>LPNX010197804.1:301413-426473 GCA_001517045.1 Pseudotsuga menziesii | reverse complement strand
CAACAAGCTCTCCCGATCGAAATTTGAGTAAAAACACAGGGAGATATGTCGAAAATACGAACACAAAAAGTAGTTTTTTTCTTTCTTTCTCCAGAATTAATCAATATTATTTTATTATTTTAACTAGTTTTTTATTATTTTAACTATTATTTTATTAATTTCCTTAGGAGGCCCATTTTAGACCCCAAAATTTCTCTAATGCTAGAATTGGTCAAGTTGCATACCAGCTAGCATTACCACCTAACTTGAAAGTACATAATGTTTTTCATATCTCTGTTTTGAAGAAGTATGTTCATGATGCTACTCATGTGGTTGATTGGAATGTTGTACAGGTGGAACCAGAAGGAGAAATTCTGGTGGAAACGGATTGTATCCTTGAGAGGAGGGAAATTACGCTGTGGAACCACACCTTTGGACAGGTGAAGGTGCAATGGAAGCACCTTAGTCCTAAAGAGTCTACTTGGGAACTGGAAAGTAAGATGCGGGAAGCATACCCGAATATGTTCCAGGGTACTGCAGAGGATGAAGAATAAGTAACATCGAGGACGATGTTACATTTTAAGGGGGTGTGTATGTCACATACCCCAATTTTTTAAAATAATGTTAATTGTTTTAATTTGATTTCTTAAGACATTATGTTAAATTTAATGCTAAGTAGGAACTGATGACTCAGCAGAGTCAAAAGAAGTGGAATGTAATTCTGAATATTTTATTATTAATAAATAAAAAGTGGAGACAACAGCTTGGGAGAGCTGTTAATAAGAGTGTTACTGGTCAAACTGGTGGAAGGAACTAGGTGGAGAGCAAAAGACAAGTGGCAGCATCCTCAAACACTTCCTAGGTTGCAGGTGGCAACTTACCTACATTTGGGGTCATGATCCCCCAAGAAAGTGGGATAAGAGCAGGTGGCTCAATAAATGACAACTAACCCAAAAAGACCTAGGCAATCTTTTAAAAGTACCCAATGTAGAGAGCTGAGGCTGCTCAGATATTTTCTAGGAGAAGAATCATTCAGGAGGAATGCACTTCAAGGAATTTATTGGGGAAAAAGGGAAAACTGTAAGGAAGGTGTTTTGAGAGATAATCTGCAGTAACTTGGTCTGATACAGCTTGCTAGCTGAGAGAAATTACTGATAAGTTCAGGACTGGTATTGAGTCTGAAGAGTGGTACTTGATTATTGCTGCACCTAGTTTCAACCAGGGAGACTAGAGCAAGCTCGAGGGTCCTGAGGAGTCGCTGTTTGAGCGCCCTCCAGGAGTTGGTAGGGAGGAATGGCCTCCCATTACTGTTGTCGTCCAAGCTTCAGAACAGGTTCTACCATCTATTATTCTTGTTTTAATATCTGTGTGTGATTGAATGATATGTTGCAGTTTATGATGTAAAGAATTAGATGGTTTAGTAATGAAGTTGTTCTTAGTTTGTTTAGTAATAGAATCATTTGATGAGAAACAAAACCCTACCTGTGTTTTTTCTCATCTGGAGTGATCCAGATCGTACTCCAGCACAGGTGGTGAAATTATATAAATAAAGATAGTATGATGAAAATGTAGAATAAGATGTTAGTTGAATTATAGAATATTTCCTTTTATTTTTGTTATCAGAAGAAGTATCTTTTGTACCAGGAGTAGTGTTAAATATGGACTGAGACTGTCATTTATTTAGGAACAGAGAAAGAAGTTATGTTATTTACTGCTAGTAGTATGTGTGGGTAGATAAAACAGTTCTGGATACAGTTTTTACCATCAGTAATTTTACTGCTTATTTGAATTCAAGAAAAAAGTATAATAGTTAAACTAGAGTAGGGTTAAGCTAAATAGAATTGCTTTTATTTTCTACAGTTATTTCTTTCCAGATTTTAATTACTGATTGAACAACAACCAATCTGTGATTAAAAACAACTAAACTATGATTTTATTCTACAGAGAAACTAGTTAGTTCCATAAGTTACTTACAGCTGTTAATATAACTAATTCATTCATTTTCTTTTATCGAGTTGAGCTCGAACAATACCTATAGCTATTAATCTATCTTTCATAAAGTTTTAATGAATCTTATAATATATTTACGAGATAGATCATAGATAGTTTATTAATTGTTTTATTTTATATATACTAGAATCATAACATAATAAGATAAAATAAATACTAAGAGAACTTTTATAAAGTATTTAGCACAGATGGCATAAGAAATAAACAACAGAATACTATCTCTCTATACACTTACAAAATAAACTAAGTATAAATAACAATAGGAGCAATAGTACTTACAGGAAAGATAACATTATGACATTATACTTTATATGGACTAAGTATGCAGGTAATATACAAAATTATAGGAACATCATTATTATGTAATTAAAGTAATGCTATTATCTCATTATAGTAACATGAAGAAAAATATAATTTCTGTACTCAAAATAAGTAACCGACAGTTACTTAAGTACACCACAAGAAACATGAAATTCTTATATTACGAAGGTCAAAAGTTATATAATAAACAGTTACAAACCCTATTATAACAAAGTAAGTTAGTATAAAAACAATGTACAGAAAACCCCATAAGGTATTAATTAAATATTACTACAGGGTAAAAACTCATTTGCATTAACCAACTTATATGCTCAATTTATAGACCTTAATCAACCATTATACAACATAAAAAACAATTAATGAAGTGCATTATAAATAAAAGATGTTCTTTCCTTTAAAGAAATAGTAAATACATGTTATAACTTCGAGTTAGGGTCGAACCCTACGAATATCAAAATATACAATAGAGTTAATAAAAGGAAAGAGTCTAACTCTTTTATGCCTCTCGGCCTTAAACAAAATCCACAGAGTGAGGCTTTTATAGCCTGTACATCATTTACATTTATATTTACACAGTAATCAAAACAAAACTAAAAATTCACAGTTACGGCCTAAGCTGAAGACCTTGCCTCAAGCAAAGGGGTTAACTTCAACAACAAACAAAAGAAAGAACTTTGGTGGAAACCATTCAGAAGAAATTCTATATAGACCTTACCGAGCAATTCCTGTGTTCCTTACCGACCTTGTTGTTCAAGTTCCTGATAGAAAAAGGAGTGGGTCATATTGTCGAACCTCATCCATTCCTACGAGAACCGCCACAAAATACTAACTGGGCGGAGAAACAAAAGAAGTGGGAGAAATTCATTACTGAAAGGGAGTGGGAATATTTGCTAAGCAAGTAAAAAGAATTACCCAAGCTTTCGAAAGCATCGGGTAAGCTATGGGGGGGTAGCTGGTCATATGTTAGGATAAAGTGGAGAGGATTCTAGTCGACTAAAAAGAGAGACCACCACCAGCAATGAAAAGTCGACCTAAAAAGGAAATCGAACGGATAGTGTCACACAAAGGTACGGTGGATTTATAGAAAATAGAGAGAGAGAAGAGGCTACAAAGAAGGAAAGAAAGAAGAGAAAGAGATATAGCACTGCAAATAGGAATGAATACTAGGGTGGTAGACCAAGAGAGAAATCTGCCAGAGTCGGGTCATGACCGACAAGAAGAAGGTGTGGAAGAAGAAGCGTCGCCTATGGAAGAAGATTTGTGGATAGAGCAGTGAGAAGCTCTCCAAATAGAAGTTCCCCAGGAGGTAAGACCTCTATCTCCAACGAATCCGAGTACCAGGATACAAGCCATTGTCGAAGAGGACCTCAGACTAAGAGCTAGTGAGTTTGGTATATGGAGCCGACTAGACAACAAGATAAACGATGATAATCATCTACTTATCCGTCGACTAGAAGAAGAAAATTAGGTCATGCTTCAAGCATACCCATCCAATCGAAGTATCCACTTACTTTACCCAACACATGAAGGAGCACCCCCCCTACCAAATACAACTTTGGAGAATATAGAAAAATCGGACATGCAGAAAAACAATTGTAGTTGGACATCGACAGGAGAAGTCGATCCCGACCGACTGCTTGTCGGAGAAGAAACGACAAATAAAACAACTAATGAAAACAAGATTTCTATCGACAATAGCTCTACACAAAAAGATAAACAAAACATCCCACTACCCCCACCACCACCCCCACCACTACCACCTCCTGAAGAAGACAACGACAACGAATCCGACACGGGTCACGGGTCAGCACATATTCCTCTATATGAGGGCGATGAGGACCCTAGATGACATTGGTTCATCTACGAGTCGACATGGGAGGCTAACCAGGTTACAACAAAAGATAGACAGATGGCACAGTTCACTGGTGCATTGAGGAAAAGAGATCTAACTTGGTATATGACCTTTTCTGAGAGAACCCCCAATGCATCCAAGGCAGAAATTAAAGCGCAATTTCTATCATTTTTTAAAATGCCAGATGCTAAACATCTGGCAGCTAAGAAATTGAAAACAACATCACAAAAACCAGGAGAATCTATCCGCGACTACGATAAACACTGGAAATACCTCCTCAGCCAATTAGATTATGTAATCGATGAGAAACTATTAATCCAATGGTTTCTTGCAGGTCTATCCCATAAGATTCGTCGACACATAAGTTTGGAGACGTTCAAAACATACGAAGAAGTGCTTACTAAAGCCTTACAAGTAGAGATGGATGAAGACTTTCCAGTATTCCCCATAGATAATAGACTAGAAGAACAACTCGAGATCGTGTAGAAATATTTAAAAGAGCTAAACCTTAAGAGTCAGGATATCTGGTGCACGAAATGCTCAATGACCAGACATTCACAAGACAACTGTTGATAGGATATCAGTTGATAGGATGTTCAATTTGTGCAAACAAAGTGTTTTTGTGACATCTGCCAAGAACACAGAGAACACACGACGAAATATTTCCTGTTTAACATGAAAAACAGTAAAGCATCTTGGTGTGATATCTATGAAACGAAGAATCACGCCACGACTGACTGCCATCTAAACCTAAAAAATTGACAAAAATATCACGCAGTCTACTAGACTAACGCAGTCACGCAGAACAATGAGCAACGAAACAATGCACAAAACGATCAGAATAATCAAAGGTATGAAGTTCGTCGATATGAGCACCATTTCGACAACCGACGTGGACGGTATGGAGGTCGAGGTCGATTCTCTCAGAATCACGACAACCGACCATGTCGGCCCATCCGATGTTTCACATGTTACAAAGAAGGACACCGATATGTAGATTGCCCATACAAGGACATAACTGACTTAAATTTCTATACTAGTTGTGGAGTAGGGGATCACTAATTAGAGTATTTCCCTACTATGCTTGATAAAATAAATAAGAAGAAAAATGTTAATGTCTTGTCATGTGTGCAAAAACATGATATAATCAATACAAAGAATCTGCCTGAGTAACTCGACAAGGGATAGAAATTGGGAATGATAACCCACGAATAAGCAAAATAAATTAAAAGAATGATTATCTTGATCCAGTTAAACAAAAACAACTGTATAAAGATGCAACAAATATATTTAGAGAATTTGCTCGACAGGAAGAAGAGGACGATAATCTATAAGACACAGCAAAAGAGTTAATACACTTAGTATAAAAAGATAAATCAGTATCTCAATTCATCGACTTATTGTATAAAATAAAACACAACAATAACATAAAAAAACAAACAAAGAATATCTGCAGCCTAAACCAAAAAGATAAAAGTGATGCCGACCCATTGGTCGACCTAGAAATTGAAGGATACCATGTCTGACAAGTTGTACTCGATTTTGGGTCACAGGTAAATGTTATGACTTGAGACACTTGGGAACAATTGGGTAGACCTCGACTATAGGATTCAGGAATATACCTGAAATTAGCCGACCAAGGCCTAATTGAACCTATCAGAGTGTGGATAAATTTCGACATGACAATAAAAGGAATATCGACCAAAGTTGAATTTGAAATTATTGACCCCAAGGAAGGATCCAGATCCTTCCCAGTGTTAGTAGGTCGACCTTGGGGAAGAAGAATGAAAGCATCGATATCCTTAGACAAATAAAGAATAAAACTAAAATGAAATGGACAAAAGGTCATTGTACCTATTCATCCATCCCAAGGAGAACCTTGGACATAACCTATTGATGAAGAATTTGACATCCAACAACTATATAAGATACAGAATAATGAAGATTACACAGAACCTAATGTCTATGGAGAACTTTACTTAGGCAACCAAGATTTAGTAGGATACAATTCAGACATAGAACTATATGATTGGGAAGTCAAGAATTACGAAACATAAGCAAGAGGCTTTTGAACTATTCAAAAAGTGCAGAAAAAACTAGTCCAACAGTGCTTCTTAGTGTTCATCATACCAAAAATATTTGAAAAGAAAACTAGGGAATATCCTACCTTAAAACCAGTAAATATAAATAGTACACAAATACCAAGGTACAAAGAAAGAGAATCACCAGTCATGCATATAGAACAAGTATCCAGAAACATTGGTGAACATGGCTGACTACAAAGCTTAGTGGAAACTTTTACAGGACAAGCTGCTAGATGGTGGGATACCCATAAATCAAGACTGCAGACATGGACAACAACTTCAACTTTATTCATAGAAAGATTTGGAGGGAAAAAGATACCCAATTAAACCCAAATACCTATGTTCATCCAAGGACAGGACCTAGAAGACCACATAAAGACGTGTGAAAAGAATGGAAAATACTTGGGTATAAGGATGAACGTACATGGCCACACTTGTTTTCATCAACACTCTCCAACTTACCAAAAAAATGGTACAAAATGGAAGAAGCTCGAGGTGAAACATTCCTATGGCTTGAACTCAAAGAGAATTTTATCAAAGATTTCAACTTTATACCACAAGATGAGAATTTGGTCGAAACAACAAAACAGATCAAAGCATTTATACAACCGACAGAAATCAAAACCCTAAAATACAGCTGACTGACAATAAACTGTAATAATATACAAACTGAGACAATACTACAGTCAACAAGACCACAGATGGAAAATGAAAATTCGGAAGGACAAATATTTAGATGGAAATCAAACCATGCCGAAATAACAAAACCAATTCGCACAATGTTCAAAATTGAGACAACCAACAAAGAAGATGTTGGTCTCTATGGGCAGACCCGGGTTTCCTTTAATGTACCAACAAAACCACTAGCTCACTTTCCCTTCCGGAGACAGACTGCAGAACGATTTGAAGTCTCACCCGAAGTGATCTTGGATGGGTTGGCTGAAGACTCAGGTGTCTTCAACCAGGTTCTGTGGCATCCTGGTGGTTCGCGCAACTCTTCTCAGTCAGCTGGAACTTTCTGCGATGGTGACCTTTCTTACTCGCTGGCCCTATGGGGGAGCGATCTCTTATCGCATCACCGATGCTAGCGCGATGCGCAAACTATCTCCTCTACTCGCTCTTAACCTGCAATATCTCACACCGCAGTTCCTCCGGCAGTGCGATATCGCCTTTCTATACCATGATATCCTTTACAGTAAGGCTTCAATATGACTCTCATAGTCCAAAGACTTCCTCTCTTAGTATAATAGTTAAGCTAAACAGCCTCACCTAGACTCCTACAGTCTAATGTACTTAACATCAACTATGCTCAAATTGCTGAACCAATATGCAGAAATCACTTAACACTGTAACTGCAACTATCGCGCATCAAGTACTGAGAACTCGTATACAGAAAACTTAACAGATTGAACTCATAGTTAATCTTCCACACTACTGTAACTAAAGATAACATACATTCACTCATTCATTAACTGGTAGTAAAGTTCATATAATGAATAACAGATAACAGATAAATAAAGCACAGTCACATGAACAGTTGCACAACACACTGATTTTACGTGGTTCACCTCCATGGGGGAAGATACGTCCATAGGAACTGGTTTTTATATTATATATTGAGAGAGTAAATACAGTTCCACTGCAACCTGATATGCAGCTTGATATCTTCTGGGAAACTCCGCGCACACCACCGGGATCCCTTCTCTCTTAGATATCTTCTCTTATATTGCCTTCTCTTACAATATACTCTTCTTCTCTCTCTCTCTCTCTCAATCCCTGTGGATTGTTACATACATGCTCAAGGAATCAGCTACTGGTTACAGTAAGATAATATAGATGGAATAACAGAACCAGAGCTCGATTATTACAATACTGAGACACTAGAGACACTTAGCTAGCTAAATGACTCAGAATGCTAACTGTCTAACTGTCTAAATAGCTACCCAAATGTCTTATTGTCTAACCTTTTACAATACATAATACATGCTTATATAGGCAGCCCGAAGGTCTCGCCATTACAAAACTGTGGGCCTGTCCCAACAGTAACCCCAAAAACCCTAACTGCAAAAGTCGGCCTATCTGTACTTGAGCTATCGCTTTCCGTCACACCGCAGCTTTCTACAGTCTTCCATGCTTCCCGGTGCTGATCGTGGGTATGGGTGCCACTTCCTCGGTCGCTCCACTTTTGTCCTTTGTCTTCAATGCCTCAGCTCGTTGCTCCTTTTCCTTTATGAGGGTAGCTGAGCCCTCCTGTCTTCACCACTGCCTTAAGTGCATTGGTTGAGCTCTCTCTTCTCGGCCGCTCAGGTACTGTTCTTCTTTGACTTCCCTGTCCCGATGTAGTAGCTTTTCCTGTCGCTACGGGAACTTGCTCCAACAGTCCCCTAACACTTACTTGTGGCTCATCCCTGAGCCACTATCAGCTGGATTCTCCTGCTGTAGCTTCTCCTTGGCTTCCTACGAAGTCCTTTTGAATCTCACTCGAAGTCCTGTGACTTCGTTGTTCATAGCTTCGACACACTCTTGTGCCATTTCAAGCATAGCTTGACTAATGCTGGTGTCTTCTGTGTCATCAATTTCACTCTGGCTTGTAGTAAACTCCTTGACCTTCTGCTCAACCGCATCTATTAGCTCTGCAATCTATTCCTGATATGGTTGAAGTAGGTTATTGAATTGTATCTCTTTTTCTCTTAACCGCTACGCTTCCTGTTGCAAGCGGTTCATCTTCATCATCTTCTTCATCTTTGCAAGAGCTCCTAATATCTTGACTTCTTCCTTCATTGCTGTCATGGCCTTCTCTATGTTCTGGATGCTCTGCTGCAATTCCATTCTCTCTGGGAGCTCCTCTAGCTCCGACCATGCCTTCGTTGCATCGGCTAGTAATGACTCTGCATCATCTATGCGACTCTTCATCTGTGTTGAAGCAAGTCTAAAGGCATCTGCCCTTGCTTCCTTGTCTGCCTACAGTGTGCCTGGTGCTCGAGCCTCAAGCTCAACAATCTGCACTTTGTGGTCTTCCTCCATCTTAATCATTGTCTCTTCTAGAGCCTTTGCTCTATCTGCAACTCTTCTTACTTTCTGCGTTATAGGTAAGGAAAACTCAATGTTACACTGGGGTAACTCCAGTGCGATGCTCTATAGGGTCTGGCTGAGATCCTGTTCTCTTTCTTCAGATGTTCTTATCTCATCTGCCTTTGTCTGAATGCCTGGGGTGAGTTCTGCATTCTTCTATTTCAGCTGGGTGTTATGTTTATAAGTCGCAAGCTCTCTATCCCTAAGCTCTGCAGCTAGCTACTGCTGGATCATTTGTAATTAATCAACGAGGAACTCTATGAGATTAACCTCGACAGTTTGTCTAATCTGTATCTGTACATCAATCATTGAATCAGGGAATCGGATGCTCCCTGGCGGTATCAACACTGTATTGATGCGATCCTTTACAAGGATTTCCTCGCAGGAAACCGATTGTTTTGAGATTTCTCCTGCTGTCGCCTTGACTGGTTGAGTATGCTCTAGGGAAGTTTGTTCAGTTACTGCTTTTATCTCTAAAAGCTTCTTTTCTACCATGCTCCACATCTTGTCTTGCGATAGCTACATCGCCTCGAATGAGTCCTTCATTTCCTCCTTCAATCTTGTTGCGATTTGCTCATAATCATCGTCTGTCAGTGCGGTCTCTAAAGCTGGCTTTAAAGCTTTTGATTTTTTCCTCTTTGGTGCCCCTAGTGGTTCCTCTTCTGCATCTTTCCTCTTTTGTGCCGATGATGGTGCTTCTGCTGTATCTTCCATCTGGGATCCCTCCTTATCTTTTCCTTTGTCCACTAGGTTTGTCTGTGCAGTACCTGTTGGTAGTGCTGTGGCATCTTCTAATGCTTTCTTCCACTCGTCATCAAAGTCTTTGATGACGTCTTCAACATCCTGCACTGTCATCCTAAACGATCCATTTGCCCAGTTATCCACTTTAGACCTTTTTGGCCTTAGGTAGATTCTATGGCTATCTGCCATAAAATCAAGCCGATTATCATATATGTCAACAGTCTCTGTAGTGATCCGTGGTGTCTCCTGGATGAATCTCTTCAACAGTTTATAGTATTCATAGAATACTATCATATAAACCTTTTTCTTGGCTGGGCTGTTTCTCTCCCATAAGTTTGCATAGCACGTGCCTCTGCAGTCGCCGCTTCGTAGCTGTATAAACTGGGTATGGGGCGGTTCTTTCCATCCGACCAATGCACATAGTATGAGCAGCCACGAGAAATGGAAGGGGTGGTTTGCTTCATCCTGTGCTGTCAAATAATATTGAAGAAAAATATTTAGTAAAAATAAACAACAATTAAATTGTTCACCTTTTGCAACCTGTATGGCAAGGTGAATTACTGATCCTGTGACTTCCTTTGGCCGAACCTTCATTAACAGTCTGCCTGCGAGCAAATCGACTATGAATATAAGTGTATCATCTGGTATTGCTGCGAGGTCATAAGCCTGGCCTCCTCTCTGTAGCTTATACTTGGTAACTAGGGCTACTGGTAGCTTGGAATCTTTGGTTTTTCCTGATATATGTGTCTTAGGGTCCTTACCAATCTTGGACAACACGGTGATGCGGTGTATCAGGTCGACGTTCAGATCGACCTTGTTACATATCCAGAGGTAATCTCCATGTACACAAGAAAGTAGCATGCGCACCACGACATTAACCTCTGCACCTCATCCAAAATGTGGTATTCTCAACAAATTGAGCAAGCCTGAGTGCTCAAGAATCTGGACATGTTCCATAGGAACAAATTCATCTGCACTGGTCCTCGGGTTCCTCTGAACCATAAGATACTGATCCAGGTGAAACTAAGGATATGTATTACTGTCTCCAAGGTTATATTCTATGAATTTAAGATTAGGGGCATATCCTAACAGATCTCCATCTTCCTTTACATGAGAATCAATCGACGGTATGGGAATAGGAAACTTAGCACCCTTGGAAATTTTTACCTCTGGTGCGTCTTCAACTCGTGGCACGATGTATTCTGTTGCCATATGAACTTCTTCCTCCTGCTCCGTGCTGGATTCTTCTACAATCTGAGCTTGACTCCTCATCCTTAGTGGCTGTCTGACCTGTGATGTACCTAATTTCACAACCCCGGGCGGTGTCGTCATAGCAGACTTGAGGCCACCACGCTGGAATCTCTGCACAATGTCCTCTAAAGGCTCCGTCTTGGACAGAGACCACTCAGTGCAATACTCTGGACTGGCAATGGTTTCGAAATTGGGGTAAACTAGCACTCTGTAACTGGGTTATCTCTTCATAGGGAAAACTCTTCAAATTGCTCTGTACTGTCAGAAATCACAAAAATAACCCTTCTGTCTAAATGCTCTTCGAATTTATAACGAAGGTGATAATATCTGTAGCAACGATCATCTAGGCTGGAACCGTCAGTGGTATTAATTGCATGGAAAAGACAATACCCGTCGTTTTGATCCTCATTAATTACTGAAATCCGATCAGCTTTCCCTTGAAACTTGTGTGTAGGCGCCGGTCTCGTCAAAGATTTACCAAATCTGGAAAAATCATTATATTTTTGCTAAATCGTATACTGATCATTTTTACATTAACTGCTTGTCAGAAGGTGAAGTGACTGGCCCTCTGTCTCTTTTCAAAATGGTCTACGTGGCACGGGGAACATCGCATTGCTACGATTTCACACTGCATCGTCTCGAACCAAAGTGTCGACATGAACTCCGCAAGCGTCCTATGACTTGCGCAACATAACTTTTCTGATGCGATCCCGCATACTTGGGTTTTTTTTTTGTGTAGACTCATTCCCGGTGCGATGCCTCCTTTCAACTACACTGGACATCTGCACTGCTTAAATTGTCTATCATTACTGGACATGTGATGGTTCCTCTGCGCAACTCGGTCTCAGTGTACTAGTTCCTTGGAACTGTGTCTAAAGTGTGAATGAATAGGTGACCCCATTCATCCTTTGGAATTTCTAACCAATTCTGCTCACAAATCTGAATATGTGACCTGGGGTCACTTTCTCCTGTATATTTCTACTGTAAGGGTTCCTTGTCGTTAGAGAACCTGATTTCCATCAATCTCTTAAAGTCATCCCATGATGCGATATGTTCTTTATGTGCGTGCCACCATCTTGTAGGTGTGGCTTTTACTGCAAGGTCAATAGTTGTCATCCTCTGCTCCTGAGAAATTTCCTGCTCAAACTGTTGTAAGAAGTCATTGACATCCACTAAGCCATTAAATGACGGAATATCAATAATTTCTGCGCCAATCCATCGTAGTGACTTAGTCATAAACACACATCTGCGTGCTGAGACTTCGTAAAGTCTGTCCTGCCAGTTTTCTAGACCAACCTCCGAATCTGATGCGCATGAGCTATCGCATCGCCAACTGATGTTTCCTTCTGTGATCGGATTGATGTAATCACTCTGATTAGTTATCATCTGATAGAGGCTCTCCATATTACGTGCCTCTTACTCTGCTCGGATAGGTTCAATATACCTGGGACCCTGAAAAGGATCCAACAGTGTGATGACCTGGATCTGACTATCCTCAAAGGTCATTTGTCTTTCTTTAAATCGATAACAGCCATGTTATCGATTGCCCAATCAATACCTAGTAGAGTTGGATATGGTCTACTATCGCCAATGATCTCTATAACTTCAAAGTCTGCAAAGTTGTGGACTCCGTCAATATCAACTGGTACCTGCGGTAATTGACCCAGTGGTGATACCTGCTGCTGATTGGCTAGTCGCAGATGGATAGGTGATCTGGCTAACTTAGGGCTACCCATCTGTTCCCATGTCTACATAGTCAAAACATTTACCTCTGATCCTAAGTCTAGGATTACCTCATCCATTTCAAATTCTCCAACTTGTGCTATGAGTCTCATCTCTCTTCCTGTTCTGGTATGTCCCATAATATTATGAATAGCACGCTGCACACTGATCACTGAAGAAGATGGCTAACACTGGTCTATGATGCACTGAAGCTCTCCAATAGCTTTCTCATTTATAACAAGTTTCAAGTAACTCCGCAGGAAGGATTGTACACTTCCTGTCGACTCATCCTCTTCGCACCTTCTCGATGTGGTAGCCTACGATGTCTACATAGAACTAACGCCACAATGTGTTTGCTGCTACGGTATGCCCTGCATGGTAGTACCTACGATCCTGATGATGTAGGGTCATCAAAGAAAGGTTGAGCTTCCTGAAATGTTTCTTTTTTCTTCTGTAGGTCGAGTGGTGTCAATTTAGTAGTGGCTTTGCACACCCACTTTGGACCTGTGTTCTTTTCTGCATCCTACGATGTCGGACTAGTAGAAGCACCATTGCGAGTCACTATGTGGACTCTTGGTTCTGGCTCTTTCTGCTCAGCAGTGATAAGCTGGATGTTCTGGTGTACTGCTGGCTTAGGGTCTCTAATCTTGGCTATCAAGGTCAGACACTCTTCTATAGTGTGATCATAGGATTTGCAATAGTTACATGTCGTAGTAGGGTTTTGAAAATCCCTAGCATAATGTCCTACAATTCCATAATTGTAACAAGTAATAGGTCCACGGCCACAGCCAAATCCTTCACCACGGCCAAAGCCTCCTCCACGGACAAAGCCTTCTCCACAGCCTCGTCCTCTGAATCCTCCTCCATGGCCATCACGAGCCGATTCATGCTGTGGTCCTGCTGCTGGACCAAGTGTTTCTGACTGGACTCTGTACAAGTCATGCTTTCTCTCGACCATGAGATCATAAGCTCGGTAATTATGTTCATCATGACCTACTGACTTGCAGAAGTTACGATATAAGTTCTTAGGGATCTGTACATACTTCTGAAGTAAAGGGCATTCCGGTGGTCGATGTCCTCTTGTTCTACAGAGTTCACCCCATGGCCCTTGAGTCTATAATAAGGGGTTAGGAGCCCCACTTACTCAATACTCTACAAATACTGGACAATTATCCTTAGTATGGCCCTGTCCTTTACACTTGGTACACCATAGCTCTTGTGCAATCTCTGTCCCTTTCTTAATCTCATGCATATGTAACGTGAGATTAGCTAACTGGTTTTGTAGGTTTGTCATACCTGTATTAGTCTCAGCTAGAGGTGAGGCCTCTAGTTTCATTGCCATCTCTAATGCTTCATCCTACGTATGGAGTCTCTATTGCATTAGTGGAAGTCTGATGTGCGGGAGCAGTGCTGCGATGAACCATTCTGTATGCTACTCTAGCGCAAACTCAAAGATGACTTGGTCTATGAGGGCTTTGAATTTCTGATCAAAGTCCCATACTGACTTTGTAGGTAGCTGTTTGATGTCTTTAAGCTCTGTAATGCATTATGACTCAGACTTAGGTTTCTTAAATTCTTTAATCATTGCGGTCTTGACCTGTACAAGTGTTCTGGTTGGTGCTATTGTATACTTCATATACCATGTTAAGGCTTTGTATCTATGTGTAGTGACCAATAGGGCAAGTTTAGTAGTATCATCCTGAAGCCCTTTAATGGTCCATACGGCTTCACATAAGAACCAATGCTGTTCCGGGTCTTCTGCCCCTGTACCCTTGAAGGTAGGTAGTTTCATGTCATCCCCCATCCTGTTTCTACGTGGTGGATTCTGGTTTGCTGTATTACTACCACTCGGCGGTGTAGATGTAGGTGATGTAGCGGTAGTATGTACTGTCTGTGAACTACTAGATGTAGTTCCTACGGGATTATTCTGAGTCCCGGTTGCTTTCTGTGGGGTATAAAGGTGGTAAGGGATACCCTCTACTGTTCTCTCTATATTGCTTGGACTCTGTTCTCTAGTAGTGTCTGAACTGTTTTCAAAGAGAGGAGATCTGAAATCTACTTTATATTTCTTACCACTACGTGTACATCCAATTTCATCAAAGTCACTCTCAAACTCTTGTGACATTACACTTATTTACTTATTCATCTGAGACTATATCCATTACTCCTTTTTCATGTAATAACATCTTAATGGACAAGTTTAAAGAGCTTAGGTACTTACCATGATATCCCTTGAAGAAGTACCTCTCTGCTTCGCTGAATCTCTTTCTTTGATCGACTGCAAACTCTGTAACGAAGCCTTCCAGCAAACATGCAAGCCAGAAGTCTACTGCCTATGAAGTGGGATTATCAACACTTTTCATGGTCTGAATCAGCTCCGGTTTCCAAAAAATGCTTCTTTTCTTCTTGAATATACTCCTATCAGTCAACTTTGATAACCAGTCGTACAACTCATTTCCATAGGTCGCAAAAAATATCGTATGTATGTCGGCGAAGATATGTTTTTGTAACCAGTCCTCTGTACTCAGTCTAGGACTCTTGTTTTCTTTTTCAGCAAATTCTTTCTCCTTAGACTCAACCCAGTGGTTAAGTTCTTCTTTAGTAGGATGCCAACAGAACATTAGCTCGTCAGTTTGTTCAAAACCAGTAATGGAACCATTTGTTGGTCTCTATAGGCAGACCTGGGTTTCCTTTAATGTACCAACAAAACCCCTAGCTCACTGGCCCTTTCAACGACAGACCACAGAACGGTCTGAAGTCTCACCCGAAGTGATCTTGGATGGGTTGGCTAAAGACTCAGGTGTCTTCAACCAGGTTCTGTGGCATCCTGGTGGTTCGCGCGACTCTTCTTAGTCAGCTAGAACTTTCTGCGATGGTGACCTTTCTTACTCACTGGTCCTGGGGGGGAGTGATCTCTTATCGCATTGCCGATGCTAGCACGATGTGCAAACTATCTCCTCTACTCACTCTTAACCTGCGATATCTCACACCGTGGTTCCTCTGGCAGTGCGATATCACCTTTCTATACTGTGATATCCTTTACAGTAAGGCTTCAATATGACTCTCACGGTCCAAAGACTTCCTCTCTTAGTATAATAGTTAAGCTAAACATCCTCACTTAGACTCCTACAGTCTAATCTACTTAACATCAACTATGCTCAACTTGCTGAACCAATATGCAGAAATCACTTAACACTGTAACTGCAACTATCGCGCATCAAGTACTGAGAACTCGTATACAAAAAACTTAACAGATTGAACTCATAGTTAATCTTCCACACTACTGTAACTAAAGATAACATACATTCACTCATTCATTAACTGGTAGTAAAGTTCATATAATGAATAACCGATAATAGATAAATAAAGCACAGTCACATGAACAGTCGCACAACACATTGATTTTACGTGGTTCACCTCCAGGGGGGAAGCTACGTCCATGGGAATTGGTTTTTATATTATATATTGAGAGAGTAAACACAGTTCCGCTGCAACCTGATATGCAGCTTGAGATATTCTGGGAAACTCCGCGTACACCGCCAGAAGCCCTTCTCTCTTAGATCTCTTCTCTTATATTGCCTTCTCTTACAATATACTCTTCTTCTTCTCTCTCTCTCTCTCTCAATCCCTGTGGATTGTTACATACATGATCAAGGAATCGGCTACTGGTTACAGTAAGATAATACATATGGAATAACAGAACCAGATCTTGATTCTTATAATACTGAGACACTAGAGACACTTAGCTAGCTAAATGACTCAAAATGCTAACTGTCTAACTGTCTAAAAAGCTACCCAAATGTCTTATTGTCTAACCTTTTACAATACAGAATACATGCTTATATAAGCGGACCGAAGGTCTCGCCATTACAACACTGTGGGCCTGTCCCAACAGTAACCCAAAAAACCCTAACTGAAAAAGTCGGCCTATCTGTACTTGAGCTACCGCTTTCCGTCACACCACAGCTTTCTGCAGTCTTCCACGCTTCCCGGTGCTGATCGTGGGTATGGGTGCCACTTCCTCGGTCGCTCCGCTTCTGTCCTTCGTCTTCAATGCCTTGGCCCGTTGCTCCTTTTCCTTTATGAGGGTAGCTGAGCCCTCCTATCTTCACCACTACCTTAAGTGCAGTGGTTGAGCTCTCTCTTCTCGGCCGCTCAGGTACTGTTCTTCTTTGACTTCCCTCTCCCGATGTAGCAGCTTTTCCTGTAGCTGTGGGACCCTGCTCCAACAGAAGATATCGACCGAATGACTGCAGTAGATTTTCCTGCCACATTTTCATAGTTTAAGGAAGGGAGCCGAACAATCAATGAAGCCAAAGCACCAGAATGGCTAGATGCTAAAGTCAAAACTAAATAATTCAACATCTTAAGTGATGACCGACCAAAAATGTCTAAAATTGGAGGCTACTGGAATGAAGAACAAATGACAGAAATAGTGAACTTATTAAAAGAGTTTCAGGATGTATTTGCCAGAGATTACAAAGATCTCAAAGGTTTAGTCCATGAAATGGGTGAAATGAAGATCGACATTAAACCTGATATATGACCTGTAAAGAAAAGACCATATAAGCTAGCTCATAAATACAAAGAGGTAGTCAAGAAGGAGATTGATAACATGCTTGCTGTAGGTATTATCTACCCTATTGAGTAATAAGAATGGGCAAGTCTAATGGTTGTTCAACCAAATAATCACGGTCCAAACAAGCTAAGGATTTGTGTCGACTTCAGAGAGCTAAAAAAAGTTACATTAACAGACCCATTTCCAACTCCTTATGCAGATGAAATCTTAAATGAGGTTGCAAGACATGAATGCTACTCATTTACAGATGAATTTTCAGGTTATAACCAAGTACCAATAGCCAAAGAAGATTAGAAAAAGACAACATTCGTATGTGAATTTGGATCATTTGCTTACAGGGTTATGCCTTTTGGACTAAAAAACCCACCTGCAGTATTTTCCAGAATTGTGTTCAAAACATTTCAAGAATATATTTACAAAACAATGGTAGTATACTTTGATGATTGGACAATATACTCTATGTTAAAAGATCACTGCAAATGGCTAAGGCTTATGTTGGAACAATGCCGACAAATCCAGCTATCTTTGAACATCAAGAAGTGCAAATTTTTGACCCCCATAGGGATATTGTTAGGACACATTGTCTGTAAAGAAGGAATTAAGGTCAACTTCGCAAAAATAAAAATTATCCTTGACTTAAAACCTCCAGTGAACCTGAAACAAGTCAGGGTATTACTTGGTCATACAGGATATTATAGAAAATTCATAAGATACTATTCAGACATGACCTACCCACTGGAAGAACTATTAAGAGAAGATAAGGAACTTGACTGGACAGATGAATGCAAAATATCATTTGAAAAACTAAAAAGAAAGCTAGTCGAAGCACCCTTCCTAAGGTTTCCAAACTGGTCGACTAATTTCCATGTACACATCGACGCATTAGGCCTGGAAATAGGAGCAATCCTAACTCAACCAGGAGACAATGGAATGGACTACCCTATAGTTTACAGCAACAGAAAATTAAATAAAGCAGAAAGAAACTATTCGACAACAAAAAGAGAAGCATTAGGAATGGTCTTCGCACTACAAAAATATCGACACTACATACTAGCTAATCCATTTATCTTTTATACCGACCACCAAGCACTAAAATATCTCATAAATAAGCCTTTACACCATGGGATAATCTGTCGATGACTACTTCTATTCCAAGAATATGAATTCGAAGTCATTGTCAGACTAGGAAAATTAAATATCGGTCCTGACCACTTATCCTGAATCTACACAGGAGAGGAACTGAGAGGAGTCGAAGACGACTTACTGGATGCACATTTATTTTGAATAGAAGCAGTCCCGGTAGATTTATAGGAAATAACTCAGTTTTTAGAAGATGGACAAGCACTAGAAGGCATGAGTATGAAGAAGAAACAAATATTAGCCATGAAAGCTTCACCATATAGTCTCATAAATGGATTCTTATATAAAATGGGTTTGGACAACATCCTTAGAAGGTGTGTACTAGAACATGAAAGAAATAATATTATGTATGAAGCACATTATGGACCTGCGGGAGGACATTTTGAAGCAGACACAACTACCAAGAAAATCCAACAATTAGGGTTATGGTGGCCGACACTTCATAGAGACTGTAAAAAGTTTGTAAGACAATGTGATAGATGTCAACGACTAGGTCGACCTCTACCTAGTATGAAAATTCCCTTCATATCACGCCTTCATGACTACGAGTGCCAAAATCAAATCACCATTAACTCAAACTCAAGTGCTCCCGCTGAACCATTACGTCCGCCATTAATACACCCCTCGATAGAAACGTTAAATGCATCAACTATAAATACTGGACTGCAAAAGGATCATTTACAATATTTCAAACAGAGAGAGCAACTTAGCAACCAGAAGACTGAAAGCCGGGAATATCGAAGTAAAGTTGACCAACAAACTGACAAAATGGTGCCAAAACAAACCGGAGCTGCAACCAAATCTAAAGAACTAAAAACTGTGAAGACACCATTAATAAGGATACTAAGAAACATCAAGAACGCTAAGGTTTAGGAGAGCTCATGGGCGAAACTATGAGCCAAGATCAAAGAATGGGCCTATGTCGACAAAAAGCCTACCCCAACTACAGAGAAAATAAATCATAGTACTATTGTGAACTACATAAACACACCGTTCATGGCCAGTTTTGGAGGCACAAAGGAAACAATAGTGAAATTCATCATAAGCTGATACCACAATGGTAGATTTTACTTCGATAGACCAGCCGATATCTCCGGTGAAGTAATCTATAAATTAACTGGTTTATCAAACCAAGGTGACCCAGTACTAGTCGACATAAAAGAAGGGCTGGTAGAGGAACTAACTGGATCATCATCGGGTAAGAACTACAAAGGGCTAATGATTATCCAAATACAAGACCGAACACCACAAATCATGGCTAAAATCATAGCCACTGGGCTTACACCGATAGGTCGAGGAAGTGACCTAAAACTAGACATGTTGGAGGCAGTGGATACCATTGCCGACATAGGGAAAATCTACAGATGGGCTGAGTACATCGTCGACATGCTCAAAGGCATCTATGAAAAATGCCAGGAGTCAGGAGGGATTATAAGGTTCCCATCCCTTATGATATGGATATTCATGTATTACTTGTGTCCTATTGGGGATAAGTAGTTTCAAGAACACAAAAAATTCCATATGTGGAGATTCAAACCATTTTCCCAAACTAGAACAATGAAGGAACTAGCAAATGGAAAAGTACTATTGGAAAACTAGTTCCAACAGCTGAAAATCCAAACGACTAGATGGAGGGTGCCCCAGAACATCCAACAAAGTTTGCCCAAAAATTCCCACATAGAGTTAGAACTCGACCATACTGCGGTGTGGTATATGCAGGGTGCCAAGGCAAAATCAAATACTCTCGACTACTACCCAACAGTCGAAGAGATATTTTGGGAGCTAGCTCGATAGTCGGGTACAAAACTGTCGGTACCAGCAAAGGCCAAAGAGACATCAATAGAGGAGCCACTAACAGACCAAGAAAAAGAAGAAGATTATGCACTCCAATTATACATCAACACATTTGTGTCGGAGGACACACCACCAGAAGACATCGGTCGACTGCAAATTACAATTAAACCGCCGATAGCCCAAAGGGAAGAGACACAGACAAAACCACAGGTAACCAATCCAGCTGAAGAAAGCATCATCTCGACTCAAGAACAAGGGGGAGAGATAGATACTGAAAACCCTGAGTATGCTATAACCAAACAAAACATCCACAAACTGTCGAAGGAGATAGCAGCCTCGATGAAAAGGAAAAGAAGTCAGGAGCAGGAGCAGGGGAAAGGAAAGCACAAGCTTATCATTGAAAGATGAAGATGAATTAGCAGCCAGGATGGTCGACATCATCGAAGATGCCATTGCAAATAAAATCCTATTGTGGAAGCACAGTTCCAGAAATTTTTTGAAGCGAGAGCACAACAAGGTCGACAGAAAAAGGCAAAAAGCACAAATACCTCAATGGCCAAGAATGTTGTTAATCTCGTGTCTACACCCCCACCCCTGTCTCTGACCAAAATAACCCAAGAAATAATTCTAGAGCCTCCTTCCATAAGCCCAATTGACATATGCAAGAATGCTATGTTGAAAACCTTGAAGGAAAGGTTCAACGGAGACAGAGACTTCCAGGCGTACATTGAAAATTTTCCTGAGTCACTCACCTCGGTACAAAATATCACCACTAAGTGCCCTTTGTTCGAAGCTGGGGGATCTAGACTTCCCATTCCTTAACCTAGCCAAGTACCCCAGAGGTCGAGGACTATTGCAATTTTGAGTTCTACATTTGAAAGAAATCCCGACAAGCAAGATGAAGTTGTCACAAGTCAGACTACATCCCTCATTCCAACCGACCCTGAACCCCCCCCTCAAGCTAGTGAACCGATAAGAAATGAGGAAGAAGAGAACATGGAAGAAATAAATCAAGAAATCAACGAATGGTTCTCCAACCTTCAGGAATGTTCACCCCCACAAATTCATGACCCGAAATCCGACCACATCCCCACCACTCCAACCACACCCAAACATTCACTATCATCATCACCACCACCATCCCCTAACCCAAAATGCGCACTCGAACCAGCTGCATCAGAACCACCTCATCCACAACCATCAATACCAGCAACCTATGTATTTGGGCCCTCTGTACAAAATCAACCAGATACACACCCAGCAGCAACACTCATCCAACCGACCCAACCAGAAATGCCCCCGACCTCTACAGGATGAAAACTAGACAACCCATTGCTAGAAAATCTAACTCTCATAGGTACACAAGTAAAAAAGCAAGCAAAAAAATAGAAGCACAAAAAGAAGAGAGACAGAAAGAAGAAGGACCATCCAGCCCAAATGACAAAGGTTCACATCAGTCAACTTGGGTCGGCCACTACAGTCGACACAACCAAGCTGAAAGATGGAGAGCTGAGCCAACTTTTGGAAACCCTGGCCATCGAAGCAAAGACAAGGAGTTAGATTAGATGCAAGGATCTCAATGACAATGAAAGAGAACAAGTTGAGTTCCTAAACAAATGTAGAAACCTTGCGTAGTCTGTGATACCAGGACCAACAGAGGTCGACACCAAAAAGCCGTTGGAGAAAGCCTACCAGCTATTTGAGAGCATGGTGTCGGTGCTATAGACATAGATGTAGAACACAAAAGAGGAGCAAAAAGAAGAAACAATTCAACTGCTGATGCAACAACACACAACTTTATTTGAAGCATACAGAGTACTGCAAGATCATATGGAGGAGTCGGTCATTATAGAAGGAGTATTCCGGGACTGGCCTGCTTATTATGGGCAAGTCTTCCAGTAGACTCGACAGACCTGACAAGACATCCAAGCACTCGAGAAGAGGAAGAGCATAGAAGAAGCACTCAGGAGCACTATTGAAGATCAAATCATGCTCGAAACAAACAAACTGCAGAAGCTTGAACGACAAGCACACCAATGGGTGCAATAGGCAATTCTGAATTTAGACAAACTAGACATCATCTGCCCACAGATGAAAAGACTTTTCGAGACAGCAGAAGAAAATGACCAGTTTATGGGCCCCGAAATGGAAAGGATAGTATACCTCTCCATTCAAGAGAAGATCTTGACACTATCAAGTCTCACAACATTAACCATTGACATCCAAAAAGTATTGCAAAGTTGGACAAAATTCCAATATCACCTGGCAGTGACAACTGAAGCAATTGTCGAAGTCTGTGTACAGACAAGACCAACTATTAGATTTCACTACCCATGAAGGTCAAAACATAGCAATAACTACTTAAATACAGGTAATGCATTTTTGGTACCTCCCTATTCTTTGGGATGAAGAACAATTTTTGTTCGTGGGGGAGATGTTGGAGGAGCTAGTCGGTAAGCCGACTAGAATGATAAACCGACTAAGTCGATCAGTCGGCTAATTAGAGATTAGGTTGGGAACATAGGGTCGTGTTGGTTAACCGAACTGACAGGTAGTTATTTGTAACTATTTTTTCAATCATTTATATTAGACTATTGATCCAGATAAGAACTCGGTTCAGTTCTCTGTATTGTATGGACCCTTTCACTATAATATAATTTGTTATTCTACCTATGTTCTTGTCTCTTGTCTCTATTGTATTTGTATTCTTTTAATGTGTATTATTGGTAACCCTATGTGATTTGTGAGATTACAACAAGATTCCTGAACAATTTCAGTGCATATTTCAGAAGAATGTCCCACAAAAGGTTAGTAAGCTCAAATCCTTTCTGTCAAGTTCCTTAACGCTAATACAAGATAAATCAAAATTGGATGCGAGTTAAGAATGACTGCATAGATAGGTGAGTATTACTTTGATTACATCATCTTAGACCTGGGGTATGATGTCAATATTCTGATGCGACAAACTTGGGAAAGTATGGGAAAGTCACGCTAGGACTGGTCCCCTATCCAACTGTGAATTGTAAATCAGGCGAAGGTCATACCCATTGGATTGTTGAGTTAGGTCCCTATTGACATTAAAGGGTAGTGCACATTTGAGGACTTTGAGGTCATAAACATTGTTGATGACACAAATCCATATCCCGCATTACTGGGGATAGATTGGGCTATAGACAACCAGACGATTATAAACTTCAAGAAAAGGATCCTCTCATTTGAGGATAATGAGATTAGAGTGGTGTCTCCCATTGATCCATTAGAATGACAGAGATACGTTGAGCCTGTATACAATGACGGATAGTGTTGTTCAGGAATAAAAACCCTTGTAACCTAGGGTATGGGGTTACCAACTTACTTCTAAAACTTGCAGACAATTAGCTTTAGCTAAGTATAGAAAGGAAATAGGAAGAAATATTGGACTCACCTGATTACCGACAGTTGATCCAAGCTTTATCTTCTTCCGCTCTGCTTCTCTCCAAAGATTTTCAGGGATGCACCTCCTTCACCTGCAAAGAGAAAATTCTCTAAGTACAATATTATACATGTATATATGATAGGTTATATAAACAACATATATAGTGGTTAATCAAATATATTCATCAACCCTAATACATAAAAGAGACTCAACACAAAGTTGGAAGAAGAATTCTCTTTATTAACAATCAATGAATGAGATAAGTGTACAACCCAACGCCTAAGACAAGGACTCCTCTGCAACCAAAGGACTTTGAGTTTTGCTGCTCCAAAGACTTTCGAAGATATACCACCAGCATAACTTTTCTCTCCAAGATTGATTGATTAATGCCCTCCCCAAGGCCTCTATTTATACTTTGGGAAATATAGTAGTTTAAAAGGTTGAGGAGGTTGAGACAGTTGAGATAGTTAATGATTAAGGCTCAACTAATCTCCATTAATCATGATTTATATTTTTTAATGTCGAATGGATTTGTACACGACTATTAATATAGGCAACCTGCGTATGACATGCGATTTGCTTAAAGGAAACCCGCGTATAGATATGTACACAGGTTGCAATGGACATAGTCGCGTACAGTATGCAGGTTGTCAATGGGAATAGTTGCATACATACATGAGTTGCAATGAAGGTAGTCACGTACGCCCATCAACACATAGAAAAATAATATGGCATGTTGGTTGAAGGATAAATGCATCTCATGTCATGCCCATCTATAGTGTTTTGGAAAACTTCAATCCTGAAATTTCCTTTTGTGTACCAACATAAGGAATGTCGACACTCGGACGAAGAAGTTCCATTTGGGTTGATAACAGATGCCCCCTAATGTGTGAGGTCAGAGGGAAGTGATGGATGAAATACATTATAATCATTATCTTTGGAGAACTTATAAATCCAATGGAGTAGAGGTAGTACCTAAAACAAATACATAATGATGTCATATACAAAGTCATATCTGAGGATGCTATATTCAATATACTGGAACACTAGCTCCTTTAAAATATTTGAGTACATCATATAGTATGGGTACAAGACCACATATATTACAAAGGTGGATCGAAGCCACAATATAAAATAATGATGAGTCTTCAAAGATCTGGAAGATGTGTAATTGAGTATAACATAATCTTGCGCAACTTAGTCCATAGATAGGAAACTAAGGTCTTCATCAAGAAATCCCAAATAACTAGTACAATCTAAGCCATGTGAATAGATGTAATTGAAGTTGAACATGGAGTGGATTCAGTATATTGTCAATCAATAGGTGATAATTGACAACTGAAGCAAAGGAATTCACCAATAATGAAAGTGAATCCTGAGGTACATTTGTCAACAATCTAGGTCTTCATCGTCAAGAAGTGCTGATGCAGAACCATACTGTGATAAGGAAGGCAATAGATCCTCCAATGGATCACAAGAGTGACTAGGAATTGGGTAAAGGAAGGGAGACACAAGTGATAACAGATATGACAATGATGGGATCAAGATATAGATCAGACATAGGGTTCAATCCTTGAACAATGAGCACAACACAGAGATGACCCAATGCAGCTTTTAACTTTATAGATAGAACACCTAGACCTATCTGTCATATAGGAGACATGATCAGATTACCCAGGTAAACTGACAAGAGGAGGAGTAAGACACTTGAAGCAATACCTGAACTGAAAGTGAACACTAAAGATGGAGAGAGCTATGTTCAAGGATGACATGCTGCCACTAACTGAAAACCAAAAGAAAACTTCTTCCTTACCTTCCCTGTTAAATTTTAACAAGTCCAGTAAAGTCAACTCGAGTCTCTCTTCATTTTTTGACAAGCTTGAGGAGAAATGCTTGATAGTGTCACTGATTCATGGATTTTATGAGCCCGAATTAGTACATGCTCAGTTGGTGTTTTCATGTTTAGAGAGTTTGAAAACTCTGAAGAAGACTCCAGGGGGGTCCTTTTTCGTCCAATTCAATCTCTTGAGGCCGAAAAAGTATAAAACATACCACAGAAGAACTCTCTTAACTTTCGTAGAAGAAAAGGTGAACCTTTTTCGTACTTAGTTAGGGAGGTCTGAAAAAGGTTAAATTACCACCTACCTAATGCTCCTTCGAGAGCAGAATATAGCTTGAGTTTTATGAGTGTGAAGGAAAGCAAGATCACTCGAAAAGATCCATTTGAGTACGAGAAATTGGGCTTACAACAATAGAATCGATGCTTTGTTCTTAGTGTTTAACGAGCATGAAAAAGACATAAAGTACACTTAAATCTTTTTCATGTTTAGGTCCAGAGCACGAAAAAGAGAAAACTAAGCTCATACCAGGTGTTCCTTTTCCATAAATTTAGTTCCTCAGGTCTGAAAAAGTGATAAACCTGTACCTAAGAATACTCTCCTCAATTCCGTAGAAAAGAGAGTGATAATTTCTCATATTATTCCACATGGTATAAGAAAGATATAACCTACCACCAATGTGGATTCCCATTCACGTATTCTTAACGAGATTTAATGGACAAGTTTACTCGATATTCAAGTCTATTTTAAGGAGTTAGACCTGGGCCTAAAGAAACTCCATAAGGGCGGGTATTCCTAGAAAGGGATAGCTTGTAAAAAGAGACCAAAATGAGGCTCAATTTGGCATGAAAAATAGCTAAAAAGATTCCCCTGTACCCAAGACAGCTGCAGCATGAGTATTGAAAGAAAAAATAGTTTCTAAATGAGGATACTCATGAGAGGAAAGTCCTATCCATGGAAGAAAAATGGTAAAGACAAGGAGCTAATGGTTAAAAATACCATAGTCCATGGTCAAAAATGTTAATTTCTAGGTTTAAGATGGAGTAGGTATAAATGCAGAATGCATGCGAAATGACAAAAAACCATCCTATATGAGCAAAAAACACCTTAAGACGATGATAAACCTGTTACAAGGAAAAAATATATGGTATTAGTTTTATAAATTATGAACTACAGGGAAAAAACCCACTTGAAAAATAAATTTTCTATAAATAGTTGAAAACATAAATAAAAACTTACCATTTTGATTTTTAACCATAAAAGACAAGTTTATACCTCTATCTTCAATTGCTCGGTGTGGACGATTTGGTGGACCATTTCCAAATACGCAAGTGTTAGGTAATACTACACTCCATGCTCTTTCATTTGACCCAAACAATTATTAAAATTGAGCCCTAATTTCATATTTTTCAGCACCTTAAAAAAGAAACATTGTGTACGCGGGTTGCCCAAAGGAAAGTTGCGTGCAGTACACGACCTGCCTTAAAAGATAGTCGCGTACGCTGCGTGAGGTGAAAAAAGAGTATGTAGGGTCAAAATTTCAAAATTTTGATATGAAACTAAGGTTTGCAATTGCTCGTTTGTTAGGTTGAAAGATGGTGCTTGAGTGGAGGGAGCTAGAACATGATGACATGGACCAAGAAGCACTCCAAGATTCCCCCACTGTGAATGTTTTACGTCAAAGTGGGTTGTAAAAGTTTTTCTGTACCTCACCTATGCGGGCCAATGTTTGCCTCTTAGAGTTCTTGATAAATTATTGAGATCATGACTTGGGAATGTTTGACCTTCAAGGCGAGTCTTTGGAGATTACTTCAGAGGATGTCTATTTCATTGATGGTCTATCACGACAGGGAGCTTCAGTAAAATTGGAAGGCACCGGTAGAGGCGGTGACCCTTTAAGTGTACATAACTATATTGATATATACTATGCACTAGGAACACAAAATAGGGGTAGCTGCATCCCTATTGTTCACATACATGACCTTCCTTTACAGGTGGTGACGAGTACTATAATGAGGGTTGCAGGGTCATCTTCACTTCACCTTTCAACACGGAACCAGATGAGACTAGTAGTGGATTATATGCAGGGAGCCCTATATGACTGGTGCTCGGGAGTGATCCCGATTATGAGAAAACAAATCTCTGACTGCAAAAGAGGCAGGAGGAAGAATTTTAGATATTCTAACATACTAGCCTTCTTCTTTGAGAGAGTGCCAGGATTGAGCCCTGCAGTACCCTTACCAGTTTGTTCTCCTCGTCAGCCTAGGTGGAGTAGATGGGGAGATATCTTCCTTTGCCAGGGTGGTGGTTGCTCAGTGCAGAGTGTCTATGATGATGACTTCTACTTTTGGTGGGAGCGATAGTTGCCAGCTTTGGAGCAGTTTCCATATGCTAGAATGGATTTTCGTGGTAATCCTGACCTCGTCCTCCCTCCAAAAGGAGCATGGGGAGAGTTAGGTAATTTTTTATTTTCAAATTTCAAATATTTTATGAATTTTAAATATAGAGATATATACATATGTATAAAAGTTCTAATCCTTTAAAAATGTCAAAATGCAGATATTAGACCAGTCCGCCCTGAAGGGCATCCACGCATGTATGTGCATCCTATCTTGGGGGAAGACAAGGGATTGATTAGGGTTCTTGAGGGGAAGCTGGCCAGGCTTACCCAGAGAATACCTACCTTGTGGATTGAGCACATCCCAGCCATCATGCAGGAGTTCATGGTTGGTGTACCACCTGTCTAGATACGCCTTTTGAGGTGGATAGCCAGAGCAGTATTGGTATACATAGATGCTATTGAGGCTGTTGAAGCCGAGGAGGTTGAATAAGCCAGAGTGTAGGGAGACTAGGGGGACCAGGGTGGTCCAGCTTAGATCTAGAAGCATTTGATGGACTTTGATCCATATTTTGTATTTTTTTGTATATTATATAGTTATGACTGAATCTGAGGATCAGAGACTTGACCTATCTATATGGACATATATTCACACACACACACACACACACACACACACACACATTTATTGCTGGTTTATTTACAAATGTTTTTTATGTGTTTGCTGTATATTTTTATGAAAAATGTGTTAAATGCCAATCCAAGATGTAATTAGCGTATGCATTAGTTAATGAATTTTGATTCCTTGGAATATGATTGAATGTAATGAACTCAAAATTTCTTTCCAATAACCTAACTTGCATAAACTGACGTAATAGAATAGGGTTCCACACCTGATAAGCTCGATTGAGCTGGGAAACGACCAGTTGAGAGTCCAGTTGGACTTCCAGCTAGGTGATACCATGTGACAAAGCATCCCATAGAAGCTCAATGACAGCCCTATATTCAGCGACGTTATTAGAAGCAAGACCTAAGCAAGCGCCTCCTGAGGCAACTAACTGTCCCGAGGGTGAATAAATGACCCATGCATCTGAAGCTAGATTACAAGTGTGGCGACTGGCGCCATCAAAGAAACCTATGAACCTCTCGAAAGACATCTGTAACAACCAGTAGATGGTATAAAAAACATAAACTGATGATCTAGTGTACATAAAAATACATACAATAAAATACAAGAAAAAGTGCTAAGCCTATAGTACTTTTTCAGGTAGAGCCCATTTCTAGGCTCAGGTAGCTTATTCCCATCAAAATCAATTAATTCATATGTGCCCTTATTTAACACCTTTGACAGGAAATACGGTCCCAACCACATAGACCTAAACTTTCCTGCCCCCATGGGTTCTTTGTCTTGGTCCTAGAGGAATACAAGTTCCCCTTCAGAGAAAATCTGAGGTTTAACCAACTTATCATATTGGCTTTTGACCCTATTTTTGTGAGCTTGGTTTGCTGTCAACGCATCTCTACGCCATTCATCAAGATGTTCTAAATGTATTAAACGTTCTTCAAGCTTCGTCGTATTAGGTAACACATGAATAGCAATTCTTAAGGACAGGATTTCACATTCAACCGGGGTAACGAATTCCACTCCATGAACGAGTTGGAAGGGGGAGAAACCCATAGTAGTTTTTACATTAGTTCGATACGCCCAAAGCGTAGGGTACATCATGATATGCCAATTAGAATGGGCTGCATTAATAGTATGTTTGAGGATAGTTTTCAAGGTTTTATTAACAACCTCGACTTGACCATTTGCTTGAGGATACAACGACGATGAATGTTCTTGTCTAAATCCTTGCATAGTGGTCAGTTCTGTCATCATGCTATTTTGAAAATGACTGCCATGGTCAGTGACAATCACCTTGGGCATACCAAATCGTGCTATAATTTGATTGAACACGAAAAAAGCTGCAGTTTCCCCATCAGCTCTAAAGGTGGGCATTGCCTCTACCCATTTTGTAAAATAATCCATAGCGACAATGATATATTTGTGCCCCCCAGTCGAGGCTGGGTTACATGTCACGTAATCAATCCCCCACTTCATGAAGGGGCCCATCGAGATAACGGGAAATAATGGAGCAGGATGTGACTGCATCTTTCTGGTGTAAAGCTGACAAGGATGACAGTGCTTCATGGCTTCCACACAATCCTTAAAGATCGTGGGCTAGAAATAATGGGCACGTAATATCTTCTGGGCCGTTGCTAACCCAGATAAATGACCCCCACATGCTCCATTATGGGCATCATTTAGGACAATCTCCGCTTCCTTGTGGGTAAGACATTGACGCAAAATAGAATCTGCCCCCCTACGATATAAAGTATCTCCTATGATGAGGTAGTTCTTGGCATGTAGGCGTAGTTTACGTCGTTATTCCCGCGAGAAAGCTGCATGATACTTCAAAGTCTGGAGATAGATAAGTATATCTCCGTACCAAGTGTAGTAGGGATTTCTCCTTGCTACAAGGGTAGGAATGGATCCCTTCTATCTATAAGATTGAAGGGTAGGTTCCTATGTGTGGAAAATGCAGAAATAAAACAAAATAGATAGAAAGCAAAGAACAAAAAAGAAAATGGCTATGAGCCCCTCTGCAAACAAGGTTAGGGCTTCGCCTTGGCTACCTGCAAACAACTATTAAGCAAAAATAAACCTGCAAAACATGTTAAGGATCAAACCTGCAAACAAATAATGGTCAGAAAACAACTAAGCTATCAAATAAAAATGCACAAACAAAACAAGCTTATTCCTCTCCTTTGGTAAAATGGGCCACCATGCCCTGGCTGGAAGGAAGCACCTCTCTATCTGACTCAGCAATGGAGGGGGAGCTATGGCTCAATGGGGAATGTGAGTGGAAGAGAGGGGGATGTGGGTGGCTTGAGAGGAAAAGAGGTCTCAAGGCATCCACAGGCAGCATAAAAGTATGCAAGAGAGGATTCGTTTGAGAGTGACCCCCACCCTCCTTTTATAGCTTTTTTTTGGGGTTTTAGGGTTTTAAGCCCTTGGTTCGGGCTTTAGGCCATTTTTTGGGATTTTAGCCCCTTGCGCCTCAACTTTAGCTCCTTTAAGGGTTTTAGGCTCCTTTTAGGGGTTTTAACCCCTTTTTGGAGGCTTTAGCCCCTAGTAGAGTTATTTAGGCTCCTTTTTTTGGTTTTTAAGCACTTTTCTTCATTCTTAAGCCTTTTTGAGAGTGTGGGGGTCTAATGGAGTGATGTAAGGGTCGCACATGGGTGTCCTTGCGTGGTGTAGGCAATGTAGAGCTGAGTGAGGGATTTTTTGGGTTAATAGATTTCCCCCTGATGTGTGAGGGCAGGAGCTCATCGTATGGCCAATGAACATCATAGGATTTGCTGCGGAGAGGTGGTGCTTTCGGGGCTGGGGCATGGTGGCTTTTGGTTTTTTTATTAATATGGTTCCCATCAATGGGTGAGATACAAATAATGTGTGACATGTATATGGACGAGGTGGGCATCCCCATGCTCGTGACAATGTCAAAGGAATAATTTGATCTATGCTCTAAAATACAATAGCCGATCATATACAACTGATGATACAATAATGGTTGCTTCAATGTGAGGCTAAATACAATACTGATCTGGTACATTGGACCCATGGAATTCTTGTGGAATGATATATCTTCATGATTGATGATCTGCTGGATCTGGAATGGTACATAGTTGTATGGACTCACTGATTGAGAGTCAGATTCTTTGTGGTACAAGTATGCTGCATCAATCATAAAGGTGTATCGAAGCACTGCTGGGGCTTCTGAACACTATCTCCAATGCAACCCAGAAATCAAAAGGGACATAATCTGTTTAGGTCCCTCGAGTGGACTCATCAATGTGCTCGAGTTAGGTGACATCCATNAGGCACTAAGGACTCCTCTCAAGTGGTCCAAGGAACTCATCAATGAGGTTAATGAAACCAAGATACAGGGACCTCTAGGTCTATCCTCTAGAATATGTGTGTTGTCGTCGACAGAGGGAGACCTGCCCCTAGTCAAGGCAATGATGTTTCATTGACCGACGATGCAATGGAGATAACCGAAAGGTGTGAGACAATCTGTAGACTGACCCACTAAATGGGAGGGCGGGAGGGGGAGGGAAAGAATTGAATAGGGGCAGGGGGAGTGTGGTAGATTCAAACTTCCTTTGTTCAGAGTATGACGACAAGGCAGACCAGGCAGCAATTGAAACTTGACTCATGGGAATGGGATCATAGCTGTAATACCAGGAATGTCGCTGCAGATGGGAAATACTTAGAGGAGGTAGAAACTTTTGATATTGATGGGATCCAAGGAAGACACATTGCAGAGTACTCTGAACAAAGGTGAACCAATGTGGGAATGATGCCAAACTATTTTTTGTGGGGTGGTGTCTAGGGACACCGTTGTGGTACAATCTCGTGGATTTTTGGCGAGCCCGAGAAAGCAAATGCTCGATGTTGCTTTCAATTTTAGAGAGTCTGAAAGCAGGAAGAAGACTTTAGCAGGGGCTCTTTTTTGTTGGTAGTCTCCTGTGCCTGAAAAAGGATAAAAGTATACATAGGAGAGCTTGCCCATCCTGTAGGGGATGAGAGACTTCTTTACCATTGGTAGTCCAATCAAGCTAGAAAAGGTTAAACCTATACTGACTGGACAGTCATTCAAATACTTTTACGAGCATGAATGAAACCAAGTTTGCTTGATAATATTTTCTTGATGAGAAGGCTGGAAAAGAGATTAACGACAACCTGTGGTGAGATTTTTTTGTGAAGTACGACCCCTCTTCCCGAGAAAGCATAAAAGTATGTAGAGGGGAACGGTCTTGGATTGAGTGTGCCAAGGAGATCCTTTTAAATTGATGGTCTACATGGTCCAAAAAAGGAGGTAAATGAGATGATGTAGATGCCCTTTCCTATACTTTAGCGAGTGGGAAAGGAAGCAGCTGCGCTCGGCTATCTTTTCATTGTTTTAAGGAGTCAGAAAAGAGCTTAAATGAAACTCCAGTGTGATCAACTAATTGTAGTGGCATAGGCGACGCCCCATGTTGGGACGGTGGATAGTAGTCCAAAGGTCATCCGCGCAGTATGAACGGAGTAGAAGGCTCTCAAACATACCAATACATGCACGAGACAGATCGCAGCAGAGGTTCACGAGTCGGTGTGGCAGAGGCACACAAATCGAGGTGGCTCTCGGATAGAGGTCAGGAGAGTGTGTGTGTGTGTTGCGGTGGATGGATTTGACTACATGTAATGTGAGTACAAGTTTGGGGGCATTTCTATGCCAAATACATGCAAGGAAAATAAATCATTTTGTTGACAATAGTCCAGAGATCCGCATAAGGTGCAGTGGATGGAGAAGAGAACTATGTGTTAAAATACAAAACAAAATTAAAAAAAATGGTAACCCTTAACGAGTGGTGGCCCGAAAACTCACATGAGTAGCGATTGAGAAGTGTGATACAAGTACAGGTCCGTAGACACTTGCATCGTCATGTTATGGCTCGTAAATCGAGGTGACATGTGGGAAATGGTCCCAAAATTTATTTATTAAACATGAGAAAATGGTCTCATAAGGAGATAGAAGTTTGGTCTTGAAGGTGTGAGAGGTGTCTCGAACAAGTTCCAGGTGAGTTTGGATTAGCAGCTAATGGTGTTGCCCCTGACTTAAGGTAAAAAATGTTGAAAATCAAGAAAAGAAAATGAAGCGACTCATTGGTGATGTTTAAGCGTAAAATCTCTTGAGGTAGAGCCCATTGCGGGGGTTCTCCAAGAGTTGTCCATCAAATTCAATAAGGGTGTATGCCCCTTTTCCGAGGCAACGGTGGATGACGTATGGGCCATAACACATTGACTCGAACTTGCCTTTTCCCAACTTGTCATTGGGTTGGTCGTAGACTAGAACCATATCGCCTTCGCTGAGGGTGCGAGGGTGGACATGGGAGTCATAGTGGACCTTTGACTGAGTTTTTACTGCTTCAATGGATTGAGGGAAGCTCGATGGTCTTCTATGGTTTGCTCAAGTTGGAGGAGTTGTTCTTCTTAAGGCAAAGTGTCAAGGAGAAGTTCTACTGCGAGGCAGAGGGACGGGATTTGGCACTCTATAGGGAGCACTGATTCAACGCCATGTACTAGGCGAAAAGGAGTGAAACTGGTTGCAATTTTTGTGGATGTGCGATAATACCATAGGGCAGAGAATAGCATGTGATGCCAATTGGTTTTATGATTTCCTACCATCCTCTAGAGCATTGTTTTGATGATTTTGTTGACTGCTTCAACTTGGCCGTTGCCCTGGGGGTAGTAGGACGATGAGTACTGGTGTTCGAACTTCAACATGGTTGACAGTTCAGCCCATACGACATCTTGAAAGTGTGCCCCATTGTCTGAGACTAATTTTTTAGGAACACCAAATCATGAAATAACATGGTTAAAGAAGAAGCGTGCTGCAGTTTCAGCTTTGCAATCAAATGTGGGCATGGCCTTGGCCCACTTGGTGAAGTAATTGACTACCATAATGATGTATTTATGACCATTAGCTGAGACAGGGGTGATTGTCATGAAGTCAATTGCCCATTTGTAGAAGGGCCGACTGTGACTACGGGGTTAACAGTGCAGGGGGGGGCAAAGAGCTGATAGCTGCGGCAATGCTTGATTGCCTCTATGTAATCAGCGCAGATGGAGGGCCATAAATAGTCAACGCAAAGAAGGGCAGTTTCCAGGCCTGAAAGGTGGCCACCGCATGCTCCACTATGACAATCATTGAGGATGGTCTCGGCCTCGTCACGGGTGAGGCAACGACGTAGGATGGTATCAATGCCTCGATGATACAGGACATCTCCAATTAGCAAGTGGTGAATGGATTGATGTTGGATGCATCGCCTATCCTCATGGTTTAAGTGCGCTGTGAAATTTTGTGTTCGTAAATAGAGAAGGATGTCCCCATACCATGGGTCTCCCGTGGATATGACGAATAGGAATTCATCAGGGAGATCATCCTTGGGGGGTGATGACACAGTTAATGGGGGCAGATCGGTCATGAGCATGGCCAGTGCGAGTGCCTTTGTGCTTTTGGGGGAGACGAACTCTAGGTCGAATTCTTGGAGGACGACTACCCACTTAGCTGCTTGACCTTGTAGAAGGCGACAGCTTAAGTGGTACCGCATTGGGTTTGAATTAGCCACTACACGAGTATGGTTTGCGATGATGTAGTGGTGCAAATTCTGAGCCAAGAAGATGACGACGAGGGCCAATTTCTCCTCGAGTGAATACTGTAGTGGGGGTCCTGTTAGCTTCTGACTGACATAGTAATTCATGTGCTCATGGTGAGCCTCATCTTCTTGGACCAAGACTCCAGCGATGGCGTTGTCCAAGGCCGACACATAGAGAATGAAGTCTTGAGTGAAGTCTGGTGCTGAGAGTAATGGTGCAGAAGCTATGGCTTGTTTGAGTGCATCAAATTATTCTTGTGCTTGCAGATCCCAAATAAAGGGGATTTTTGTGTGGAGTAGGTGAATGAATCTGTAAGCTTTTGTTGTATACTCTGGTACAAAGCGGTTAAGGAAGTTGGCCTTGCCTTGGAGGCTCTGTAGTTGGTGCTGTGTTTTTGGGGAAGGGAGATCAAGGATAGCCTAAAATTTGTGGGGGTCTATCGTTATGCCTTTGTGGGACACGATGAATCCAAGTAGGAGGCCTGCTGGGACACAAAAAATGCACTGGAGGGGATTCAGGCTAATTTTGTACTTGCGACAATGTAAAAAGACTTGCCGCAAGTCGTCTATGTGTTGTGATTGTTTTGGTGATCAAGCGGTAAGGTCGTCTAGGTAGACCAAGATGATGTGAATTAGATCATGGAAACAATATGTCATGGCACGCTGGAAGGTGGCTCCAACATTTTTTAGGCCAAAGGGCATGACTCGATACGTGAATGTGCCCCACGGGGTTGTGAATGCTGTCTTATAATGGTCTTCTTTCTGGATTTGGATTTGGTTATATCTAGAAAAACCGTCCATGAAGGAAAAGGCCTCATGTCCAGTGCATGCATCAATGATCTGATCAATGAATGATGTGGAGAACTTCTCTTTGGGACACGCCCCATTGAGGTTGTGGAAGTCTGTGCAAACATGGATGGTACCCTGTTTTTTATTCACGTGAACAGGATTAGAAACCCAAGTGGTGTAGGCAATGGGGTAGATGAAGCCGGATGTGCGCAGCTTCTCTATCTTGACTTTAACTGCGGCCACTTTGGATGGGTGAATGGGCCGTTTCTTTCGGCGTATGGGTGCCACATTGAGCCATGTGTCGATGTGGTGTTCCACAATGGATGGATCCAAGCCAGGCATTTCAGTGTAAGACCAGGCGAAGATGTCGCGGAATTCTTGGAAGAGAGCTTTGTAGGCAACAACCTCTTTCGGGGAGCAAGATGTCCTCGGCATGATTTCTTCAACAATCTTAGAATTGGTTGAGATGTCAATTTTGATGGTGGGTGAAATGTTGGTCATGTTGCCTTCTTCGAAGGATTCTAGTGCCGGGATGGGGTTCTTGAACTAGTCGACTTTCCCATGGATGAAATATTTGGTCTCCATGGAAAACTGGTTAGACTGCGACACAAATTCTTCAAGGAGGAAGAACGAGTGATGGTGCATGTCGTCCCATGGGTATTTCGGGGTAGTCAGAGCTTCAAGTATCTCCTCATTGTTGCTGAAGCAACGAAGAGATAGGTCTGATGGACCGTCGTTGGAGGTGGAGATAAGTGGGTCAGTTGAATTGGACATCATGTAAATGGACATGGTGTTTGAAGAAGGTGGTGGGGGTTGAACTTCTTCGATCAAGGTGATCTTAGACTCAAGGGAATGTTGATGGAGGTCGGCTAACGTGATTCAAAGCTTGGGCAAGTCTTGGCAATGGTGAGAGTAGTGTCCATACAATCCACAAAGGGTGCAAGCATGGTTTGTTCTCAATGCCTTGTTTTTGACTATCGACACGGTTGGGAGTTCGACCACAGGGAGGTTTTCGTTTGTATCCATGGCATCCAAATGTGCACAGATCACTGGGATTTCAGGGAAATTCTGAGTTGGGTGGCCCTATTGTTCACAGACGATGCAAGGCAGGATTTACTGAGGTTTTGTGGTGGCTTTGGTGTTCTTTCCCCTTTCCCTTTTTGGGTGGGGCGATGTGGGTGCGGGTGTGGTGGTTGGATTTTGCGGGCCGGGTGGAGGGTGAGACTTGACCGCAATGGGTTGCACCGGGGTTAAGACAACTTGGGGCATTGCTGGTTGAGCTGGTGGATCTAGATACCACACCACAATTGCCAATGTAAAGTTGGGTAGGCTTAAGGTGGCCATTACCAGCTTTCTCATGACAACAGGTGGGGGAAAGAGGAAGGGAATCGTATGGATTGGAGATGAGCCTAGATCACTCCCTGCTGTTGCATGTGGGGATGTGGTTGTGGTTGTGGCTACCCGTAATGCTACTGCTGTGGGTGATGTTGTGGCTGCTGTTGGTGCTGCGGCTGCGGTCGATGTTGTGGTTGTGGTTGGGGCTACGGCTGCGGTTGTTTTTTGGGTGCAGCGGTGCTAGATGAGACCATGCACAAGTCTGCAGTCTCATTTTGTTTCAGTGGCAGTGACACTGAGGGGAAAGGAGCCGTCATGGTGGGATCGACAAACAACCCAGGGCCCACATTCAACAATGGGTAGGTTGGTGTGTTGTCAACGATAATGTTGATTGCAGGGATGACATTAGCGTGTGTAGTCATCTCTTGTGGCTCAATAGTGGTGATGGTAGGGATAACGTTGGCAGGTGCTGTTAACCCTTGCGGATCATGATAAGTAAGTTGATCAACCGTCACAATATTCCCTTAGTGAGGGAACATCATGAGATAGAAGACAGTTGATGCGACTGCTCTCATGGCGTACATATATCTTCTTCTGAGGAGAAGGTTATAGTCTAGTTGAGTAATGACGACCTCTATGTCGATTAGCACTATCTTCTCGACTAATGTGATGGGGACATGGGGGAGGATTCCTTGGGGTTTACTGGGATGGCCATCATAAGCTCGCAAAGTTGTGGAGGATGGTTGCAAAATTGGGGATCCAAGTTTCTGCCAAACCAGGGTGGACATAACGCACGTGGATTCCCCCTCATCCACTATGCACCAGTGCACGACTAGGTTCCGGATAGACACCAGGATTTAGAAGGAAATGGTGGATTGCATGCGTGGTTCTCTGTTCTTCGTGTTGAATGTGATCAACTTGGAGTCGAGGGGGTCTATGGCCCCAAGGGCGGTTAGTAACTATTTCCACTACGTTGGGCATGTTTTGAGTACCTCGAGAGCGGACAAGGCCGTTGGTGTTTGGGCCAAATCATCCACAATGCTATAGCTGACAGCAGCTCTAGCTGTGGTATTGTTGGCCACACAATGTATGGGGGGGCGAGGGAAAGGGGGTAACTAAAGAGGTGCGTTGACCGATTTGGATGTAGATGTCGCTGATGTGTCAGGGGGTTCGGTGGTGGCACCATACTGATTCTGTCTATTTTGTAAGTTAACCTCTTCAGTCGTCATGGCTAGCAGGTGGTGGAAACCTGTTTCGGCCATGGGAGGTGCCCCCAGAGCGTTGGGATTGGCCTGGGGAGGGGGAGCGGTTGCCACCAATCCTTGGAATAGTAGTGGGTTTTGGAGAACCATAAGAGGAGGCCCTTGTGGTGCCAGATTGGGTTGGGCTTGGTTCGTAGCATTGGTGGCCTATTGGGCCTCCTTCTGAATGTCCTGCTTAGCTTGACCCATGAGGGGACACTCGAATGTGTGGTGCCCATAGACCTCAAAGAGTGTGCATGGTTGGTTTGTGCGTGACGGGGCATTGCGTCTTGGTACATTTTGTCATGGGGTGTTTTGGGCGGGTCAATTTGGCGTGGCATTGTTGGGAGGGTTTGGTTGTTGACCGCCTCCCTACGGTTGGTTATTGGCTTGGTTTTGGGGCCGATTATTTCTAGCTTGCCCTTGTTGATTATTGGTGGCAGGTTGGTTGGGACGGTTTTGTTGTGCAAGCACTTGTCCCAATGGAGTGGGTGGAGCGGGGGCGGGGGCTTGAATCGATTGCACTGGTGGTGCATAATAAATTTGTGTGGGCTGTGGTGTCACAAATGTGGGCATTTTCCCTACGTACTGCTGTGTTGGCCATGCCATGGCTTGAGCCTACTACGGTGGTGTAGGTTGTGCGTAGGAAGTTGTTTCTTCGGACTAGGACATCATTCTTGCGTAGTCCGAAGCTTGGTTCTGGTAAGCAACAGTGGCAGTGTTGCTTGGTTGTGGTGGAGCTACAGGTGGTGTCAGATGGTGCTGTGGATGTTGGGAGATTGAGCCTATGATGCCATTTGCAGCATGGGATGCCCCCGATGCATCACAGTAGGAGGTACTCAGACGGGGAGCGTCTGGAATGACAATGTACAGATATCCAGATTGAGTGTAGATTAGGTCAAACTGTTGGGATTTCAGTATGGCCTCCTCTTCAGATTGGGGACATTCGGATGCGACGTCCTTTGCTATGGGCAGGAGTAAGGTCTTGAGGAACCAATCCAAGAATATCTTGTCATCAAGTTGGATTTTACACAAGCTGCGACATCGCTGCCACTCATGGATGTGGTTGGTTATATGTGTCGCAGTGCTTTGGCAACAGGATAATCGGATCTCCACCCCTTCATCATATCTGATAGGGATTTGGAAATACTGTAGGAACATGAAAGCTGGGGAGTTTAAGTTTGGGTACTTGGCCTGTAGTAGCTCAATGTACAATTTGGCCGCAACACCTATAAGGGTGTGTTGGAATAGCATCAGCCTTATGGAATCATCTATGACGCTGTTGGACGAGCACCATAGATGGAATGCCATAATGTGGTTTTGAGGACATTCCCTTGCCTTGCCTTCAAACATGGGAATGTCTGATGGTAGCTTAGTTGGCATTGGAGGCCAAAAATATTGATGGCGAATGGGGTCGTTTGTCAATCGAGCCAAATCAGGAAAGTTAAGACGAGCCATGAAAGGCAGATTTGACCCCAGGTTTATGTGAGATGGGGGAGGGATGGTGGTGGGGTTTGCAGGTGCATAATGTACCTGCATAGCTAGGGGTGCTGGTGGTGCCATTGTAGATGGGACAATGCCCCCAAATGTGGTGTGCGGGATAGTTTGGATGGATAGGCCACTTCCCCCATGTGTGACAGGAGGGGCGGTGTATATGGAAGGGGCACTGCCCCCCTGTGTGATAGGAGGGGAAGTGTATGTGGAAGGGGCACTGCTCCCTTGTGTGATAGGAGGGGCAGTGTATGTGGAAGGGGCACTGCCCCCTGTGTGATAGGAGGGGTAGTGTATATGGAAGGTCCACTAGCCACAAGTGTTGTAGGTGGAACACCTTGAGTGGTTACTATGGGTGGTGGCAACTGACTAATGACAGTTTGCATGACCGTGCTGGGGCCACCTACCGTGTTGTTGGTGATGATTTGTGGTGTGGACATGGGTCCACTAGCTATGGTTATGCCAAAAAATGGATCTGGGTTGGCACCAACCATGGGGCTTTATGGTGCGGTAAGTAGATCTGGTTCAGACTGATATCAGTCTAAATCTGAATCAAAGGCTGTGTGGCCTTCTGATGGTGTGGGAGATCGCTGAGAACGGTTTCGACAGTGTTGATTTAATGTCCCGAACGGTGGTGGTTCGCCTCTTAGGTGTGAGGAAGAGCGTGGGGGATCAATTTTGTTAGATGTTTATCAAACTAATGGGAATGATGTTTGGACCCTGGTTTCAATGGATTCCTATTAGATGTAGTTGGTCACTCGACCACCAAGACTACCAGAAGACAACGCTTGGCTTTTTCCTCACTGGCGTTTCTACTTAATCAGTGGGGGTCGTTGCCTGTTTCGCTTGGCAATTCCTCTCAACAGCCAACTACTTTGGGGTTCTAGTGGTACTCCTCACAATGAGTTTCTAGGCTGAGCCCAAGTACTTCCCATGGTTGAAGCAGTCAGGGACTTATGTCCTCAAATACTAAAGATTTGTTTGGACTTAGTGTAAATTGATAAATTTTAAGGCTCTCTTAGTGTTATGAACTGAGTTGGGTTGATTACTTGGTATGGTGTATTTGTTTTTCTGTCTTAGTGATATTAGTGGCTGCAAATGGTTTATGAATTCATCATATTGTGGTAGAGTTCATATCATTGTCTATGCAAGCAGTGACTAATCAGAAATTTGTAAACAAATACATTTTTACCCTGAATGTTGATGGCCTAACTAGATGACTACCTTACACCTATATTCCTCTTTGACCAAGAGAAGGTGTTGGGCTCTCAACACAATGGGACTAAGCCCATTTGTAGATCCATAGGTCACCTCACGGATGTAGGGTTGGTCAACAGCGAGGACGCTTAGCACCGTGAGAAGCCCTCCTTCTATACCTCGTCTACCTTCCAGGTTATTTGTTTTTTATGGTTTAGAACAATATTCAGTGAAGGGACTAGGACTATACGAGCTGTGCCCTTCGTTGTATCCTAGAATACCCAAAAGTGTGATGACTGGGTAGAGGAGGAAGGGTAAGCAAGACATTTAGTTTTATGTTAATTTTAGTTTAGCTACATTCATTAATTAAGCCATTAAAATTTATTTTGAATTTACACTTTGTTTGTTGATGCAATTACAGTAAACTTAAACATAAACAGAAATTGAACTACTGTGCTGGACAGAGGCGGCTGAGCCGCACTGATAGTCCCTATTAAACTGAAAATTAAGTACTGATTGGTAGACTACTCATTTCAGGTCAATTTCGGCGAGGGGGTCACGGAATTTTTCCAGAAACAGGTGAGGGGGTCGCACAGATTTCACAAATAGAAGCGGTCTTCTTGTATGAGTGAAGTCACACCTTTTGGGGGGAAAAGGGCGACCTGGTTGTGCCTGTGAGGCCTAAAAGAGTGACCTCATCCCCTGTTCAGGCCCGATAAGTGTGACCTACCCTAGATTTGGGGTTTTTCTGATCCTGAGTCAGATCTGGCCGACAATAACCTGTACTGTGGCCAAACTGACTCGGATTTGCCTTATAGAGGCTTCGACAACAATAAAACTGGAAATAAACTAGATCTAAGCTAGATTTGACAAGAAATTTCTAAAACTAGGGCATAAACTGAAAAAACTGAATCAGGGATCTTGTGGGATCGACTTGGCATGGTCGCCAGTTTTGTAGCAGGGATTTCTCCTTGCTACAGGGGAAGGAATGGCTCCCTTCTGTCTATAGGACAAAAGGTTAGGTTTCTACATGTCAAAAATGCAGAAAGAAATTGGAATAGACAGAAAGCAAAGAACAAGAAAGAAAATGGCCATGAGCCCCTCTGCAAACAAGGTTAGGGCTTCACCTTGGCTACCTGCAAACAATTATTAAGAAAAAATAAACGTGCAAAACGTGTTAAAGATAAAACCTGCAAACAAATAATGGTCAGAAAACAACTAAGCTATCAAAGAAAAATGCATAAACAAAAAAAGATTATACCTCTCCTTTGGTGAAATGGGCCACCATGCCCTGGCTGGAAGGAAGCACCTCTCTATCTCACTCAGCAATGGAGGGGGAGCTATGGCTTAATGGGGAATGTGAGTGGAAGAGAGGGGGATGTGGGTGGCTTGAGAGGCAAAGAGGTCTCAAGGAATCCATGGGAAGCATAACAGTATGCAAGAGAGGAGTCATTTGAGAGTGACCCCCCACCCTCCTTTTATAGCGTTTTTTGGGGTTTTAGGGTTTTAAGCCCTTGGTCTGGGCTTTAGCCCCTTTTTTGGGATTTTAGCCCCTTCCGCCCTAACTTTAGCTCCTTTTAGGGTTTTAGGCTCCTTTTAGGGCTTTTAGCCCCTTTTTGGAGGCTTTAGCCCCTAGGAGGTTTATTTAGGCTCATTTTTGGGGTTTTTAAGCCTTTTTCTTCATTCTTAAGCCTTTTTGAGGTTGTGGGGGTCTAATGGAGTGATGCGAGGGTTGTCCATGGGTGTCCTTTGCTGGTGTAGTCCATGTAGAGCTGAGTGAGGTATTTTTTAGGTTAACACCAGGGATCAGAGGTGGAAATCAAAAATATGTGCTCATCTGGGAATGAGTCTTCTTCAATAGCTAGATCTTCTTCTATTGGAAATTCTGCAATAAGCTCAGCAAAAAATAAGGATTTTTTGGATTTGGTGGATTGAAAATCCAAGTCAAACTATTGAAGAATGACTATCCATTTGTTGAATTTTCCTCCAAGAATCCATCGGGACAAAACATATTGAAAAGGATTAACATTCACCACTACCGTTGTAGTCCTCAGTAAGATGTAGTGACGTAACCTATGAACAACATAAACAACTGCTAAGGCCAACTTATTGACGTGGGATTACCTGAGTTCAGGTCCAGCTAAAGTACAACAAAGACAATAAACAACATGCTCTTGGATCTTATCATCCTCCTGGACTAGGACCAACCCCATGGTCAACTCAGACGCAGCCAGATACAATATAAAATCCCTAGAGTAATTTGGCGGACGCAATAATGGTGCCGAAAAAAAATATTTTTTTAATGCCTCAAATGCGACTTGTGCAGTTTCATCCCATACAAATGGGGTGTCCTGTTTTAACAGGTGCATGAAACCCTTAGTAATCTTGGCATAGTTTACAATGAAACGTCGAAGAAAATTGAACTTCCCCCGCAGGCTCTGAAGTTGCCTGATAGAAGGAGGAGGAGGTAGATTTACAATGGCCTCTACTTTTAAATAATCCACCTGAATGCCTTTGTTAGAGACAATGAATCCAAGCAGTCTCCATGACTTGACACAGAACACACACTTGTGGGGATTCAAGCGAATTTTATAGTATCTGCATCGTTCAAATATCAAACACAAGTGATCTGGATGGTCAATCCTCTTACGAGATTGTGCAGGAAGATCATCGAGGTAAGGTTCGACAATGGCTTTAATATCGTGAAAGGAAAAATTCATTTCCCATTGAAAGGTAGCCCCAACATTTTTCAATCCAAAGGGAATTTTTTTGTACGCGAAGGTACCCCAAGGACAAATGAAAGTAGTTTTATGTTGGTCTTCTGGTTTTATTTGAATTTGATTTTATATGGAGAAACCATCCATAAATGAAAAGACTTCACTTCCTGCGCAAGCATCAATAATTTGATCTATAAATGGCATGGGATAGTTTTCCTTAGGATAGGATTTGTTTAAATCTTTTTAGTCAGTACAGATGCGTATGGTCCCTTGCTTCTTATCAATAAGAACAGTGTTGGATACCCATTCCGTCAGAGCTATGGGATAAATAAAACTGGCTTTCAACAGTTTTTCCACTTCAGCCTTCACTACCGCCGCTTTACGCGGGTTAATAGGTCTCAACTTTTTCCGAACAGGTTTATCATCAGGGTATGTTTGGATCTTGTGCTCGACTATAGATGGATCAATTCCTAGAATCTCCTCATATGACCAGGAAAAAATGTTGTGGAATTCCTTAAACAAGGATGTATAGATTGCAATCTCCTTAGGAGAGCAGTTTGCGCCGATATGTATATTTTCTACAACGTTAGGATTTACAGAGATGTTGATAGGGATGGTATTGAAAATATTTGCCATGTTCCCCTCAGCAAACATTCCTTCCCTTGGTAAGGGATTGATGGGTGTCTCAACATCGTTTGGCAGTCTCATATGAAACTCTTGATTCTCTATCCTACTTAACTCTAGAAGAAAATAGGATCGATGGTGAAGATCTTCGCAGATCTTATCACATCCGCACATGGCTTCCAGAATGGCTTCATCAGAAGGTAAAACCATATCTAAACATTCTGTAGATGCAAAGAGTTTTCTACCCAAGCAGGAAGATAGTCTTCTTCCAGTTCCTCTGAGACTGTGAGGGGGACCGAAATGGGATCAACAGTGGTTTGGGTGATAGCTTGGTAAGCCATTTCCACTGCCGATAAGGGCACTTCAGGTTCATGGTGGGAAGGGAGAACCCAAGGATTAGTCCTATCAACAACCATGGCTATGGACTTCCCCACACTAGTAGAGCCTATATAATTAATCGGAGCTGGAAAATCAAATGTGCTCATTAATGATGCGTAAATTCTAGCCCCTAAGCTCTTCATAGCAGGTTTAACCTAATCAACCAATGGCATAGTGGACTCATTAGACTCCATGTGGCCTTTTCGAGTGAAACTGAGTTGGTCAATAGTAACCAACTTCCCTTCGTGTGGAAACACTACCACTCGAAAGACGGCTGATGCAATAGTAGACGTGGTATAAGTCCAACTTCTTCCCAAGAGCAGGTTATAATCCAAAGGTGAATCAATCACCTCTACCTCAACAGACTCCGCTTTCCCTGCTAGCTTGATTTCAAAAGCTGGTAGCATACCATGCAGATGGAATGACCTTCTATTGAAAGCAGTAAGTAGGGTGTTTAACTGAACCAACTCTGGGGATCTAAGAGCTTTCCAAAAAGACAAGGACATAACACATGTAGAAGCACCCTCATTGACAACTGCCCTTCCAATGGTATTTCCACCATGGATGACATCTATCGATAAGGCTACATGATAAGGTAGGCGAATTTTGACATCAAACAAGTGAAATTTTGCCATGAGACTCGATGATTCCATACTGCCTAAGGCTGCTAAGAGTGCATCCCGCTGGGTGGGACAACTCTGTAACACCTCTAAAGATGACATTGCACAAGGTGTCTGGGCTAAGTCTTCAAATATAGAGTAGTTTGATGCAACCCTAGCATTAGGATTATGCAAGGTCTTCTTAAAGACACCTTTCAGTATCTTGGGCACTGATTTCAGCAGGTTTCTCGATCATGAGAGGGTTAGAAGTTTCACTTATGGACTTACCCTTCTCCGAGGTCTCTTTTTCATATTTCTTATTCTTGGTTTGTATTAAAGTTTGAGATCAAACCATGTTGATATAATTGGGGTCAGGGGCATTTGGAGTGCCCCCTGCTACATTTGAAGCTGAAGCAGAATTATGTCCTTGGGGAAAAGGATCCTTCAAGACAGCCGATTGTTGAGCTTTTAACAGCTTCTGGGCTTGTTCCATAAGGGGACAAAGATGAGTAAGGTGATATTCATGGCACAAATTACATGGGAATTTCACCTTCTTCTTTTCTTTCTTTCCCCCATCAGCATTGTTTGTGGGTTTCTGCTTGTTTTGATTTCCCTCCCCTTTCTTTCCTCTCTTCCTTTTCCCACTAGGCTGCTGATTGCCCTTCTGAGAGGTCTGTGCAAAAACATTTTCATTTTGGGGTGAGGGGGCAGCCTTTGCTACCTCTACCATAGAATGTTTGATGGACAACTGATGGAGCTGTTTGGCTAAAGATTCTACAGTGGGAGAACTTACAGAGCCAACCACACCATCGACATGGGGTCTAGGATTAGGTTTCTCTACATCATGATTTGGTCTCGGTGCCTCAGGGATAATCTCATACAAGATCCCAGAATAAGAGTAAATCAAGTTTAGCTGCTAGGCCTTGAGGATAGATTCCTCCTCACTTGTCACTCCTCAAGTAGATATGTCCTTAGATATATAAGGCAATAGTGATTTAAGGAACCATTCTAATAAGAATTCAAGAGGAATAGTGGCTTTAATAAGGCTCTTCCACCTCCTCCACTCTTGGATGTGATCTGAGATGTGGGTGGCCTTGTTCTGCCGGAAGGTAGATAACAAGTCCATTCTGAAATCATATTGGACATGAAGCTGGAAGTGGTGAAGGAATGCATTAGCTAAGTCCCAAAAACTGCTAAACACAACAGAAGGCAACTCAATGTACCATTTTGCTACAGTACTCATCAATGTTCTTTGGAACAGCCTCAACCATACTGAATCTTCATTCAGTGAGTTGGAAGAACACCATAAGTGGAAAGTGGTGGCATGAGCCCTAGGATATTCACCAAGTTTGCCTTCAAATTTTGGGATGTCCTAGGGCATCTTGGTAGGGACAGGTGGCCAAGAGGGATCATGCCTCACCGGGTCATTCATCAATTTAGAAAAATCTAGCAAGTTTAACATTGCTAGAAAAGGAAGCTTAGGTCTAACCGGAGCACTAAAAGTACCAGAATGGGGATTAGAGGTACTTGCCCCCAAATTCCCATATGTGGAGGTGGGGTTTCCCCCTACCACCGGTTGTGAAGTGGATGGGTTACTTTGGAACGGATTCCATCCCCAAGCCACAACATTGTTTGTGTGAGGTGCAGTATTAGAGGTTCTGGCTGCCCCAGTCAAAAATGGGGTTTGAAATACAGGAGTAGGTATCCCTCCGCCAAACAACGAAAAGGGAGAGCTCATGAACGGAGCCAAAATCAGAGTTTGAAAACCTTGACCATAAGGGTTAGTGTTTCCAAAGTGCACCCCTACATAAGAGGGTGATGGGCCTATGCATGGAGTGGATGGGGGAATATGCCCCCCATTCCAAGGAAATCCTTGGATGAAAGCTGAGGATCCTATAGGACCACTCTAGGCAGTGTGTGTGAAGGAGCTAGGAACTGTAGGTATACTAGGAATCCTAGTAACCATACCACCAGAAGCACCTGCTAGGCTTGTGGGAACCGACGGTTGAACCACTCAGCTCACTGTAGTTAAGGGTGTAGTAGGTATGCTTGATCTGGGGGTACTTACCGGGGGAGGTAGCACCCCTTCAGCCAGAGTGGCTAAGGTGGAAATAAAAGAGCTTTCTCCTGCAGTAGACATTATCTTGTCCACAGGGACACCAATCACGGGTGGGGCAAGAGGACAAACCTGGATGATCATGGGATCGTTTAAGTCAGTTAAGGGTGTATTAAAATTCCTTACAAACTCGTTAGCCTGCAACTCTTCTATCTCAACTATGTTTAAATCAAAATGGTTCTCCCTCAGTTCTAGTTCACTCGAAACTTCACTGATTCCTATCGGTTCAAAAGAATCGTATGTGTCCAATCTCCACCTTTGAGGGGGTGATGGAGGTTCCAATGTGATGAGAGGAGGAAGGTTTTGCAACCTTCCTGACCTTATGATAGGTTGGTCCTCCATGATTGTAAATTTGACTTTTCAAACCCTAAGGTCGGCTAAACATAGACAAACCACAGAGCAATCACTACGAAAATTCCTAAAGTCTCAACAGTCAGCAAGGGTAAAATATATACTTTCCTGAAGAAAGCTGAAAGACAGTTTCTTGGCATCCTTGAAGAGGTTCTTAGGCACAAGCAGAGGAATCACCCACTGCCCTCCTACACTTTCAACAAGGGTTACCTTCCAAGCCCATCCAAGGTGAACCAGAAATAGCCTTTCTGTTTACCTGTGCATAAACCCTAGATGTTAGGAGACTAGAGGCTACCTTAACTATACCAACAATCTGGGGGGATATTCAAAAGCCTGATTCGTACTCATGGGAAGGGTAGCTGAGCCCGAAACTCTGTCTAGGACAGAATCGCCAGATGCGTAAAAACCTTGGTTTACATTTTGACAAGGAATCAGAGGGTTATCTCCTCAGTCCAATGCCTCCACGTGGCCTCCTGCTTGACTCCCGTTTGAGAGGAGCTTCCTAGATACTATCGATAAAGAAAAGGATTTACCTATCGATTGGTCCACTATTTCTGAATTTAAATACTTATGGATAGTTTACACTTCCTATCCCACAAGTCTAGCCTAAGCTAGTAGGTGTATGGCCCTAAAAAACAAAGATTACTAATGAATTTTAATTATTGCATTCATTTTAAGGGCTATTTTTTACTCAAAAGGCAAGTGGAGTGAAATACTATGATGTTATTGGCTCGATAAGAAATATAAAAAACAATAGGTGTATACTTCCAAAGCAAATTATCACTACTTAAAAAACAAGCTTCTCTTTTTTTTTTTTGTAAATATAAACTGATGAAAATGCAATGAATAAAGAGAAAACTAAGACTATATTTTTTGTAATTTATGATAATTTATTTAAAAACTGAAAACAAAACTAGTGTATGCAAATTCAAATGCAAAAGTTTTTAATGTTTTCTTTTCACTTTTCAAATTGCTCAAAGACTACTATGCACCTAAATGCACAATACTTGAGTATGCTTGAATAAACTAACTGTATAAAGTAAGCAAAATGAAGTAAAGTAGATTCATAAAACCAAAGATCAACCACCTAAGGAAGACTTGGAAAAACCTATCTTGGGCAGACACAATGAAATGGAAATCACTGAAATCAATCAAAGGCAAGTGACAAACCAATGATATTCGAAAATAGAATGGGACATAAGTGTCTAGAACCTTGATCACTGATTCAGACAACCAGCACTTGAACCTATTACCCAACAGGCAAATCCACTTCAAGTTGCTAACAGAAAGACAATCCAAACAATAAGAACTCAAGGGCTTACATGAAAGCACAAGGTGTGGCTGACAAGGTCATCAAACTCATAGTGCAACACTCATAGTGAAGGCCACTCAGCAAGACAAAATCTATAAAGGATAGGGACAAGAAAACCAACCCTAAAAACTTTGCTGCTCAGACTTGTACGTGACTGTGTACAAGAGAATCCCACGTACTGTACGCGACTATGCTATAGAGAAACCCGTGTACACAAACCTCTGTACACGACTATGTACAAGAGAAAACTACGTACAGGAGTTAAATTTAATTTAATTTTTTTTTATCGAGGACTTCAAAGCACCACTACAAGTTTGAACCAATATGAGACACCACACACTGAATCAAGGAAAAGACTAAGAAAAGATCAAGATAATTAATCCACAACAGTCTGGGCTCCTCAGTGGAGTTGCCAGTTCTGTTGTTCAGGAATAAACACCCTTGTAACCTAGGGTCTAGGGTTACCAACTTACTTCTAAAACTTGTAGACAATTATCTTTAGCTAAGTACAAAAAGGAAATAGGAAGAAATATTGGACTCAGCCGATTACCAATGGTTGATCCAAGCTTTATCTTCTTCCACTCTGCTTCTCTCCAAAGCTTTCAGGGATGCACCTCCTTCACCTGCAAAGAGAAAATTCTCCAAGTACAATATTATACATGTATATATGACAGGTTAGATAAACAACATATATAGTGCTTAATCAAATATATTCATCAACCCTAATACATAAAAGAGACTCAACACAAAGTTGGAAGAAGAATTCTCTTTATTAACAATCAGTGAATGAGATAAGTGTACAACCCAATGCCTGAGACAAGGACTCCTCTGCAACCAAAGGACTCTGAGTTTTGCTTCTCGAAATAATTATGAAGATATACCACCAGCATAACTTTGCTCTCCAAGATTGATTGATTAATGCCCTCCCCAATGCCTCTATTTATACTTTGGGAAATAGAGCAATTTCGAAGGTTGAGGAGGTTGAGACAGTTGAGATAGTTAATGATTAAGGCTCATCTAATCTCCATTAATCATGATTTATATTTTTAATGTTGAATGGATGTGTACGCGACTATTAATATAGGCAACCTGCGTATGACACGTGAGTTGCTTAAAGGAAACCGGCGTATAGATATGTACACAGGTTGCAATGGACATAGTCGCGTACAGTACGCGGGTTGTCAATGGAAATAGTCGCGTACGTACGTGATTTGCAATGAATATAGTCACGTATGCCCATCAACACATAGAAAAATAATATGGCATGCTGGTTGAAGGATAAATGCATCTCATGTCATGCCCATCTATAGTGTTTTGGAAAACCTCAATCCTGAAATGTCCTTTTGTGTACCAACATAAGGAATGTCGGCACTCGGATGTAGAAGTGCCATTTGGGTTGATAACAGATAGGTTGACTATCTCGACTAGATCTACAATGTCACTGCATTACAAGAATACTACATCAATCCAACAACAGATGGAAACTTGAGCTAGAAGAGTGCTAGTTCCTACACATTCGACTCAGGGGAGGCTCTAGAGAATTGGAAAAATAGACTGCCTGAAGTTTCTATGTGGAGGTGTGCAAGAGTTACAAGGTCTGTGCAACAGGTGGTGAATGAGCTGTGAGAGATACCCACCTATGAGGGTTTACCTAACCTTGTGACCTTCTTAAATGTGTTCAAAGGAATTGTAACAAACTCACATCGTTTATCGGTGCTGGATCATGCGCTAAAAGCTACACCCGCTAGATGGTGGGGTGCGCATAAGAAGTCTATAAAAAGTTTGCCACAGCTCAAAAGGTTGATGGAAGTTAGATTCGGTGAAGAGATCACCCTCATAAATCACAAGTATTCAGGGTTGGCAGACCCTTTTGACCATCTTAACCACTATTGCATGGTATTTGTAGAATACCCATGACATGAGTGGGTCAATCATTTCATACATACATTGGAAATGACACCTAGGACTTGGTATACATCTATGGAATTGCGATAAGGAACCTAGGAGTGGGAAGGGATCGCTAAGAACTTCGCGCACACATTTGATTTTGTTGATGAACACCCTACAGTGGATACTATGCTTCAAATGATAAAGGAGAAGACATTCATTGAAATCCCCATTGAAGAGGCCAATTCTCACCAGTGCAGTGTGACCATTCAACAATGGATGGCTTGTTACAATCTAGCTGGAGATCTAGATGATGATCCCACTAACATAAACATACTAGAATCAGAAGGCATGCACGAAGTAGAAGGGAGTGGTATTTCCAGTGACCATTTCCTTAAGCCTTTAAAAATTAACAAAGCAAACATTGGGTCACTACAGAACCCAAAGTTCACCAATATAGGAGATTATTAGGATGAAGAGATAGTTGCGAAGATCAAGGATTTATTGCATGAATATCAGGACCTATTCCCTACCAACTTCTCAGAAATGAAGGGGATAGTGGGAGACCTATGGGAGATGAAATTAACCTTGCGACCAGATGCTAAACCCAATAAGTAGCAAACGTATAGGATGAACCCCAATTACAAGGAAAGGGTAAAAGTAGAATTGGATCATATGCTCGACGCATGAATCATTGAACCTATTAGGAGTCAGAATGGATAAGCCCTAGAATGATCCAAGATAAGAAAAAAACCAGATAAGTAAGGATCTGTGTCGACTTAAGGAAGTTGAACGAGGCATGCTTGCACGATCCATTCCCAACACCGTTTACAGATGAAGTACTTGAAAGTGTCAGAGGGAAAGAGATGTATTCATTTAATGATGGATTTTTGGTCTATCATCAATTCATAATTATGAAGGAGGATCACCATAAAATGACCTTCGACACTTAATGGGAATGCTACCAGTATATGGTAATGCCCTTTGGACTCAAGAATGCACCTGTTTTTTTTTCTAGAATAGTAGTCTCTGCTTTTAAAGAATTTATTCATAAATTTCTTGAGGTCTACTTTGATGATTAGATTGTGTTTGGTTTAGTAGTAAACCATATTGAGAGTCTGCGCATGATACTGGACTGTTCAAGTCATAAGTATCAGATTGCGCTCAATTCTGAGAAATGTTTTTTTGCGCACCATTTGGTGTGTTGTTGGGTCATGTCGTATGTCGCGACTGTATTTTCGTCGACCCAACAAATATTGCGATTATTATCGACTTAACACCACCTACATCAGTCACGTAGCTGAGATCACTATTAGGACACACAGGCTACTACAAAAAGTTCATCAGAGGATATGCGGAGATTACTGCACCAATGGAGAAATTCCTTAAGAAAGATGCAAAGTTTTAATGGACAACAACTTTCTAGGAAAGCTTGGATAAATTGAAGAAAGCAATGGCCATTGCACCAATACTTGTATTTCCATACTGGAATAAGGAGTTCCATGTTCATGTCGACGCATCGTCTGTTGCACTCAGCATAGTCTTGACACAACTAGGAGAGGGTGCGCTCGACCACCCTATCGCTTTGGCTAGCAGAAAACTATCAGCAGCAGAAAATAACTACACAACGATGAAGAGAGAATGCTTCACTATGGTCTATGCACTTCAAAAGTTTAGACACTATTTGTTGGGTGGGAATTTCTAGATGTACATTGACCATTCGGTGCTGAAATACCTAGTCAACAAGCCAGTGTTGGGGGGAATATCTACAGATGGCTTCTCCTCTTTCAGGAATTTGATTTTGAGGTCATTCTCAAACTTGGTTGACTGAATGTTGGGCCAGACCACCTATCAAGGATAGAAAGTGGTGAAGAGCCAACCAACTTGGAAGATAATTTTCAAACGCGCAACTATTTGCGATCCACATGATGGAAGATCAGAACCATGCGTTTATTGCCATCATTCATTTTTTGAGAATAGGATATGCACTGGAAGGAATGTCAACTAATCAAAAGAAACACTTGGTTGTCAGAGCTGTTGATTATACATTGATTCTTGGGCATCTATATAAGCTCGAGGTGGTTGAAGTACTGCGTCACTGTGTCTTTCACTATGAATGACCATGGGTTATGAGTGAAGCACATGTTGGTGTCATAGGAGGATACTACATGGGAAAAGAAACTGTGCATAAGATATTGCAGGTAGGATTATGGTGGCCAACCATACACATGGATACTAAATGCTTATGCAAGCGTTGTGATATTTGCCAAAGAACAGGAAAACAATCGTGTCCTCATGAGATGTCGCTTGCACCGCAGATAACCCTTCAAGCATTTGACAAGTGGGCAGTTGATTTTTTTGGATTGATCAGCCCACCAGGAAAGACAACTAGTGCGTGCTACATTATCATTGCAACAGACAATCTAACCAGATGGGTGGAATCTGTGCTTGTGAAATATTGTACTGCTACGATTGCGAATTTTTTTTTGTTTGAAAACATAGTAACCAGATTTGGTTGTCCAAAGATACTTCTAAGTGACCAAGATACACATTTTGTTAACAAAGTAATTGCTAAGCTAACTGCAGAATTTTAGATCCAACATAAGAACATAACTCCATATCATCCTCAAGCGAATGGAATGGTTGAAGCTTTCAACAATATTTTGGAGAATGCATTGACAATTGTATGTAATGTGCGCTGAGATGACTGGGATTGGAAAGTATCAGCTATGCTATGGGTGTATCACACAACTTACAAGCAACTAACCAGGCACACCCCATTCATGATAGTATATGGACAAGAGGTTGTTGTGCCAATGGAATATATTGTACCAAGTCTAAGAATTGCTGCGCTAACAGAGATGACTGAGGGAGATGCTGTTAAACGAAGGTTGTCATAGCTTGTTCAAATGGAAGAAGGATGCTTCATTGCAGGATTCCATTAGACAGTTGAGAGCAAGGATAGAAAGCATGGCATGATTTCCATATCAGGTTTAAACCATTTGAAGTCAGAGGACGTGTGTTACTGTATGACAACAATTTTTTCAAACATCTGGGCAAGTTGAGAACGCATTGGCTAGGGCCATATGTGATCGTGCACATCACTGGCCAGGGCGTAGTATAAATACAGAAGATAGATGGTACATATGTCGCGGGTATGGTGAACGACAGTCCCTTGAAACCATACTACAATGGGCATAACATTCATGGCTAGAATCGCATCGAGCGACGGTGAAAAAAGAGAGAGAAGGGCCGAAAGACGTAAACATTGTTCTGTTGCACGTATGTGACAGAAATAGTACAAAGAATAGGAAAAAGCACTAAGCACATGAAATAACAAAAAGTGCCATAAAAAGGAGGAAAGTACTACAAAAAGGGAAAATGATAGATTGGCCAACATTAAAGTGCAAATATTCATCAAATATTGAGGTGGTTATGATAGCTAAGTGTCATTAATTCAATGAGATATGAGGAGAATGACGGCATGCATTAAGGTCACATCCGACGGATCCACCATAAATGATTTGCCAAGTATAGCACAATACTCAAGCTAACAACTTAATGAAGGAACGCGTTGGCCAAGAATCCCATGCGACTGATTAGACATCAACCTCTCATTGCATGACGACTACATGATGTGTTTAAGGGTATAAGTGCAAGGCTTTGCCATCAAGCATTCTTTTACGAACACAGATTGAGCGAGAGAGAACCAAAGTTGAACATTTGCAGAGATTAAGTGTTCTTCTTGCATGCAAAGGCATTATGTGATGTTTTCTAGAAATCCCACCGAGTTCGGGTTGCGACGGTGCACAGGTATGCAACCTTCATCAATTTTTAGGAAGGTGCACATAATATGATCTTGGATCCGAAGAAGGACTCAGCCAAACAAGTGCACCACGCTGGATTCATGGTCACAAATGAGGATGTGGACGCAATTTTCCACCTATGGTTGGATGAATGGTGTGTCCCACTGGAGCCATTGCCCAAAGCACACCAAGAAGAGGACCCACCAATGCACCAAGTTCATGGCCAAGGAAATGAAGAAGGAGACGAGCAAGATAATCAATCACAAGAGGAGGAAGAACAAGATGAAAATGAGGATAGGCGTAGCTCTTATCATAGTGATTCAGAGAACACCCCTAGTCAGGAGGACATCCCAACCCAACAATGAATGTAGCAACAAGGACGGGAGCCCCCACATAAGAAAAGGAAAGCTAGCAAGGTAGATAATACATATACCTTGACTGAGGAGGATATCTACACGCTAGTAGAAGCTGTAGCTAAGGTTGCCAAGGATAGCCTCGCCAGCCTGAAGATGCAACAGGTAAGTATAGCTGACCAAGTTGGGAACCACCTCAATAAGCTTGTAGATTCCATTAACGAGGTCAAAGCCATTGTTGAGGCTGAGACAAATGGATTGGAAACAGGTATAAACACGAGTACCTTTGGTGATGTTATTAAGGATTTTTCTACACTATAGATAGAATTCTCCAAGATAGCCTTGAGGGAATTCTATGCAGTACAATAGGTAGCTGTGTTGGAAATGCGGCTAAGGAAGAATGTTGTTGCCTATTAGGTAACAAAGCATCAAAGAAAGGAGAAGGCAAGAAAAGCCCTCCTTAAGGAGAAAGAGCAGGATCTCCAAGGACGCATTGCACTCCTTGTAGAGAAGGAACATGAAATTTTGGTGCATGAGCAGAGCCGCATCACACTAGATGATACAATAAAAAGCATGATCACAAAATTCCCACCTGAAGCGGGCCGCAAAGATGAGGATTCAGTAGCTAAGGTTACCCGGCTAGCGCAGATTACACAAGACCTGAAGAAGCAGGTTGAGGAACTTCAAACCAGACAAGTCCCTAGCACACCTCCTGAGGTGCTTGAGGAACAAAGAAGAGCAGCATATGAGGTTGCTGGGAAGATCAAGGAAGGAGAAAAATTCTGTACTACAACAGTAGAATCCATTTCCACCATATGGGAAGTGCTTCTGGAAGATGCGACAATAGAAAACATAAGGGAGAAAATTAGCAAAGCTAAGGAGAAAATCACTATGGGAAAGGCAAAGATGAAGAAGATGTCATTCCAAGAGAAAGTGACTAAGATGAATGAGGTAAAACAACTACAGCAGGATCTCCAGGCTCTTCATGACCAAGAGCGAGAAAGGGAAGCGGTAGTTGAGACACACCAGTCAGAAGCAACACAGATCACCGACCTTATTCAGCCTCTGTAGTAGAAACTTGAAACCATTATGCAGTCAGCAGAGGTAGGTCCATAGGAACATATCAGTTCCAACCAAGTGGAGTAGTTGGTTGAACATGTAGAATAAGAATCAGAGGAAGTGTCCAGGGTGCAACAGATGGCGAAGGAATTACAGGACAAGGTTGCTCCTATGGCGCAACCGGCTCCAGAAACATAAAATTTGGTGGCATAAAAGTTTTGAGAAGACTTCCAATTTTTCTTAGTGGCTCGAGATGAGCCACATGTGAGTGTTGGGGGCCTGTTGGGCCAGGAAAGGAGCACAAGGAAGAAGTTGGTGCGCAAACAAGGAAGGAAAGTTGTGCATGTGACGAGAAGGAAAGAAGGTTGCAAAGGAAGCAAAGGGACTAGAAAACAAGGATAGGACATCTACGCAATGGAACAAAGGAAATATTGTAGGCATGTAGGTGGGTAACGACTAGAAAGTGACAGGTCTAGAAGATCATGGCTCCTAAAGATGGCGTAAGCCTATAGACAATGCACGTATGAAGGAATATTTTGTAATTCAGGCCGATAGTGCCTTGTGTCAGTCCATGACAGCTTGTAATGAATTTTGATGGTTGATCATGACCTGTAACTGGTGAGTAGTATGTAGTCAACCTTGTGTGGTCCAGTAGGAGATATAAAGAGGAAGAACTCGTTCTATATAAGGGTTGGACATTCGTTATTGTTGTTAGAGGACATTCATTAAAATCCATCGTTTTGTTGTTTTGTTTAGCTTGTTAAGAAGTTAGGGTAAGTAGAAGAGAAGAATCAGAGAATAGTCTAGTAGAAGTAGAAGGTTGTTGAGCCATGGATCTTGCAGCTGTGTGCACAGACCGCTAGAAGTAGAAGGAATCTGCAGCTTAGTGCGTAGACAGTAGGTAGAATGGTCGATCTAGGCTGTGTGCGCATTAGTAGGAGTAGATAGAAGAATAAACCAGAGAGCATGAGAGAAAGAATATTGAGTCAGAAAGACATATCATAAGATCAGTATGCAGGTTATAGACTGCAAGGTGCTATATCCATTTCTCATGCCAGATGAAGAGAACCTTGCTGGTTTTTCCCATATGGGTTTCCACGTTACTTCTTGTGTTGAATGATTGATTAATGTTGAATGGTTATGCGAATGTTAAGTATTTTCTCACTATATGTTGATTAATTACTGTTAAATGTATGGTGCCATATTGTTAATCAGTGAATGAATGATGGTTAAAGCATTGTTGGAATATGTGAATAAGTTTATAGTCAAATTCTTAAGTTAAAGCATAAGTCACACACTTCCTGTCAGTACTCGGACTCTACTACACTGCACAAGTTGCGCCAGTTGTTGAGGGTAAGGACAGGTTCATGTCGCATGCATTGACATACAGTTGTGCCCCATTGCATAGTAATAATATCCATCGTCCAGTTTCGTTCATTGAGCACCTTGGTCTTCCGCCAAGGGACTCTAATCCATTTCCAACTGCGGAAACATGGTTTTGGCAGTTACCCATTAGATATCTCAGGTGAGACTACACCTGCCTTGTAGGTGCTTCCAACTGAGCTTGCTCTGCTGGGACGATGCCTTGTGGTTTATTGTTGGTATTATGGTGTTATTGAACCGTGGGTCGGGACAGAAGGGGGAAGGAGGCCAACATGTAGTAAATGATAATAAGATAAGCATAGATACAGAGAGAGATATATACAGATATAGAATTTGAATTGCCTAAAGATATCTAAGTATGTTGTAGTTATAAAGATTTAGTTAAATCTTATGTGTTTCAGTTAATTAAAAGAAACTTACAACGGTCCATGCAAATGTTTTGCATGGATTGCACTAAGGGTGAAGCACTCATGACACTTAAGATAGTTTTTTAACTAAGTGATCAACATTCGTTAACTAAGAAGATCCATTCAAAGTTAATAAAAGTAAATAAGTAATTTGCATGGATGGCACTAAAGGTGAAGCACTGTAACTTTTAGTTAACCTCCTAACTTAGTGGGCATGCATACAATTGAATATTGAGATCAATTCAATTTAGTTAGCATTCACTTAAAGACCCTGATTGAAGGAATGGTGCATATCTTGTACATGGAGTGGAATCTTAGGTGCTAACTTTGTACCCTTGAAGGAAAAATCGAAATTGAAGTGCATGTGTGCACCGGTTTAAGAAAAACATTGCATGGCATGAGTTTTGACTTGTTATTAAAGTTCCATGTGCTTGGCAATTTCATTACAGAATTTTTTTGGATCTATCTTCTCTATTGTTGAGGTGATATCTCTTATTGGGCAATTTGATAAAGTGTTGTATACTATTCTCTGCATTCTTTGCTAAAGAGTTGTTGGGTTTTTCATCCTCTATATTTGGATGGTTTTCCCAGGGTATATCTTGTCTCATATGGTTTAATGATTTATGTGGTTTATTTGTTTTATGAGATTCATATATGTAGTGATTGAAGGATAAAAGTTTTAAAGTTCAATATCTCCATATTTTCTCAAAACATTGACATAAAAAACATGGGGTATGGGTTTTATTTCAATCCAAACACACCACCATCAATACTCCTATAGATATCACCAAGGTTGGTGTATTGTAAAAAAAAGGAGCAGTGATGTATCTGTGCTAAAGAAAAATGATGCACGACATTTTTTAACATTTTCTAATGCATTAAATCTAAAATTTAATTAGAGTGAATATTACAAATGTAAATATAGTACACATTATATACTATATTTCTATATTCTCCTAGTGAGGATTTTATATGAATCAAGGACATCATCAACAATAGTAGTTTGATGCATATAAATGCATGCATCCTTATTGGGAGGGTAAGATGGAGAGAGGTTTTTTTTTTTGCATTTGGTTGCTATTGAGACTCCCCTAATTTGGAGGGATCTTATTCTCCTCAAGTGTTTCATGGAGTCTATATCCCTCGAGGGGAACACTATATTATTTTCCCACATAAATCATCATTGGTATCATAGAAGATAAGCAATTAGCGTTGGTCTCAATCTATGGTGTCAACCCAAAGAGAAGGATGTGTATTTCATAAATGGACTATCTAGGAGGAAGGAATATTTTACCCATTTCCTTGATGTGTTTCTTAGTGTTGTAGGAGAGAATATGTTAGCATACATCTAGAGATACATTAGCTCAAAGAATACTATTGTATGTTAGAACACTACACAATTGAAGTGTCTTTGTTGTAGCACTCTCATCATGTATGTGCCTACACACCATGACACATGATAGAAACTAGTGACTTATAGGTTACATGGGAGAAGATTCACTTACATTCTTTTAAAGGCGAGGAAATTATATTTTGAGCCTTATCATTACTGCACTAGAGATATCATTGGTAATGGGAAACATGCTAATTATCCTATGATGCATTGTGTAGATAGCCTTGCTAAATAACCCAGTTTGATCGAATGGTCCTCTATCCTACTACAACAGTTTTGTATTACTTTGGAAAAATTTTATAGTGCATTTGAAGGGACACATCTATTATAGTTTTTCTATAAGGGATTTTGTTTTTTTTAAAGAACTATAATGACTCAATCATAATTTAACTACCACTCTCTTAAACAAATTACTGACACATATATTCCCTTGTGTGGATAGATCTTACCCATGAGGGGTCAATAGGAGTTACCATGTAGGGTTGTAGGTGAAGTTGTCATTTATATGTTAGGTAGTGAGGAGGATCACATCCTAAACCTTGTGTAATATCCTTATGTAGGGATGCACTAGTTGTCAATGTTGGAGAAAAAATTGAAGATACTTGAACTTTAAAATTTTTGATAAACAAATACAAGCATGCATATCTCATTAAACAATTCAAGCACACAAACTATTTAATCCATAATACATAGGATGTGCCCTGAGAAAACCCTCCAAATCTAGAGGATGAAAAACTCAACAATCCTTTGAGAAAGATAGATAATTGTAAAGAAGGATTTTACAACACATGTAGATTTCTTGATAAGAGATATCAAAGCAACACTAGAGAATTGAGATCATTCTGAACTTTGTCCCATCATTTCCAAGTGCATGGCAGTCTAATAACAAGATTATTCATTTATACAATGAGAGGCAACAAATGGTTGCATGCCTTTAGGAATTGTGAACACTGTGGGAACTGTGAACACTGTGGGTACTATGTGTACTATCCACATATGTGCCTTCCTTGACTTGGTGCCAACTTTTCACCTTGAAATTCTCACCCATGCAGAATATATGTGCCCTCCATTAATTCACTGTGTTAACTGCCTTTAATTGAACTGAGCTGAATTGAACTGGATTGAACTAAATTGAATTTAATTGCACTGAACTCAATCATCAACTAGCTTCCTGACTGTTAGTTAGGATTTTAACCGAATGTCTTTAGTGCTAAACAATCAATGCCATCCACAAACAAACACTTTGTATAAATCAAGGATTAGATTCCTTAATTAACTGAAACTTGTTTTCCACAACTTAGACTTAACTGATGTCTTTGCAATTCAACTTCACTGGAGGTCTAACATGGGTATTTTGAATCCTTATTCTATCTATGCTCTCATCTCATTTATCATTAATTAATTTATGCATGGTCCATATGTGTTTAATTAATTAATCATATTTATCATATCAGACTCGGAAGAATTATTCCATACATATGAGCATATGTATTACCCTAGGTCATATAGTCATATGCTAAAGTAAATCACTTTAGGGGTAGATAATCCCTAAAGGATACTTATATCACCTAGTGACCATGAGTAGCCATACATCACATAGCATATTCTCATGACTTGATACAACACAAGTCATAGCTCGATACAACACAAGCTATATGGTCTCGATACAACACAAGACCAATCTTGATACAACACAAGACTCCAATTTTGATACAACACAAGGTTCCAATACAAGGTTCCAACCTTGATACAACACAAGGTCTTGATCTTGATACAAAACAAGATCATAGTATAGGAATCTCTCATGAAGAGGACTTGATACAACATAAGATTCCTGAAATTAATACAACATAAGTTCCAGACTTGATACAACACAAGTTTGTTAAATTAATATAACATAAGTTTATGAAATTAATACAACATAAGTTTTAGACTTGATACAACACAAGTATCCTAGAGAATGACTCCTGATGCTATACATTTAACACTCCCTCTTAGCGAGGGAGACATTCTTTGCCATACCAAGCTTATCTCGAAAGTGTCTGAACTTCGTCATAGATAGAGGCTTTCTAATAATATCTCCAATCTTCTCATTAGTAGCTATGTATTGAAGCTTTACAATACCTTTCCCGACCATGTCTTGAATGAAGTGATACTTCATCTCTACGTGTTTCAACTTGTCATGAAACACATGATTTTTAGAAATCTTTATAGAACTCTGGTTATCACACCTGATAACTGTAGGCTTTATATTTTCACTGAACAATCCTCCAAGTAGCTTTCTCAAACACACTTTTTCTCTGTAAGTAGTACTAACATCAATGTACTCAGTATGTGCGGTGCTCTCCGAAATTGAACCTTGTTTTTTGCTAGACCATGAAATCATAACAGAACCTAAGCTGAAACAATATCCAAAAGTTCTCTTTCGATCAATAATGCTACCACCCAAATTAGAAGCAATATGTGCAAGTAACAACACTCCTCCATTGGAGGCATACCCGAGTCCATAAGCAACTGTACCACGAAGGTATCTCAAAATATGTTTACCTGCAACCCATTGTATGTTTCTAGGGTCATTCATGAACTGACTCAAGATGCTAACTGCATATATAATATTTGGCCTCGAATGTATTAGGTACATAATTTAGCCAATCAACTTTTTGTATAATGTGGGGTCCACTCGATCTGATCCAGTCTCAATCTCAAGGAGTTTCCTCAAATTGGAATCCATTGGAGTATTTATGGATTTACAATCCTTCATGTGAAATATGTGCAATATGTACATAGAGTATTTCCCTTGAGATAGCAATATCCCATCATTTCTCTACCAAATCTCAAGGCCTAGAAAGTAGTGCATCAATTTAAGTATTTCATCTCAAAATATGAAGTAATATCCCTCTAAAACTCAACAAGAAGTATTTCCTCTCTAGTTAGGAAATGATCATCCACATATAGGAATAAACCTTAGGTTGTTTCTCCACTACTTTGAAGTACAAGTTTGAATCTGCATCACTCTTCAAGAAACCTAGTTTCTGAAGATAATTGTTTATTATGACATACCAAGCTCGAGGATCTTTTTTTTGCCCATACTGGCCTTTCTTCAACTTGCACACATGGGACTCCTTCCCATGTATCAGAAAAACTTAGGCTTCTCAAATTAAAGCTATTCCTCAACCTCACCATTGAGGAATGGATTCATCACATCCATCTAGTGAAGCTTCCTGCCTAACACTGATGCAAGTGAAATAATAGATCTAACAGTGGTATACCTGGACACTAGAGAAAAATAATCCTCATAATCAAAGCCCTCTTTCTTAGAAAATACATGGGAAACAAACATGGATTTGTACTTATCCACACTTCCATTTCCAACATTCTTTATCTTTTAAAGTCATCTGGAAGTTACGATTGACTTACTCTCAGGTCTAGGAAGAATATCCAAAACATCATTCTTCAAAATAGAATGATATTCCTCTGCCATAGCATCTTTCCACACTTGATTCTTTTCATCCTGTTCATATGATGAAGGATCTGAGTCATTTTATGTTTCTCATCAATGCAACATATATTGAATACCTATCCAGTTTCTTTTACTCTCTGGAAGTTCCTACTATTTCTCCATGCTTCATAGCATCTCTCAATACATCTCAACACCATGATGATCTCTTGTTTGTAGGAGGTTCATCAACCAGTAATATTGGTTCATCAATGATAGGTAGCTTTGCATGCTGTACTAGATTCTCCCTCTGAACACCCAAAGGGGAATAATAATCATCATGATCCTTTGATATAGGAGCCTCATCCTCCTCTATGTCTATATTACATTCATTATATTTTGACCACTTAAATGTTTCCTCCTCATGGAAAATCATGCCCCGACTAACCTTGGAGGTCTTAATATAGCCCAAAAACGTTCCCTTGTTTCCAGAAGGTTCCATCTTGGTTATATTTTCTTTTGGTATGTGAATATTCACAAGACATCCAAAAATCTGAAGATGTGATATGTTTGGTTTCTCATCAGTGAACACCTCTTCAAGTGTTTTCTCATAAATTATTGCATGTGGACTTATGTTTTGTATGTACACTACTATACTAGTAGATTATTCCCATGAATAAGGAGATAGATCCTAATCATGTAACATGGATTTTTCAGCCTCACAAACAGTTATGTTCTTTATCCTTCCAACCCCATTATGTTGTGGATTGTAAGGAATTGTTAATTGTCTACATATCCCTGCATCACTACAAAGCTCATTAAAATAATTTGATTCAAATTATCCACCATTATCAAACCTTAGGGAATGGATATTCCTAGTTGTATGATTCTCAACTAAGGCTTTATATTCTTTGAATTTATTGAAGGTTTCACTTTTGGCTTTCATGAAATAAATCTAGGCCTTATGGGAGAAATCATCAATGAATAAAACATAGTAAACATGCCCATTGAGAGATGGGGAAGACACGGTTCCACACACATTTGAGTGTAATAAATATAAGATGCCTTTATATATAGTATGTATTCTAGGAAAATTATTTCTATCATTATTTGCTAAATAAAAACCTCGACAAACAACATCATGCAAAAAATAAAAAATAGGCAAACCTTTCACCTTTCGCTTCAAACCAGGTAGTGCTCTGAAGTGGAGGTGACTAAGCTTCCTATGCCACAGCTCACATGGGGTGATAGTATTATGTGTCATGGCTGAAATATGATTTCTTGGGACCTTGTAAAGTCCTCCTTCTTGAACTCTAATAAAAATAGCAGTATCAATGTTTTGGTTCTTCGGCCACAAGTGCGGCTTGATTCTCCATGAAGATGACTTGGAATCCTTTATCTTCAAGGACAAAAATAAAGAGTAGTTTCTTCTTCAATACAAGGACATAAAGGATGTCCTCCACATGTAGTGCATCTCCCAAACTGATCTGGAAGGATGTGGATCCAACTCCTTGGATTAAGTATGTTGAATTGTCTCCCAATTCTACCATGCATGCAAACTGTTTCTCTTTTAGGTTGGATATTGAGCCCTTGTATCTAGCCACGTGCTTTGAAGCACCAATGTCAATAATCCATGTATATTCTCCTATGATTAGAGATCCAAAAAATTAGAGATGAGGTAATACTCCCTCCTTTTCTCTTTCTCTCTGGGTGCATCTTCGTTGGAAGTTTCTTCTACAGCGGTGGAAGCATGAAATATTCCTTCTTTTCTTTTCCTCGCACAACAATACCATACAAAGTGTCCTATATTTTGACAATAAAATCATAGAATATTTGATTTATCAAAACCTTTATTGATATATTTCTTCTTTGCATGGAATAACTTCTTTGGAGCGAATGGCTTCCTCCCTTTGTTGGTTCTTGGTGTGAGGGAAATATTCTCCTCCTTAGTGCTCAAAACTTTGTTTTGGATGCACCCTTCTTCTTGAATGCAATCATGCCAAAGAATTTTGAATTTGGGATGCTCTTCTCTTCCATTTACCGCAGCAAGAAAGGTCTCCCATGAGGAAGGAAGTCCATTGATTGTGGTTTGAAGAAGGTCATCCTCACCCATCTCCAAATAGATGCTTGAAAGTTGATCCTTCACCTATGAAATATTTGTGAAGAAGGAAGCTATGGTCTGATCTCTTTCCATATTCATGTTGTGCAACTTGTTCTTCAAAGCCCTCTTTTCAGTAGGGGCCTCATAAAGATTTGTGAGTGTGTCAAAACATTCCTTTTTCATCTTCAATGATGTGATCACCAACATGAGGTTGTCCTTCATGGAGTCATATATAATCATCTTTGCCTTTGCTTGATTCTTCTTGTAATTAGTTCTTCATGATTTTGTAGTGGGCTCTACGATCATCGTGGTCACAAAGGAATCAATATCACGCTCTTCATGAATGTTTATCACCCTTTCCTTCCATGTGTTGAAGTTTGATGTACCTTCAAGTCAGTCTTTTAGTCCGATGGATATTGATGCCATTTCTTCAAGCTCTTTGCTAAATGCTTCAGGATCTGCATAGGTTTAGAATGTTTGCACAAAACTAAGCTCTTGCACACCCTTTCTTTGATACCATGTCAATGTTTGAGAAAAATTTGAAGATACTTTAACTTTAAAAATTGTGATAAACAAATCCAGTGCATGTAGATCTCATTAAAAAATTCAAGCATGCAAATTATTCAATCCATAATACGCAATATGTACCCTCGAAAAACCCTCCAAATATGGAGGATGAACAACCTATAAATCCTTTGAGTATTATAGATAATTGTAGAGAATGATTTTACAGCACGGGCATATTGCTTGATAAGAGATATCAAAGTAGCACTAGAGAATAGAGATCACTTGAAACATTGTCCTAACCTTTCCAAGTGCATATCACTCTAATACCAAGCTTATTCAATAATACAATGAGAGGCAGTGAATGGTTTCATGCCTGTAGGCATTGTGAACACTATTTGCACTGTGTGCACTATCCACAATGTGCCTTCCTTGACTTGGTGCCAAGTTGTCACCTCGATTCTCACCCATGTAAAAGATACGTGCCTTCCATTAATTCACTAAGTGTTAACTTCATTTGACTGAATGTGAACTGATTGAACTGAACTGAACTAAATTGAACTTAACTGAATTGAATTGAGATTAACTCAATCATCAACTAATTGCTTGACCATTAGTTAGTAGTTTAAATGAATGTCTTTATTGATTCACAATTGGTGCCATCCACAAACACACACTATGCATAAATCAAGGAGTAGATTCCTTAATTATCTAAAACTTTTTTTCCAAAAATTATACTTAACTGTTGTCTTTGCAACTCGAGTTCACTAGAGGTATGAAATGGGTAATTTGAATCCTTACTATATCTCTATGTTCATCTCATTTACCTTAATTAATTTATGCATGGTCCATATGCGTTTAATTAATTAATCATATTTATTATTATCATATTCAAAAGAATCATCCCATAATCATGATCATGTGCATTACCCTGGTTCAGATATTCATATGCTGAAGTAAATCACTCTAGGGGTAGCTAACCCTAAAGGAGACTTATAGCACCTAGTGACCATGACTAGCCATACATCACATAGTATATCCCTATGAATTGATACAACACAATTCATAGCTTGATACAACACAAGATATATGGTATTGATACAACACAAGACTCTAATCTTGATACAACACAAGATTCTGACCTTGACACAACACCCGGTCTTGATCTTGATACAACACAAGATCATAGTACATGCATGATCCGAAAATGACAAGATCTTTATAACCATTAACTTGCATGTGGAAATTTGAATGATTAAATTCGTTAAAAGGATTTAAATGGAGAAATTAAAGATCATATTTGAAGCACATAAACACATACACGAGATGCAAACCATGAAATTTGTAGACAACAGATGATAACAGAGTTTGTCCTTAATGAACTATGTCTCCGAGTCCATCTCCAATGAGGACTAGTCTTATTAGTCTTCAAAATAATTGAACATGCACAAATTCCTTCTTCAAAACTTCTACAAAGAGACTTAGGCTTCAATAATGAATTCCTCTCACTCTCCACAATCTCCCAAGAGTGGCTGAAAATCCTCTTACGAATGAGCAAAATAGCTTACAAAAGCCTTCAAGGACATAATGGCATTAAACCATTCACTCTAAAAATTCTTCAATAACCCTTCAATGCATTTCCAATAATGCTCCCATGCATTTTCATGGAAAATTACAATGGTTTATATATCCCAAAAAACCATACTGTATCCCCATATTGAGTGGGATTTACAAATATTTGACCCAAAATTTAATACGACACAAAGCCATTTAAAAATGGAGGAAATATGGAAAATCTCCTTAAAATACATTTTTGTTTAAAAAAATGACCAAAATACACACACACACACACACACACACACACATATGGTTAAAAAAACCATTTAATAAAAACAATGTAAATATTTTAACCATATGGCATGGAGTGCAGCCATTCTTGGGGAATACATCTGCACCAAATTAACTTATAATGACTTATGTGCCCTTAACAAAAGGAATTCTTGGCGTGTTGGTTGAAAATTTTGGCATATTGGGAGGAGGTCATGGGTTCAAACCCGTGGACCTCTGCCCTTATTGCGATTTTCTTTGCAATATTATATGTGGCTTGTTTCTTGTTCTACTGTCGCATGTGTTGTGGTTTGTTAAAAGGTTGAAAAAATATAATTGCGATTTTGGGAGGAGGTCATGGGTTCAAACTTGCGGACCTCTTCCCTTATTGCGATTTTGGGAGGAGGTCATGGGTTCAAACTCGCGAACATCTGCCCTTATTGCGATTTTGTTTGCAATGTTATATGTGGCTTGTTTCTTGTTCTACCATCACATGTGTTGTGGTTTGTCATAAGGTTGAAAAAATATAATTGTGATTTTGTTTGCAATATTATATGTGGCTTGTTTCTTGTTCTACCGTCACATGTGTTGTGGTTTGTTATAAGGTTGAAAAAATATAATATATGGTTTGTTTTGTTATAACGATGAAACAATATAATATTTTTTTTTGGCTCTTGGTTCCATTGGGTTACAATAAGGTTCAAAACATAACACACTGAGTTGAGGGCTTAGCCATCGGTCTCGCTCCTTTTTTTTTGATATATACATAAACCAAATTTAAATAGAAATTGCAACCTATATATGTTAAGAACCAATCACAGGTATCTCAGTTAGGTGGAGGATGCAGAGAATTGAGTGGAGAGGATGCCAGGGTTTTGATCCTCCCTGAAACCAATTATTTTTGTAAACTGTCCAACAAACTACCAACATGGCTTCCATGTGGCATACCCTTCCATGTCACCACTCATCTGCCATGTCACCTCCATGTGACCTTCGATAGAGCTACCACATCACCACTTTGTTGACTGTATCTACCAATTGTACATGCCCTGTGGCGTTCTATGGTGGTTCCACATCAGCACCATATAAGCCATGTGTAACCCTTAAAGTGGTGCCATGTGGCACCATTTTTTCTCCAATATTACTTGTTTTGTCGAAAGTTCAGAACTGAATAACTTTCAAGTTGGGAGTCTGCTTTGCATGAAATGAACGTTGCCAAAATTCTCTCACCAATCTCTACAAAGATGACAGATTTTGTTCACATTTTGAAGACTTTAATTTTTATCGATATTGGAGATCCTCATGGATCAAACCTCCCCACTGGAGAGATTTTGGACCACCAAAAGTAGAAATTACTTAGAAAAAGAGTGAGGAAACCATGGATCCACTTGTCATGTGTCCACCATCCAACCTGCTCGATAGAATCATTTGGATCATCATCACAAAGAAAAAAACAAACATTATGATGTTAAAAAACTTAATCATTCTATCATCCTTACATAAATATGTATTAAATGTCACAACTACCATACAAACATAACTAAATAGTAGAAAAATAAGACATGAAACTAAACGTGCAGATTCTAAATAAAATGAAAGCTTGGTTTTCTTTACATAAGTAGTAAGGACTAAAGGATCTCTTTCCCTACAATCCAATATGTTTTTATGCTCCAATAACACATGATGTATTTGTGGTGTATCCTGTAAAATCTTAGCAGTATCAACATTTACTAATTCATTTCCAAGACAACAATATTTAACTGACATAAGAGCTAAACATTTACTTGCATTTACTAACATCTTCATCTACCCCGTAGAAATCATAAACAAATCGTTTTTCATCTTATGAGATCTTACAATGTATTTTATTTGGTTGTTGAAGAAATGATACATATTATTCTCCCTGAAGAAGATGGATTTTCTATCAAACAAATATGGACTACCCAACACCATGCCACAAATATCAAGAGGTATCACTTCCAGATTAACTTCATTAATGAAATGAGAATGAATGGAAAACCTTATTCGACATTGCTTAGTGACTTGCAACTTTGCATTCTTACATACCCATCCAAGTGGATATGGTTTAGGATGAAAATTAGTTTCCAATCCAAGTTGATTAACAAGGTTTTCAGATATAAGATTTGTTTGTGAACCACTATCAATTAATGTATCAATCTTTGTGTTCTTAGAGATTACTCTAAGTTGGAATAATGCATCCCTGTATTTTTCATCATGATATTTGTTGGAATAAGAAGCACATGTAATAACATTAGATGTTATACCTTTTATGTCAACAATTGATACCTTAGATTCATCCTCATAATTGGATCCAAGATCACACTGAATAGTAGCAATGGTCTTATTCTTGCCTCTTTGTTTATTATCCCATTTCAATTTCAACTCTGTATGTAGTACCCAACACTTTGCCTCTTTGTGCCCTTTCTATTGACAATGTGAGCATGTAGGCCTCTCATCACCTTTCCTCACTCTAGTTGTATGCTTTCCTTTCCCTTTTCCCTTGCCTTCTTTTGACATGCTCTATTCAGCTGAAGAAAAGTTATCATGAGCACTCTTCCCTTTGGATTCAATGTGTGTAGCTTGCACACATACCTCGTCAAGCTTAGTATGATTAAGAATAAGTATTGTATGACAAAAATACCTATGTAATCCTTCAATAAACTTGAGAATATTTTCTTGAGTGTAAAAATGTATACCCAAAATCAAAGCTCTCTTTCTGACTTCCAAAGTGTTTTCTTGTACATTTGACCTTTATCGTGCCTTAAGTTTTGTCAATCCATCATGGCTTGATGTATGTAGTGTAATAGATAATTTTTTTTTTTCAAGCAACAATAAATTCATACCAGGAATAAATAATTTTACCTTTTGTAAGGATGTCTTCCTATGCTTTACTCTCCCACCAGATGAGTGCAGAGCCTTCAAGACATAAAGTATCCAACTGGATCTTTGCACTATTGTCTGCAAGCTTCTAGATCTTGCAATACACCTTAATCTTCCTGATCCAATCATTTATCTTTTCTACATTAAGTTCACCATTATATTTAGGAAAATTAAACTTAATATCAAGTTTCAAATAAGGTAAATTAGACTTAACCTTTTTTGACGGCCCAGGCTTGTAGGTTGCTGGAAGATCTATAAGGAATTCAACACAAGGAAATAGTCCAACCAGAATGGATTCAAAATTTTCCCCGCCGAGATGATTATATCCTTGAGTTGTTTGGGATGACTAGATCCTATGGATATGAGGCCTCCACTGGCACAATGTTTTTTAGATCTAAGTGATATGCTCTTCTCTCAAGGAAGATATAAAAAGGTTTGAAGTAATTGGATTCTAGACTAATTGTCCAAGAAAACTTAAACAATGATTGTAATAGGTTTAGGAAGGGCAGTTGTAAGATATAATCGATAACAAGAAACTGATTACTCAACGTATAGAAATATAAATCAATCTCACTTTCTTTAACCAACTTCAAATAAAACCAAACAATAAAAATTGCAATGCTTTATCCAAATTGTTATAAGTGTACAACATGTCCTATTAGGTAATACCAATTGACAAATTAGTATTAGGGATTAATAACTACTCATCAGTTGCATAATAGAGCATGTGAATTGAATAAAGACATTCATTTAGTGTACATTTAATGTATTAAGATTGTAACGAAAAATCAATACATAAACTAACACATCCAGTAAATAAGCAAACAATAGTCAGTATTCCAGATAGATGGAAGAAGGACTAAAATTCATGAATTTTTTTTACTGAATAACCATAGAACATAACATAAATAACTGTGTAATTTTATTGCACTTGCAAAACATTACAAAGTACAAAATTACAAAAATTCCCTGGTATGTGCTTGGTAGTGTCTTCTCCTGTATAGTTCTCCTAGGCTTAACCCCGTTAGTTCCCCCTTTACTTGGAAAATACCCTCCCTTTAAATAATATTACAAAATTTACAAAAAAGGAAATTTCCCAATATGTGGGATTACAAGATATTTCAGTTTCATGGTTTTTCAAGGGCTAAATGTCACTTGGCGAAAGCATCCATTAAATCTTGAATTTATTTAAACTGGGAATTCTCTAAATGTACTTCAACTTTACATATTAACAATGTAGTTTGTGTTGGAAAGGGGTTGGGATAAGTTGCGCAATATCGCGGATGCTATGTGATCAACATTCATTAACTAAGAAGATCCATTCAAAGTTAATAAAATTAAATAAGTAGTTTGCATGGATGGAACTAAAGGTGAAGCACTGTAACTTTTAGTTAACTTCCTAACTTAGTGGGCATGCATACAGTTGAATATTGAGATCAATTCAATTTAGTTAGCATTCACTTAAAGACCCTGATTGAAGGAATGGTGCATATCTTGTACATGGAGTGGAATCTTAGGTGCTAACTTGGTACCCTTGAAGGAAAAATCGAAATTGAAGTGCATGTGTGCACTAGTTTCAGAAAAACATTGCATGGCATGAGTTTTGACTTGTTATTAAAGTTCCATGCGCTTGGCAATTTCATTACAGAATTTTTTTGGATCTATCTTCTCTATTGTTGAGGTGATATCTCTTATCGGGCAATCTGCTAAAGTGTTGTAAACCATTCTCTGCATTCTCTACTAAAGAGTTGTTGGGTTTTTTATCATCTATATTTGGATGGTTTTCCCAGGGTACATCTTGTCTCATATGGTTTAATGATTTATGTGGTTTATTTGTTTTATGAGATTCATATATGTAGTGATTGATGGATAAAAGTTTTAAAGTTCAATATCTTCATATTTGCTCAAAACATTGACATAAAAAACATGGGGTATGGGTTTTATTTCAATCCAAACACACCACCATCAATACTCCTATAGATATCACCAAGGTTGGTGTATTGTAAAAATAAGGAGCAGTGATGTCTCCGTGCTAAAGAAAAATGATGCACTACATTTTTTTAACATTTTCTAATGCATTAAATCTAAAATTTAATTTGAGTGAATATTACAAATGTAAATATAGTACACATTATATACTATATTTCTATATTCTCCTAGTGAGGATTTTATATGAATCAAGGACATCATCAACAATAGTAGTCTGATGCATATAAATGCATGCATCCTTATTGGGAGGGTAAGATAGGGAGAGTTTTTTTTTTTTTTTTTGCATTTGGTTGTTACCGAGACTCCCCTACTTTGGAGGGATCTTATCCTCCTCAAGTGTTTCATGGAGTCTATATCCCTCAAGGGGAACACTATATTATTTTCCCACATAAATCATCATTGGTATCACAGAAGATAAGCAATTAGGGTTGGTCTCAATCTATGGTGTCAACCCAAAGAGAAGGATGTGTATTTCATAAATGGACTATCTAGGAGGAAGGAATATTTTACCCATTTCCTTGATGTGTTTCTTAGTGTTGTAGGAGAGACTATGTTAGCATACATCTAGATATACATTAGCTCAAAGAATACTATTGTATGTTCAAACACTACACACTTGAAGTGTCTTTGTTGTAGCACTCTCATCATGTATGTGCCTACACACCATGACACACGATAGAAACTAGTGACTTATAGGTTACATGGGAGAAGATTCACTTACATTCTTTTAAAGGCGAGGAACTTATATTTTGAGCCTTATAATTATTGCACTAGAGATATCATTGCTAATGGGAAACACGCTAATTATCCTATGATGCATTGTGTAGATAGCCTTGCTAAATAACCCAGTTTGATCGAATGGTCCTCTATCCTACTACAATAGTTTTGTATTACTTTGGAAAATTTTTATAGTGCATTGGAAGGGAAACATCTATTATATTTTTTCTATAAGTGATTTTGTTATTTTTAAATAACTCTAATGACTCAATCATAATTTAACTACCACTCTCTTAAACAAATTACTGACACATATATTCCCTTGTGTGGATAGATCTTACCCAGGAGGGGTCAATAGGAGTTACCATGTAGGGTTGTAGGTGAGGTTGTCATTTATATGTTAGGTAGTGAGGAGGGTCACATCCTAAACATTGTGTAATATCCTTATGTAGGGATGCACTAGTTGTCAATGTTGGAGAAAAAATTTAAGATACTTGAACTTTAAAATTTTTGATAAACAAATACATGCATGCAGATCTCATTAAAGAATTAAAGCACACAAACTATTCAATCCATAATACATAAGATGTACCCTGAGAAAACCGTCCAAATCTGGAGGATGAAAAACTCAACAATCCTTTGAGAAAGATAGATAATTGTAGAGAATTATTTTACAACACTTGTAGATTTCTTGATAAGAGATATCAAAGCAACACTAGAGAATTGAGATCTTTCTGAACTTTGTCCCATCCTTGCCAAGTGCATAGTAGTCTAATAACAAGATTATTCATTCATGCAATGAGAGGCAACAAATGGTTGCATGCTTTTAGGAATTGTGAACATTGTGGGAACTGTGAACACTGTGGGTACTATGTGCACTATCCACATATGTGCCTTCCTTGAGTTGGTTCCAACTTTTCACCTTGAAATTCTCACCCATGCAGAATATATGTGCCCTCCATTAATTCACTGTGTTAATTGCCTTTAATTGAACTGAACTGAATTGAACTGAATTGAAATAAACTGAATTTAATTGCATTGAGCTCAATCATCAACTAACTTCTTGACTGTTAGTTAGGATTTTAACCAAATGTCTTCAGTGTTTCACAATCAATGCCATCCACAAACAAACACTTTGTATAAATCAAGGATTAGATTCCTTAATTAACTGAAACTTGTTTTCCACAACTTAGAATTAATTGATGTCTTTGAAATTCAACTTCACTCAAGGTATAACATGGGTAGTTTGAATCCTTATTCTATCTATGCTCTCATCTCATTTATCATGAATTAATTTATGCATGGACCATATGTGATTAATTAATTAATCATATTTATCATATCATACTCGAAAGAATTATTCCATACATATGAGCATATGTATTACCCTGGGTCATATAGTCATATGCTAAAGTAAATAAATTTAGGGGTAGATAATCCCTAAAGGAGACTAATAGCACCTAGTGACCATTACTAGCGATACATCACATAGCATATTCTCATGACTTGATACAACACAAGTCAGAGCTTGATACAACACAAGATATATGGTCTTGATACAACACAAGGCCGATCTTGATACAACACAAGACTCCAATTTTGATACAACACAATATTTTGATACAACACAAGGTTCCAACCTTGATACAACACAAGGTCTTGATCTTGATACAACACAAGATTCCTGAACTTAATAGAACATAAGTTCCAGACTTGATACAACACAAGTCTCTTAAATTAATATAACATAAGTTTATGAACTTAATACAACATAAGTTTTAGACTTGATACAACACAAGTCTCCTAGAGAATAACTCCTGATGCTATACATTTAACACTCCCTCTTAGCGAGGGAGACATTCTCTGCCATACCAAGCTTATCTCGAAAGTGTCTGAACTTCATCACAGATAGAGGCTTTGTAATCATATCTCCAATATTCTCATTAGTAGCTATGTACTGAAGTTTTACAATACCTTTCCAGACCATGTCTCAAATGAAGTGATACTTCATCTCTTTGTGTTTCGACTTGTCATGAAACACATGATTTTTAGAAATCTTTATACAAATCTGGTTATCACACCTAATAACTGTAGTCTCTATATTTTCATCGAACAATCCTCCAACTAGCTTTCTCAAACACAATTTTTCTCTGCAAGCAGTACTAGCATCAATGTACTCAGTATGTGCGGTGCTCTCCGAAATTGAACCTTGTTTTTTGCTAGACTATGAAATCATAACAGAACCTAAGCTGAAGCAATATCCAAAAGTTCTCTTTCGATTAACAATGCTACCACCCCAATTAGAAGCAATATATCCAAGTAACAACACTCCTCCATTGGAGGCATACCTGAGTCCATAAGCAACTATATCACGAAGGTATCTTAAAATATGTTTACCTGCAACCCTTTGTATGTTTCTAGGGTCATTCATGAACTGACTCAAGATGCTAACTGCATAGATAATGTTTGGCCTCGAATGTATCAGGTACATAATTGAGCCACTCAACTTTTTGTATAATGTGGGGTCCACTAGATCTGATCCAGTCTCAATCTCAAGGAGTTTCCTCAAATTGGAATTCATTGGAGCATTTATGGATTTACAATCCTCCGTGTGAAATATGTGCAAGATGTACATAGAGTATTTCCCTTGAGATAGAAATATCTCACCATTTCTCTACCAAATCTCAAGGCCTAGAAAGTAGTGCATAAGATCTAAGTATTTCAACTCAAAATATGAGGTAATCTCCCTATAAAACTCAACAATAAGTATTTCCTCTCTAGTTAGGAAATGATCATCCACATATAGGAATAATACCATAGGTTGTTTCTCCACTAATTTGAAGTACAAGTTTGAATCTGCATCACTCTTCAAGAAACCTAGTTTCTGAAGATAATTGTCTATTATGACATACCAAGCTCGAGGATCTTTTTTTTGCCCATACATTACTTTCTTCAACTTGCACACATGGGACTCCTTCCCATGTATTAGAAAACCTTAGGATTCTCAATGTAAACCTGTTCATCAACCTGTAAAGTATGATCTGGACAGGTATTGAAAATGACTCATTATTGTAAAAACAGGTGATACCTTTTTTATATATATAATATATAAGATCTTTTTTATGAAAAAAAAAAAAAACCTGTTCATCAACCTCACCATTGAGGAACGAATTCGTCACATCCATCTGGTGAAGCTTCTAGCCTAATACTGATGCAAGTGAAATAGTATATCTAACGGTGGTATACCCGGCCACTAGAGAAAAATTATCCTCATAATCAAAGCCCTCTTTATTAGAAAATACATGGGAAACAAACATGGATTTGTACTTATCCACACTTCCATTTGTAGCATGATTTATCTTGTAAAGTCATCTGGAAGTTACAATTGACTTACTCTTAGGTCTAGGAAGAATATCCAAAAAATCATTCTTCAAAATAGAATGATATTCCTCTTCCATAGCATCTTTCCACACTTGATTCTTTGCATCCTCTTCATATGATGAAGGATCTAAGTCATTTTATGTTTCTCATCAATGCAACATATATTGAATACCTATCAGGTTTCTTTTACTCTCTGGAAGTTCCTACTATTTCTCCATGCTTCATAGCATCTCTCAATACATCTCAGCACCATGATGATCTCCTCTTTGTAGGAGGTTCATCAACCAGTCCAATTGGTTCATCAATGATAGGTAGCTATGCATGCTCTACTGGATTGTCCCTCTGAACACCCAAAGGGGAAGAATAATCATCACGATCCTTTGATATAGGAGCCTCATACTCCTCTATGTCTATATCACATTCAATATATTTTGACCACTTAAATGTTTCCTCCTCATGGAAAGTCACGCCCCGACTAATATTGGAGGTCTTACTATAGCCCAAAAACATTCCCTTGTTTCCAGAAGGTTCCATCTTGGTTATATTTTCTTTTGGTATGTGAATATACACACGACATCCAAAAATCTGAAGATGTGATATGTTTGGTTTCTCATCAGTGAACACCTCTTCAAGTGTTTTCTCATCAATTATTGCATGTGGACTTATGTTTTGTATGTACACTACTATACTAGTAGATTATTCCCATGAATACACAGATAGATCCTAATCATGTAACATTGATTTTGAAGCCTCACAAACAGTTATGTTCTTTATCTTTGCAACCCCATTATGTTGTGGATTGTAAGGAATGGTTAATTGTGTACATATACCTACATCACTATAAAGCTCATTAAAACAATTTGATTCAAATTATCCACCTGTTATACCGAAATCTTGTCACCATCATGTGATAAGACATTTGACATACCTACTTTCCTTGAATCCCAGCTTTTGGAGTGGAAACCCATATTAAATGTCAATCTTTCATACAAATTCCTAGCACCACACTTACCTTGTTATCCAGAAGTGGCACCATTATTCGCACCACCCATCCCCTGTTGCCCACAAGCGGTGACACTGCTTATGGCCCTTGGTCCATAAGCAGTTATTACTAGAACCACTCTATTTTAGAAGGAGAAATGTGGTACCCTGGGTAAAAAGGGAAAAACAAAAGTTTCTCGAGGCTTTCAGATGATAAGCCTCGTGTCCTCCCTTATCCCTACTATTGTGGGTTAGTTGAGCTCGAGATCCCTCATCCTAGGATCTTAGAGGCCAGCTCACCCACTAATCTCTCAACCATCCCTATCCATCTAGCCTTATAAATACAAGCTTATGGCCATGGTTGAGGGGGAGAACTCTTAAGGTATTGTTATGCTATTGGATTGATCACTAGGTCCATATCATTGGAGAGCATAGAGAGAGCTAGAGTCGGAGCTTATGGGGATGAGAATGCTTGGTTTCATGGAGATGCATGTCAACACTAAGGCTTGGTTGTAAACTTCTTCATATTTCTTTAATGCAAGTTGATTTCTGTCCCACATATATTGTTGTTGTATGATTTCACATGTATGTTGTTAGATTCCTTAGTTGCTAACATAGATTAGTAGATTATATTCTGGGGGTTTCAATATGTTTGCATGTTGAAGCTTATTGCAGGTACATAGGTTAACGATCAAAGCATTACATTCTAGGTATCTATGGTGTTTAGGGAGAGTCTTCAACCTCTGTCCTCTATTTGTTCTAGATCTGAACCATTCAGACCAGTGGAACACCTTGTTGTCCGCAGGAGATGAAATATTCCAGCTAACACCACCATTATCAAACCTTAAAGAATGGATATTCCTAGTTGTATGATTCTCAACTAAGGCTTAATATTCTTTTAATTTACTGAAAGTTTCACTTTTGGATTTCATGAAATAAATCCATGCCTTATGGGAGAAATCATCAATGAATAAAACATAGTAAAGACGCCCATTGAGAGATGGGGAAGACATGGGTCCACACACATCTGAGTGTAATAAATATAAGATGCCTTTATATATAGTATGTATTCTAGGAAACTTATTTTTATCATGATTTGCTAAAGAAAAACCTCGACAAACAACATCATGCACAAAATAAAAAATAGGCAAACCTTTCACCATTCGCTTCAAACTAGGTAGTGCTCTGAAGTGGAGGTGACCAAGCCTCTTATGCCACATCTCACATGGGATGATAGTATGATGTGTCATGGTTGAAATATGGTTTCTTGGGACCTTGTAAAGTCCTCCTTCTTGAAATCTAATAAAAATAGCAGTATCAATGTTTTGGTTCTTTGGCCACAAGTATGCTTGATTCTCCATGAAGATGACTTGGAATCCTTTATATTCAAGGACAAAAATAAAGAGTAGTTTCTTCTACAATACATGGATATAAAGGATGTCCTCCACATGTAGTGCATCTCCAAAACTGATCTGGAAGGATGTGGATCCAACTCCTTGGATTAAGTATGTGGAATTGTCTCCCAATTCTACCATGCATGCAAACTATTTCTCTTTTAGGTTGGATATTGCGCCCTTGTATCCAGACATGTGCTTTGAAGCACCAGTGTCAATCATCCATGTATATTATCCTATGATGAGAGATCTAGAAAAAGAATAGATGAGGTAATACTCCCTCCTTGTCTCTTTCTCTCTGGGTGCATCTTCATTGGAAGTTTCTTCTACAGCGGTGGAAGCATGAAATATTCCTTCTTTTCTTTTCCTCGCACAACAATACCGTACAAAGTGTCCTGTATTTTGACAATAAAATCATAGAATATTTGATTTATAAAAACCTTTATTGATATATTTCTTCTTTGCATGGAATAACTTCTTTGGAGCGAATGGATTCCTCCCTTTGTTGGTTCTTGTCGAGAGGGAAATATTCTCCTCAGTGCTCAAAACTTTGTTTTGGATGCACCCTTCTTCTTGAATGCAATCATGCCAAAGAATTTTTAATTTGGGATGCTCTTCTCTTCCATTTACCATAGTGTTGGAGCAGGGCCCCGCAGCTACAGGAAACGCTGCTATATCGAAAGAAGAAAGTCAAAGGAAACAGTACTTGAGAGGCCGAGAAGAGAGAGCTCAACCACTACACTTAAGGCAGCGGCGAAGACAGGAGGGATCAGCTACCCTCATAAAGGAAAAGGAGAAATGGGCCAAGGTATTGAAGACAAAGGATAGAGGGGAGCAATCGAGGAAGCGACGCCCATACCCATGATCAGCGTCGGGAAGCGTGGAAGACTGCAGAAAGCTGTGGTGTGACGGAAAGCGGCAGTTTAAGTACAGATAGGCTGACTGTCACAGTTAGGGTTTTTGGGTTACTGTTGGGAAAGGCCCACAGTGTTTTAACAGGGCAAGACCTTCAGGCTACCTATATAAGCATGTATTTTTTATTATGAAAGGTTAGCTAGTCAGTTGTTCTGTTAGCTCATAGCCACTCAGCAGCTAGCCAAACATTCACATAGACAATTAGCTAGTTGGTTAGTTAGCTGTTCTTTGAGTCGAGCTCTGGTTCTATTATTTAGTCTATAGTTATATTACTGTAACCAGTAGTTGGCTCCTTGAGCATGAATGTAACAATCCGCAGGGATTGAGAGAGAGAGAGGAAGAGTATATTGTAAGGAGAAGACATTATAGAAGGAGAAGAGATCTAGGAGAGAAGGGCTCCCAGATGTGTGCACAGAGTTTCCCAGAAGATATCGAGCTGCACAATAGGTTGCAGCAAAACTGTGTTTACTCTCTCAATATATAATAGAAAAACTAGTTCCTGTGGACGTAGCTTCCTTCCTGGGAGTGAACCACGTAAAATCAGTGTGTTGTGCGACTATTTCATGTGATTGTGCTTTACTTAGTTTCTATATGTTATTCGTTACATGAACTTTGCTATCGGTTAATGAATGAATGTATGTTATCCTTTAGTTTACAGTGACATGGAAGGTTAATCGTGAGTTGGATATATCAAGTATTCTGTGTATGATTTTATCAGTGCTTGATTCACGACATTAACAGATACAGTGTTAAGTGATTCCTGCATATTTAGTCCAGCAAGATTGAGTATAGTTGATGTTAAGTGTGTTGAACTGTAGAAACTCAGGTAAGGATGATTGATGCTCTATCGAGGTCTAACTAAGTTATTGTACCCAGAGAGAAGACCTTTGGACCTTGAGGGTCGCATTGAGTCTAACTGAAGAAGATATCGCAGCATAGAATGACGATATCGCATCGTCGGAGGAGCTGCGACGTGGGATATCATAGGTGAAGGGTTGAGTAGAAGAGAAAGTTGTGCATTGTTCTAGAGGCTACGATGCAATAAGAGTCTGCTCCCTATCAGTGCCAGCTAGAAGGAGAGATCACCCTCGCAGAGAGATCCCGCTGGCTAAGAAGAGTCGCAAGACCCTAGGATGCTACAGAACCCGATTGAAGACACTTGAGTCTTCAAACACCCCATCTAAGATCACTTCGGGTGAGACTTTGGGCCATTCTATAGTCTATTGCTGAAAGGGCCAGTGAGTTAGGGGTATTGTTGGTATGTTAAAGTAAACCCGGGTCTGCCCAGAGAAGACCAACAAATGGTTTCGTCGCCGGTTTTGAACAAACTGAAGAGCTAATATTCTGTTGGCATCCTACTAAAGAAGAACTCAACCAGTGGGTTGGGTCTAAGGAAAGAGAAATTGCTGTGACAGAAAACAAGAGTCCTAGGCTCAGTACAGAGGACTGGTTACAAAAACATATCTTCACAGACCTGCATGAGATATTTTTTGCGACCTATGCAAATGAGTTGTATGACTGGTTGTTAAAGTTGACTGATAAGAATATATTCAAGAAGAAAAGGAACATTGTCTGGACACTGGAGCTGATTCAGATCGTGAAGAGTATAGATAATCCCATTTCGCGGGCAGTAGACTTCTGTCTTGCGAGTTTGCTGGAAGGCTTCATTACAGATTTTGCAGTTGATCAAAGAAAAAGCCTCAGCGAAGCTGAGAGGTACTTCTTCAAAGGATATTGCGGTAAGTACTTGAACTCTTTAAATTCGTCTATTAAGATGTTATTACATGAAAAATGAGTAATGGATATATTCTCAGATGAATAAGTTCAGTAAGTGTAATGTCACAAGAGTTTGAGAGTGATTTTGATGAAATTGGATGTACACGTAGTGGTAAGAAATATAAAGTAGATTTCAGATCTTCCTTCTTGGAAGACAGTTCAGACCATACTAGAGAACATAGCCAAAGCAATACAGAAAGACCAGCAGGGGGTATCCCTTACCACCCTTATACCCCACAGAAAGCAACCGAGACTCAGAATAATCTCGTAGGAACTCCATCTAGTAGTTCACATACAGTACATACTACCTCCAAACCATCTATATTTACACTACCAAGTGGTAGTAACACAACAAATCAGAGCCCACCACGTAGAAACAGAATGGGGGACAACATGAAGTTACCTACCTTTAAGGGTACAGGGGTAGAAGACCCAGAACAACATTGGTTCTTATGTGAAGCCGTATGGACTATTAAACAGATCCTAGATGATAATACTAAAATTGTCCAGTTGGCCACTACACTTAGAGACAAAGCCTTAACATGGTATATGAAGTATACATCAACACAGCCTAGAACGCTCATACAAGTCACGACTGCCATGATCAAAGAATTTAAGAAACCTAAGTCTGAGTCACAGTGTATCATAGAGCTTAAAGACATTAAACAGTTACCTACAGAGTCAGTATGGGACTTTGATCAAAAATTCAAAGCTCGTATAGACCAGGTTAGCTTTGAGTTTGTGCCGAAGCACCATAAGGAATGGTTCATCGCAGCATTGCTCCCGCATATCAGACTTCCCCTTATGCAATAGAGACTCCGTACACAGGATGAAGCATTGGAGATGGCAATGAAACTAGAGGCTTCACCTCTAGCCGAGACTAGTATAGGTATGACAAACCTATAGAATCAGTTATCTAATCTCACGTTACAGCTACATGAGATTAAGAAAGGGAAAGAGGTTGCACAAGAACTATGGTGTACTAAGTGTAAAGGACAGGGCCATACTAAAGATAACTATCCAGTATTTGTTGAATATTTAGCAAGTGGGGCTCTGAACCCCTTAATACAGAACCAAGGGCCATGGTGTGAACTCTGCAGAACAAGAGGACATAGACCACAGGAATGCCCTTTAATTTAGAAGTATGTACAAACCCCTAAGAACTTATATTGTAACTTCTGTAAGTTAGTAGGTCATGATGAACATAACTGCAGAGCTTATGATCTCATGATAGAGAGAAAGCATGACTTGTACAGAGTCCAGTCAGAGACACCAGGTCTAGCAGCAGGACCACAGCACGAACCGGCTCATGTTGGCCGTGGAGGAGGATTCAGAGGATGAGGCCGTGGAGGAGGCTTTGGCCGTGGTGAAGGATTCGGCCGCAGCCATGGACCGATTACTTGTTACAATTGTGGAGTTGTAGGACATTATGCTAGGGATTTTTAGAACCCTACTACAACATGTAACTATTGCAAGTCCTATGATCACACTATAGAAGAGTGTCCGATCTTGATAGCCAAAATTAGGGATCCTAAGCCAGCAGTAAACCAAAACATTCAGCTTATTGCTATTGAGCAGAAAGAACTAGAACCAAGAGTCAATATTGTGACTCGCAGCGGTGCTTCTACTAGTAGGACATCGTAGGATACCAAAAAGAATACAGGTCCGGAGTGGGTGTGCAAAGCCACTAATAAATCAACACCACTTGACCTGCAGAAGAACAAAGAAATGTTTCAGCAAGCAAAAACTTTATTTACTGACCCTATACCATCAGGATCGCAGGTACTTCCTTGTAGGGGCCTACCGCAGCAAACACCTTGTGGTGTTAGTCCTGTGCAGATACCGCAGGCTACCACATCTGGAAGGTGCGAAGAGGATGAGTCGACAGGAAGTGTACAATCCTTCCTATGGAGCTGCTTGAAACTTGTAGAAAATGAGAAAGCCATCGAAGAGCTTCAGCGCATCATAGATCAGTGTCAGCTGTCTTTTTCCGTGAGCAGTGCGCAACTGGCTATTCATAATGTTATGGGCCATACAAGAACAAGAAGAGAGATGAGACTCATAGCGCAAATTGGAGAATTTGAAGTGGATGAGGTAATCCTAGATTTAGGATCAGAGGTAAATGTTCTGACTAAGCAGACATGGGAATAGATGGGTAGCCCTAAGTTAGCCAGATCACCTATCCATCTACGTTTAGCCAATCAGCAGAGGCTATCGCCACTGGGTCGATTACCGCAAGTACCAGTTGACATTGATGGAGTTCAAAGCTTTGCAGACTTTGAAGTCATATAAATTACTGGTGATAGCAGACCCTATCCGGCGTTATTAGGTATTGAATGGGCAATCGATAACATGGCTTTTATCGATCTGAAGAAAAGACAAATGACCTTAAATGATAATCAGATTTGGGTCATCACACCATTGGATCCTTTTCAGGGTCCTAGATACATCGAACCTATAAGAGCAGAGGAAGAGGTGCGCAACATGGAAAGCCTTTATCAGATTACTGCTAATCAGAGTGATTATGTCAATCCGACCGTAGAAGGAAATATCAGTTGGCAATGCGACAACTCATGCACATCAGATTCAGAGGTTGGTTTAGAAAATTGGTAGAATAGACTTTATGAAGTCTTAGCTCGCAGATGTGCATTTATGACTAATTCACTGCGATGGATTGGCACAGAGGTTATTGATATTTCGTCGTTTCATGGCTTAGCAGATGTCAATGACTTTTTACAGAAGTTCGAGCAGGAAATTCCTCAGGAGCAGAGGATGACAACTATTGACCTTGCAGTAAAAGCCACACCTACAAGATGGTGGCATGTACATAAAGAACATATCACATCCTGGGATGATTTTAAGAGACTGATGGCGATCAGGTTCTCTAGTGACAAAGAGCCTTTACAATAGAAATATACAAGAGAAAGTGACCCCCGGTCACATATTAAGATGTGTGAACAGAATTGGTCGCACATTCCCGAGGATGAATGGGTTCAACTATTCATTCACACTTTAGACCAAATCCCAAGGAATTGGTACACGAAAACAGAGTTACGCAGAGGAACCATCACATGGCCACTTATGATAGACAACTTTCTACTCACTTTAACTTTTGAATCTGAGTATCCAAGCATTGATCAGGCTCTAGATGTTATAAAAAATAAGATATTTGATGACTGTACCCTACCAGTATATGCTCATCCTGATTGGGCCACCCAGTTAGAACATGTGCTAGAGTGTTACAACTTCGCAGTAGAGCTAGATGATGAGGACAAAGACCCTTGCAGTATCAACATTCCAGAGTCAGAAGGGACTCGCAGAGTTGAGGGACCAAAGCTAGAGATTCCCGCAATCACAGAGCCTATCAAGATTAAAAAGATCAATATTGGCACAAAAACAGAACCAAAGTTTGCCTCTATTGGAGACTATTGGGATGATGAAATAGTAGGACATATCGCAGATCTCTTACATGACTATCAGGACTTATTCCCCACTAAGTTCACAGAGATGAAGGTAATAGTAGGAGATTTGGGAGTCATGCGGATACCATTGAAAGAGGATGCCAAGCCAGTTAAGCAGTGTCCATACAGATTGAATCCTTTTTATAAAGAAAAATTAAAGGATGAAATTGATAAGATGCTAGCAGCAGGCATCATTGAACCTGTAGAAGAGAGCGAGTGGGTTAGTCCCATGGTCGTGCAGGAAAATAAAACCAAAGGAGAAAACAAGATTTGTGTCGATTTGCGCAAACTCAACGATGCATCACTTCATGACCCATTTTCGACACCTTTTACTGATGAAGTTTTAGACAATGTGGGAGGACAGGAGGTCTACTCCTTCACTGATGGCTTTTCAGGCTATCACCAAATTAGAATCCATCCAGAGGATCGACATAAGACCACCTTTGTGATAGAATGGGGCTCATTCCAGTATACGGTAATGCCCTTTCGTCTTAAAAATGCAACATCTATTTTTTCTAGAGTAGTAGTTGCTGTATTTAAGGAATACATCCATAAGTTCTTAGAAGTCTATTTTGATCATTGGACTGTATTTGGATTAATCGACAAGCATATAGGAGATCTAAGGCTCATGTTAGAGAAATGTAGGCAATACCAGATTTCTCTTAACTTAAAGAAATGTATATTCTGTGCGCCATTTGGTATTTTGTTGGGTCATATTGTTTGCAGACAAGGCTTGATGGTAAATCCTGCAAATATTGCCATCATTGTTAATCTTCCAGCACCCAACTCAGTCAAGCAGTTGAGGACAGTGCTTGGTCATACCGGGTATTATAGAAAATTCATCAAGGGCTATGCAAAGATCACAACACCTATGTAAAAGTTGTTAAAAAAAGAAGTGAAATTCCTATGGAATGAGGAATGTCAGAAAAGTCTAGACACTCTTAAAGAAAAGATGGTTACAACACCCATCTTAGTATTTCCAGACTGGACCAAACCATTTCATGTACATGTGGATGCATCTGGCATCGCACTGGGCATTGTCTTAACCCAGCTAGGAGAAGGGGGTATCGATCACCCTATCACATACTCAAGTAGAAAGCTATCTACAGCAGAAAAGAACTACACCACTACAGAACGAGAAGGATTAGCTATGGTGTATGCTCTACAGAAATTCAGGCACTACCTGTTGGGTGCCTCATTCAAGATGTTTACTAACCATTCCGCTTTAAAGTACTTGGTCAATAAACTAGTGTTAGGAGGAAGGATCTGCAGATGGTTACTCTTATTTTAGGAGTATGATTTTGAAATCATTGTAAAACCAGGAAAATTAAATGCCGGACCTAATCACTTGTCGCGGATAGATTCAGGAGAAGAACCAAGTAATTTAGAGGACAATTTTCCAGATGCACAATTGTTTTCTATACAGATTGCAGATGAGTATTGCACTGATATTATTCAGTTTCTCACTACAGGGTGGGCACCTGTTGAGTTTACTAAGCAGCAAAAGAAACAGTTAGTTGTGGAAGCAGCAGATTTCACTTTGATCGCAGGACAATTATACAAGTTGGGTCCAGATGAAGTCTTGCGCAGATGCATTATGCCGCACGAGAAAGAGGCCATTATCAGAGAAGCACACTCAGGTACCGCAGGAGGTCATTTCACAGGAAAGCCGACTGCGCAGAAAATTCTAGCTGTAGGATTATGGTGGCTTACTTTGCACAAAGAAACTAAGGAATTTTGCAAATGTTGTGATATCTGCCAGAGGGTAGGAAAACCTTCACGGAGAGATGAAATACCGTTGCAACCACACATCCCATTGCGGGAATTTGACAAGTGGGCTATAGATTTCATGGGTCCTATCAACCCACCAGGAAAACGAACTGGTGCGAGATACATCATCACAGGAACAGAATACCTCACTAGATGGGAAGAGGCCAAAGCAGTAAGGAATTGTGATGCTGCTACAGCTGCATAGTTCATTTTTGAAAGCATCATTAGTATATTTGGATGTCCAACAATTTTGATGAGTGATCAAGGCACACATTTTCTGAATCGCATTATTGAGGCCTTGACGGAGGAATTTCAGATCCAGCACCATAAGAGCACTCCCTACCATCCTCAAGCTAATGGTACGGTGGAGGCTTTTAACAATATTCTAGAAAATGCTCTTTCTAAGATGTGTAACAGCCAAAGAAATGAATGGGACCTCAGGGTTAATGCTGTATTATGGGCTTATAGGACTACATGCAAGAAACTGACAGGACACACACCTTTTAGCTTGGTGTATGGACAAGAGGCTATTATGCCTATGGAATATATTATTCCCAGTTTAATAATTGCTCAAATTACCGGGATGGCTGATACAGACACAATGAATGAAAGACTAGCTCAACTGCTTTCCTTAGAAGAAGACAGATTCATCATAGGATTTCATCAGAAAGTGCAGAAGGCACGAGAAAAAGCTTGGCATGACAGGCACATCAAGAGCAAGATTCTTCAGATAGGATACCTAGTACTCCTTTATGACAGTAAGTTTGTTAAGTTCCTAGGGAAGTTCAAGATGCATAGTTTGGGGCCATATCAGGTTCAACAAGTTACAAATGGATGTGCCGTTCAGCTCAGCAAACTGAACGGGGAGCTTCTTCCCACTTTGATTAATGGCAGTAGACTTAAGATTTATAGTGATAGCCACTCCACCTCCAAGCCCTAACTCAGACAGTTTATGAAGTCCAGATGTCCAGTGTAGTTGAAAGGAGGCATCACACTGGTAATTAGTCTACACTAAAAAAAAAAGTTCTAAGTATGAGGAATCGCATTAGAAAAGTGTATTTTGCGCAAGTCATAGGATGTTTGCGGAGTTTTTGAACGTTGCGGCGTTCATGCTGACACTTTGGTTCGAGACGATGCGGTGTGAAATCGCAGCGATGCGATGTCCCCGTGCCATGTAGATAATTTTGAAAAGGGACAGAGGGCTAGTCACTTCGACTTCTGACAAGCAGTTAATCCAAATATGACAAGTATACATTGCCCTAGATTTGAAAACAATATAATGATTTTTCCAGATTTGGTAAATCTTCGATGAGACCGGCACCTGCATGCAAGTTTCGAGGGAAATTTGATTGGATTTCCAGCAATTAATGAGGATCGAAACGACGGGTGTTGTCTTGTCCATGCAATTAATACCGCCGACGAGTCTAGCCAAATGACCGTTGCTTCAAATATTATCAAATTCATTATAAATACAGAGATCATTCATACAGAAGGGTTACTTTTATGATTTCTGAGAGATATAGAGCAACTTGAAGAGTTTTCCCTGTGAAGAGATACTCTAGCTACAGAGTGCTAGTTTCCCCAATTTCACAGCCATTTCCAATTCAGAGCATTGCACCGAGTGGTTTCTGTCTGACAAGGAACCTTTAGAAGACATTCTGCAAAGATTCCAGCATGGTGGCCTTGTGTTCGCTATGACGACGCCGCCCAAGGTTGTGAAATTAGGTACATCACAGGTCAGACAGCCACCAAGGATGAGGAGCCAAGCTCAGATAGTAGAAGAATCCAGCCTGAAATAGGAAGAGGAAGTTCATATGGAAACAGTATACGTTGTTCCATGAGTCAAGGATGCACCAAAGGTAACCATTCCCAAGGGTGCTAAGTTTCTTGTTCCCCTACCATTGATTGATTCTCGTGTCAAGGAAGATGGAGATTTGTTAGGATATGCCCCTGTTCTCAAATTTATAGACTATAACCTTGGAGACAGTAAGACATATCCTCAGTTTCGGCTGGATCGGTATCTCATGGTTCAGAGGAACCTGAGGACTGACGCAGATGAGTTTGTTCCTATGGAACATGCCCAGATTCTTGAGCAGTCAGGCTTGCTTAATTTGTTGAGAGTACCACATTTTGGATGAGGTGCAGAGGTTAATGCCGTGGTGCACATGCTACTTTATTGTGTACATGGAGGTTACCTCTGGCTAGGTAACAGGGTCGATCTGAACGTCGATCTGATACACTGTATCATCGGGCTGTCCAAGACCAGTAAGGACCCTCAGACACATATATCAAGTAAGAGCAAGGATTCCAAGCTACCAGCAACCCTAGTTAACAAGTATAAGCTATAGAGAGGAGGTCGAGCTTATGACCTCATAGTACTAATAGATGATACACTCAAATTTATAGCCAGTCTTCTTGCAGGCAGACTGTTAACCAAGGTTCGCCCAAAAGAAGTCACAGCATCAGTAATTCACCTTGCAATACAAGTCGCAGAAGGTGAACAATTTAATTGGTGTTTATTCTTATTAAATATTTTTCTTCAATATTGTTTGACAGCGTAGGACGAGCTGAACCACCCCTTCCGCTTCTTGTGGCTACTTATATTATGTGCATTCGTCGAATGGAAAGAGCCGCCCCATACCCAGTTTCTACAGCTACGAAGCGGCGAGCCTAGAGGCGCACGCTAAGCAAACTTATGGGAGAGCAACAACCCAACCAAGAAAAAGATCAATATGATAGTATTCTATCAATACTATAAACTGTTTAAGAGAGTCATCCAGGAGACACCATGGATCAGCACAGAGATTGTGGACATGTATGATAATCGGCTTGATTTCATGGAGGACAGCCATACAATCTACCTAAGGCCAAAAGGGTCTAGAACGGATAACTGGGAAAATGGTTCCTTCAGGATGACAGTGCAGGATATAGAATATGTCATCAAAGACTTTGATGAAGAGTGGAAGAAGGAATTAGAAGATGCCACAGCACTACCACCAGGTACCGCATAGACAGACCCATCGGACAAAGGAAAAGACAAAGTGGCGTCCCAGACGAAAGATACAGCAGAAGTTCCACCACCGGCACAAAAGAGGAAAGATGCAGAAGAGGTGCCACCAGAGGCACCAAAGAAGAAAAAAACAAAATCCTCAAAGCCAAATATAGAGACCACACTAAAGGAGGATGACTATGAACTCATTGCAACGAGATTGCATGACACGATGTGGGACTCATTTCAGGCGATGCAGACGTCACAGGACAACCTGTAGAGCATGATTGATAAGCAACTTTTGGAGTTGAAAGAACTAACTGAGAAGACTACCACAATGTAGATTCCGCCAGTCAAGGTGACGACAGGAGAAAGTTCAACACCATCAAATTCCTACGAGGAGGTCTTGGCAAAGGATCGCATCAATACAGTGTTGATACCATCAGGGAGCATCCGACTCCCTGCTTCGATGATCGATGTACAGATACAAGTTAGACAACCTGTCGAGGTTAATATGGCCCAATTCCCTATTGATAAATTACAGATGATCCAGTAGCAGATAGCCACAGAGCTCAGGGATAGAGAGCTTGCGACTTATAAACAGAACACTCAGCTGAGGAAACAGAATGCAGAGCTCACCGCAGGCTTTCACAAAAAGGCAGAGGAGTTAAGAGTACATGAAGAAAGAGAACAAGATCTAATTCAGGTCCTGCATAACATCGCATTGGAGTTACCCCAGTTTAACATAGATTTTGCCTTACCTCTAACGCAGAAGGTAAGAAGAATTACAAACAGAGCAAAGGCTCTGGAAGAAATAGTGACCAAGATGGAGGAAGACCACAAAGTGCAGATTGCTGAGCTTGAGGCCCGACCACCAAGCACACCTCAGGCCAACAAGGAAGCAAGGGAAAAGGCCTTTAGACTCACTTCAACACAGATGAAGAGTCGCATAGATGATGCATATTCATTACTAGCTGATGTGACGAAGACATGGTCGGAGCTAGAAGAGCTCCCAGATAGACAGGAATTGCAGCAGAGTATCCAAAACATAGAGAAGGCCACAACAACAATGAAGGAAGAAGTCAAGAGCTTAGGAGCTCTTACAAATATGAATAAGACAACAGAGATGAATGGTTTGCAACAGGAAGCATAGTGGTTGAGAGAAAAAGAGATACAATTCAATAACCTGCTTCAACCATATCAGGAACAAATCATAGAGCTGGTCGATGCGGTTGAGCAGAAGGTTAAGGAGTTCACTACAAGCAAGAGTGATATTGATGATACATAAGACTCCATCATTAGTCAAGCTATGCTTGAAATGGCACAAGAGTGTGTCGAAGCTATGGATAAAGAAGTCATAGGACTTCGGGAGAGACTTACAAGGACTTCGCAAGAAGCCAAGGAGAAGCTACAGCATGAGAAACTAGCTGTTAGTGGCTCAGGGACGAGCCACAAGTAAGTGTTAGGGGACTGTTGGAGGAGGGCCCCATAGCTATAGGAAAATCTACTATATTGGAAGAAGAAAGTCAAAGGAAACAGTACCTGAGTGGCCGAGAAGAGAGAGCTCAACCACTGCACTTAAGGCATCGACGAAGATAGGAGGGCTCAGCTACCCTCATAAAGGAAAAGGAGAAATGGGCCGAGTTATTGAAGACAAAGGACAAAGGGGAGTGATTGAGGAAGCGGTGCCCATACCCACGATCAGCACCAGGAAGCGTGGAAGACTGCAGAAAGCTGTGGTGTGACGAAAAGCGACAGTTCAAGTATAGATAGGCCGACTGTCACAGTTACGGTTTTTGGGTTACTGTTGGGAAAGGCCCACAATGTTGTAAGAGGGTGAGAACTTTTGGCCATCTATATAAGCATGTTTTTATTATTATGAAAGGTTAGCTAGTCAGTTTGTTTGTTAGCTCATAGCCACTCAGTAGCTAGCCAAACATTCAGATAGACAATTAGCTAGTTGGTCAGTTAGCTGTTCTTTGAGTCGAGCTCTGGTTCTGTTATTCAGTCTGTAGTTATCAAGTATTCTGTGTATGAGTTTATCAGTGCTTGATTCATGACATTAATAGTTACAGTGTTAAGTGATTCCTGCATATTTAGTCCAGCAAGATTGAGTATAGTTGATGTTAAGTGTGTTGAACTGTAGAAGTTCAGGTAAGGATGATTGACGCTCTGTCGAGGGATAACTGAGTTCTTGCACCCAGAGAGAAGAACTTTGGACCTTGAGGGTCACATTGAGTCTTACTGAAGAATATATCGTAGCATAGAACGGTGATATCGCACCATCGGAGGAGCTATGGTGTGGGATATCGCAGGTGAAGGGTTGAGTAGAAGAGAAATTTGCGCATCATTCTAGAGGCTGCGATGCGATAAGAGTCCGCTCCCTATCAGTGCCAGCTAGAAGGAGAGATCTCCCTCGTGGAGAGATCTCGTTGGCTAAGAAGAGTCATAAGACCCTAGGATGCTACAGAACCCGATTGAAGACACCTGAGTCTTTAGCCACCCCATCTAAGATCACTTCGGGTGAGAATTCAGGCCGTTCTACGGTCTGTTGCTGAAAGGGCCAGTGAGCTAGGGGTATTGTTGGTACATTAAAGTAAACCCGGGTCTTCCCAGAGAAGACCAACACACAACAAGAAAGGTCTCCCATGAGGAAGGAAGTCCATTGATGGTGGTTTGAAGAAGGTCATCCTCACCCATCTCCAAATAGATGCTTGCAAGTTGATCCTTCACCTATGAAATATTTGTGAAGAAGGAAGCTATGGTCTGATCTCTTTCCATATTCATGTTGTGCAACTTGTTTTTCAAAGCCCTCTTTTGAGTAGGGGCCTTCATCTCATAAAGATTTATGAGTGTGTCAAAACATTCCTTTTTCATCTTCAATGATGTGATCACCGACATGAGTTTGTCCTTCATGGAGTCATATATAATCATCTTTGCCTTTGCTTGATTCTTCTTGTAATTAGTTCTTCATGATTTTGTAGTGGGCTCTGCGATCATCGTGGTCACAAAGGAATCAGGATCATGCTCTTCATGAATGTTGATCACCCTTGAGTTCCAGGTGTTGAAGTTTGATGTACCTTCAATTCGGTCTTTTAGTTCGAAGGATATTGATGCCATTTCTTCAAGCTCTTTTCTCAATGCTTCAAGATTTGCATAGGTTTAGAATGTTTGCACAAAACTAACTCTTTCACGCCCTTTCTTTGATACCATGTCAATGTTTGAGAAAAATTTGAAGATACTTTAACTTTAAAATTTTTGATAAACAAATCCAGTGCATGTAGGTCTCATTAAAAAATTCAAGCATGCAAATTATTCAATCCATAATACGCAAGATGTACCCTCGAAAAACCCTCCAAATATGGAGGATGAACAACCTATAAATCCTTTGAGTATGATAGATAATATTAGATAATGATTTTACAACACTTGCATATTGCTTGATAAGAGATATCAAAGCAGCACTAGAGAATAGAGATCACTTGAAACATTGTCCCAACCTTTCCAAGTGAATATCACTCTAATAACAAGCTTACTCAATAATACAATGAGAGGTAGTGAATGGTTTCATGCCTTTAGGCACTATGAACACTATTTGCACTATGTGCACTATCCACAATGTGCCTTCCTTGACTTGGTTCCAAGTTGTCACCTCGATTCTCACTCATGCAGAAGATTCATGCCTTCCTTGACTTGGTGCCAAGTTGTCACCTCGATTCTCACGCATGCAGAAGATACGTGCCTTCCATTAATTCACTAAGTGTTAACTTCATTTGACTGAATGTGAACTGATTGAACTAAACTGAACTAAACTGAACTTAACTAAATTGAATTGAATTGAATTGAACTGAGCTGAAATCAATCATCAACTAACTGCTTGACCATTAGTTAGTAGTTTAAATGAATGTCTTTATTGCTTCACAATTGGTGCCATCCACAAACACACACTTTGCATAAATCAAGGAGTAGATTCCTTAATTAACTAAAACTCTTTTCCAAAAATTATACTTAACTGATGTCTTTGCAACTCGAGTTCACTAGAGGTATGACATGGGTAATTTGAATCCTTACTATATCTCTATGCTCGTCTCATTTACCTTAATTAATTTATGCATGGTCCATACGTGTTTAATTAATTAATCATGTTTATCATATCATACTCAAAACAATCATCCGATACTCATGATCATATGTATTACCCTAGTTCATATATTCATATGCTGAAGTAAATCACTCTAGGGGTAGCTAACCCTAAAGGAGAATTATAGCACCTAGTGATCATGACTAGCCATACATCACATAGTATATCCTTATGACTTGATACAACACAATTCATAGCTTGATACAACACAATATATATGGTATTGATACAACACAAGAATCTAATCTTGATACAACACAAGATTCTGACCTTGACACAACATCATGTCCTGATCTTGAGACAACACAAGATCATAGTACATGCATGATCCGAAAATGACAGGATCTTTATAACCATTAAATTGCATGTGGAAATTTGAATGATTAAACTCATTAAAAGGATTTACATGGAAAAATTAAAGTTCATATTTGAAGCACATAAACACATGAAAGAGATGCAAACCATGAAATTTGTAGACAATAGATGATAACAGAGTTTGTCCTTAATGAACTATGTCTTCGAGTTCAACTCCAATGAGGACTAGTCTTATTAGTCTTCAAAATAATTGAACATGTACAAATTCCTTCTTCACAACTTCTACAAAGAGATTGAGGCTTCAATAATGAGTTCCTCTCACTCTCCACAATCTCCCAAGAGTGGCTGAAAAGCCTCTTACGAATGAGCAAAATAGCTTTACAAAATCCTTCAAAGACATAATGGCATTAAACCATTCACTCTACAAATTCTTCAATAACCCTACAATGCATTTCCAATAATCCTCCCATCCCTTTTCATTGAAAATTACAATGGTTTATATATCCCAAAAAACCATACCGTATCCCCATATTGAGTGGGATTTACAAATATTTGACCCCAAATTTAATAGGATACAAAGCCATTTAAAAAATGGAGGAAATATGGAAAATCTCCTTAAAATACATTTTTGTTTAGAAAAATGACCAAAATACAAAAATATAATATATATATATGGTTAAAAAAACCATTTAATAAAAACAATATAAATATTTTAACCATATGGCATGGAGTGCGCCCATTCTTGGGGAATACATATGCACCAAATTAAGTTAAAATGACTTATGTGCCCTTAACAAAAGGCATGATTGGTGCGTTGGTTGAAAATTTCAGCATATTGGGAGGAGGTCATGGGTTCAAACCTACGGACCTTTGCCCTTATTGCGATTTTGTTTGCAATATTATGGCTTGTTTCTTGTTGTACCGTCACATGTGGTCACGGGTTCAAACCCACAGACCTTTTCCCTTATTGCGATTTTGTTTGCAATATTATGGTTTGTTTCTTGTTGTACCATCGCATGTGTTGTGGTTTGTTATAAGTTTGAAAAAATATAATTGTCACGGGTTCAAACCACAGACCTTTTCCCTTATTGCGATTTTGTTTGCAATATTATGGTTTGTTTCTTGTTGTACCATCGCATGTGTTGTGGTTTGTTATAAGGTTGAAAAAATATAATTGTAATATTGGGAGGTGCGATTTTGTTTGCAATATTATGGCTTGTTTCTTGTTGTACCGTCGCATGTGGTCATGGGTTCAAACCCACGGACCTCTGCCCTTATTGCGATTTTGTTTGCAATATTATGGTTTGTTTCTTGTTGTACCATCACATGTGTTGTGGTTTGTTATAAGGTTGAAAAAATATAATTGTAATATTGGAAGGAATTGCAATTTTGTTTGTTTGCAATATTATGGCTTGTTTCTTGTTGTACCATCGCATGTGGTCATGGGTTCAAACCCACGGACCTCTGCCCTTATTGCGATTTTGTTTGCAATATTATGGTTTGTTTCTTGTTGTACCGTCGCATGTGTTGTGGTTTGTTATAAGGTTGAAAAAATATAATTGCAATTTTGGGAGGAATTGCGATTTTGTTTGAAATATTATATGTGGCTTGTTTCTTGTTCTACCATCGTATGTGTTGTGGTTTGTTAGAAGGTTGAAAAAATATAATATATGGTTTGTTTTGTTATAAGGCTAAAACAATATAATATTTTTTTTGGCTTTTGGTTCCACTAGGTTACAATAAGGTTCAAAACATAACACACTAAGTTGAGGGCTTAGCCATCGGTCCTGCCCCTTTTTTTGTGAAATATACAGAATTCAACTTTAAATAGAAATTTCAACCTATATATGTTAAGAACCAATCGCAGGTATCTCAGTTAGGTGGACGATGCAGATAATTGAGTGCAGAGGATGCCAGGGTTTTGATCCTCCCTGACTCCAATTCTTTTTGTAAACTGTCCAACAAACTACCAACATGGCTTCAATGTGGCATACCCTTCCATGTCACCACTCATATGCCATGTCACCTCCACCTAACCTTCGATAGAGCTACCACATCACCACTTTGTTGATTGTATCTGCCAATTGTACATGCCCTATGGTGTTCTATGGTGGTTCCACAACAGCACCATATAAGCCATGTGTAACTCTTAAAGTGGTGCCATGTAGCACCCTTTTTTTTCCAATATTACTTGTTTTGTCAGAAGTTCAAAATTGAATAACTTTCAATTCGAGAGTCTGTTTTGCATGAAATGAACATTGCCAAAAATCTCTCACCAATCTCTACAAATATGACAGATTTTGTTTGCATTTTGAAGACTTTAATTTTTATCGATATTGGAGATCCTCGTGGATCAAACCTCCCCACTAGAGAGATTTTGGACCACCAAAAGTAGAAATTACTTAGAAAAAGAGTGAGGAAACCATGGCTCCACTTGTCACGTGTCCACCATCCAACCTGCTCGATAGAATCATTTGGATCATCATCACAAAGACAAAAAAAAATTTATGATGTTAAAAAACTTAATCATTATATCATACTTACATAATATGTATTAAATGTCACAACTACCATACAAACATAACTAAATAGTAGAAAAAGAAGACATGAAACTAAACAAGCAGATTCTAAATAAAATGAAAGCTTGGTTTTCTTTACATAAGCAATAAGGACTAATGGATCTCTTTCCCTACAATCCAAGATGTTTTCATGCTCCAATAACCCATGATATATTTGTGGTGTATCCTGTAACATCTGAGCAGCATCAACATTTACTAATTCATTTCCAAGACAACAATATTTAATTGACATAAGAGATAAACATTTACTTGCATTTACTAACATCTTCATCTGCCCTGTAGAAATCATAAACAAATCATTTTTCATCTTATGAGATCTTACAATGTATTTTATCTGGTTCTTGAAGAAATGATACATATTATTCTCCCTGAAGAAGATGGATTTTCTATCAAACAAATATGGACTACCTAACACCATGCCACAAATATCAAGAGGTATCACTTCCAGATTAACTTCATTAATGAAATGAGAATTAATTTTTCAACCTTAGTCGACATTGCTTAGTGACTTGCAATTGTGCATTCTTACATACCCATTCAATACAAGGAAATAGTCCAACCAGAATGGATTCAAATTTATCCCCGCCGAGATGATTCTATCCCTGAGTTGTTTGGGATGACTAGATCCTATGGATACGAGGCGTCCACTGGCACAATGTTTTCTAGATCTAAGTGATATTCTCTTCTCTCAAGGAAGGTCTAAAAAGGTTTGAAGTAATTGGATTCTAGACTAATTGTCCAAGAAAACTTAAACAATGATTGTAATAGGTTTAGGCAGGGCAGTTGTAAGATATAATTGATAACAAGAAACTGATTACTCAACGTATAGAAATATAAATCAAGCTCACTTTCTTTAACCAACTTCAAATAAAACCAAACAATAAAAATTGTAATGCTTTATCCAAATTGTTAGAAGTGTACAACATGTCCTATAAAATAATACCAATTGACAAATTAGTATTAGGGATTAATAACTACTCATCAGTTGCATAACAGAACATGTGAATTAAATAAAGACATTCATTCAATGCACATTTAATGTATTAATATTGTAAGGAAAAATCAATACATAAACTAACACATCCAGTAAATAAGCAACCAATAGTCAGTATTCCAGATAGATGGAAGAAGGACTAGAATTCATGAAAAACATTTAATGAATAGCCATAGAACATAACATAAATAACAATGTAATTTTATTGAACTTGCAAAACATTACAAAGTACAAAATTACAAAACTTCCCTGGTATGTGATTGGTAGTCTCTTCTTCTGTATAGTTCTCCTAGGCTTAATCCCGCTAGTTCCCCCTTTACTTGGAAAATACCCTCCCTTTAAATAATATTACAAAATTTACAAAAAAGAAAATTTCCCAATATGTGGGATTACAAGATATTTCAGTTTCATGCTTTTTCAAGGGCAGAATGTCACTTGGCGAAAGCATCCATTAAATCTTGGATTTCTTTAAATTGGGCATTCTCTAAATGTACTTCAACTTTACATATTAAGGATGCGGTCTCTGTTGGAAAGGGGTTGGGTTAAGTTGCGCAACATTGCGGATGCTACGCAAGCCCAAAAGACACCGTGCAAGACAAAGATAGCGCGATAGGTGGAAGATAGACGACTTTTGATTACTTTGTGTCACTTTTTGTACTTGCTGACCATTTTTGTGGATATTGGTCATTAGTTAGTTAAATAAGTTAGGAGTTAGTTAGAAGTGGACCATGAATGTGTTGGAATATATTAAACCCACTCATAACTTAGGATAAAATAATTAATCATTATTTGATTAATTATTCACCCACTAGCTTAATTAGTTGGCATCCACTTGCACCTTAAAGTCAATGCATGCCATCTATATCCTAGGAATGATTTATTTCTGATTCTGGGTTCATCTAGAATTAGTATATAGGACCTTATAACCGATTCTTCTTTTTCTTGCTTTTCTATGGATAAGATAAAATCTAGTCAACTAGGAAACTGGGAGATTTTGTTTCCAACCCATCCTCCATTAGTTTTTCTCCATTTTCTAGGATTAGCATGTTATTTCCATATCCTTGACAACTCACTCATGCTTTTTCCAACTTGTGAGGTCCTTGATACATTTAGCAAGTGCTTTATCCACCTATGGGGGTTTGCTATATTTTGGTAAGTCAGCCTTTTTGAGCTTTATGAGTTGTTTCCATACAATTGGAATTTCCTATGAGGGAAGCACTATTTATGTACACTATTATTCATAATTATTCAATGGAAGGATACACACCAATATTCATCTCTTCATTCATGTGATTCAGTCTCTTTTCTTCTCTCTAGTTTTCCTGTGTATGCTTGTGAGAATTATTAGTAGCAAGATCTATTTCCTGTGCTTCTTCTTAGAATCATTGCACATATAATTGATCTATTATTTCTACATGGTATCAGAGCTACACAATTGATCAAGTTCTACAAAGTTGAGGAGCGCTTCCAGTATCCTATCCCTCTTTGAAGAAGAGCTTGTCTAGCTTACAAGATTTTCTCCTAGCTTGTTTTGCAGGTTGCAGAGAGTATCTCTTAGAGCATATCAACAAATTCAATATGGATTCAAAAGTTCCTCTACTATCTCCTTTCAACTATGCTGATTGGAAGCCAAATATGAGTGCATACTTGAAGAGGCAATGTCTCTTTGATGTCTCCATTGGTGCATTGAGTGAACCTGAGTCTTATGAAGAGAAGATTGATTGTATAAATAATTGTGATAGAGATTATGGAATTATGTGTTTGGGAATGTCTCCAAATATATATCATCTCATAGATTCTGCTGAATATCCATTTGAGCTTTGGAAAATTTTGGACAAAGCTTTTGGTTTGCAGGAAATTGAAGATGAAGCATGGAGCGAACCTAGCATCTCCTCTTGTTCTCTTTCTCAAGATTTCTTGGCCTCTACATTCTTTGATGAAGCTGATCATGATGAAGAAGTTTCTCATACATTTCATGTTTCTGCTGCCCTCTTTCATTCGAATGCTTCCTCCTTCAATGAAGAAGCAAATATTGAAGAGCCATCTTTTTCTGTGTCTCTTGAAGGTGATTTTTCTTCTTGTGATACTATTGATGAAAAAGAAGTAAAATATGGAGCTGCTGCTGATATTTATTATAATCCTATAACCCATTCATTGTTATCTCAATCTCCTATCTTAGATTCTGAGATCTATGTGCCAGATTCTTTACACCTCTTGCATACCTCTCTCATTGATGGTGCGCAACTCAGTGACTTCCAGGATGTTTGCTTAGCCACATCAAGCCTTATTTGTGTCATACCACTTACCTTAATTGATCTCATGTGCTTCAGCATATCCTCCTTTTTTCTTGGCATCAATACTCAGAGCCTTCTTGAAGATTGTGAACATCTCTTTCTTTCCTCCTTTCATACAGAGGATTCATTACCAGTGTATTCCCATGAGTCTATTGATATGCTTATATGCGATCCTTTGGATTCTGATTTAGAAGCATATTTGCAGGTTGATACACATATAATACCACCATCCATACCATCTACCATACCTATGAATAATCCAAAGACTATACAAATCCCAAGATCACTAGTTGATTCCTCATTGGTCTCTTATGCAGTGATATTTATCTTACATGGTTTGAAGTCTTTCCTATCTTTCATTAGCTGGTTATCCATGTCCTTAGTCATATATGGAATGATATTAAAAATGTTTGGATCTATTCTAAACACTTATGGTTCATATCTTATGCCCATCCATCATTCAAATTTTTACACCTATCAGTTTTCCCTAGTTGCTCATAATTTTCCTATTCTAGCCCTATATCCTCATGGAGCCATTGAAGCCTTTGTCCTTGCTGTTCCATATGTTAATATTTCTGATATATAAGAGTTTTATCAGCCTCATATCAGATATATACAGGTGCTACATCAGATTAGAAGATTGACATGTGATTCACATCACAATTTTGTAGCTATTCAGGGAATTGGGTGTGAAATAAATTGTCTTAATTTTTGTACTCTTTGGAAAGGAGTATGCACAAATCTCTTTTCCATTTCAGATTATGTTTGCAGATAAGAGTTTAACAGTAGAAAGAAGCATTCAGATAATGCTCCTACTTCATCAGTTGATGAGATACAAGGAGTCTCTCATCTTCCTTCTTGCAGGTTCTACTCTCCAGTGCATGATCATGGAGTTCATGATTTCTTCAGCAAGTCCTTCATCCAGAAGCAGTTCAGCCATCTCATTAAAGTGAATATGAAGATATGTTGAAGACACATTTCAAATTTGTGCCTTGTCCTATCTTGAGGGAGGATTTTCCCCATGTGGTTTTGCCTCTTTCCTCACTTTTCTGGACATAATAATTGTTAAAGGGTGACCATAGCCTTGTCGCTGGGCCCTATATGCATCCATATGCATCCATATTTTTTGTCATAACATCATAAAGTCATACTTATAGGGGGGTTTTGGAATATATTAAACCCACTCACAACTTAGGATAAAATAATTAATCATTATTTGATTAATTATTCACCCACTAGCTTAATTAGTTGGCATCCACTTGCACCTTAAAGTCAATGCATGCCATCTATATCCTAGGAATGATTTATTTCTGATTCTGGGTTCATCTAGAATTAGTATATAGGACCTTATAGCAGATTCTTCTTTTTTCTTCTTTTTTCTGCTTTTTCCTGCTTTTCTATGGATAAGATAAAAGCTAGTCAACTAGGAAACTGGGAGCTTTTGTTTCCAACCATCCTGCATTAGTTTTTATCCATTTTCTAGGATTATCATTTTATTTCCATATCCTTGACAACTCACTCATGCTTTTTCCAACTCGTGAGGTCCTTGATAGATTTAGCAAGTGCTTTATCCACCTATGGGGGTTTGCTATATTTTGGTAAGTCAGCCTTTTTGAGCTTTATGAGTTGTTTCCATACAATTCGACTTTCCTATGAGGGAAGCACTATTTATGTACACTATTATTCATAATTATTCAATGGAAGGATACACACCAATATTCATCTCTTCATTCATGTGATTCAGTCTCTTTTCTTCTCTCTAGTTTTCCTGTGTATGCTTGTGAGAATTCTTAGTAGCAAGATCTATTTCCTATGCTTATTCTTAGCATCATTGCACATAGCATTGATCTATTATTTCTATAGAATGTTAAGGCACAAGACTATATATAGGTATAGGGAGAGAGAGACACATATATACAGAGAGAGAGAGGGAGAGAACAAGTTGTTATTTGTATGAGATGAATTGTTATATGTTTTGATATGTGGTTGCACAGAAGTAATATGATAAGACAAATGTTGGCATGGATCGCTGTTATATTTTGTTTTCCTATCTTTCTGTTCCTACAAAATTGGTGATACATTCTAAGTGACTCTAAAATATGGATCTATGATGCGGTGTTTATTGTTTATGAATGTTGTTATCTTGTAGATCTGTTATGCACTAGTAGATCTGTTACAATTATGAATGAATGATGCACAATGATGAATGGTTCTGTTAAAGAAGTTGATCTGTTTTGGTTGTTGAGCTAATAAACGATTGATTCCCTAACCCTCTTCTATACTGTGGAAACTTGGTTCCGTCAGCCCTCCCTTGAACATATCGGGTGACACCTCGTCCGCTTTTCGGGTGTTGCTGGACAGCATAAAATCTGTCTGGGCTGATGCTCAGGGAGATCATAGAAAGTCAAGAGTCAATAGAGTGGGATCCCTGTCGACTGGATTTTGTTGGTTGAGGGTTGAGCCAACAAATGGTTCCGTTGCTAGGACCTTGTTGCGACTGAGAGGAGGTGATGTGGCATCCGATGTGACCATAAATTTGAGATTGGTTTAACTAGAAGTTGCAAGAGTTTGTTGAAGCATAAAATAAGAACCTTGGATTGACAATAGACAAGTGCTTGGTGAATTACATACATGACGGTACTCATGAGTATTTCTTCTATGGATTTCCCATTATACTGTATGAGTGGTTGGCGTAGTTTACATACAAGAAGACAAATTTCCAAGGAGGAGAACTAGCATATTGGATCACTGCATTAATCCAGGAACTACACAAAACTGGCAACAGAGCGTCGTGAGCTATTTGAGGTCTAGCTATATAGTATCCTAGAAGGCTACATCACAAAATTTGTAGCAACACTACCAAGTCTTACAATGAAAAGGGTATAGTGAATATGCACCTAGAGTAGTTGAACTCGAGTGTGAGGAGGTGGTGGATACCGTGACTAAAGGTGGAAGAAGAATGGGAAGGTAAGGGGTATATGGGTGCAAGTTTCGATGAGACTATGAGGGAAGCTAAGGAAGAAAGTGGTTTTACAAGGGGAGGAGAAAGGTTTCAACAAAAGAAGAGGCAGAGGATAGGGGAAGGTCGTACTACAATTGAAATGCAAAACCATGAAGGACAACCACATGGGATGACGTGACCCTATAGTGATGAAGAGGAAGACTAGACCCAGACTACACCCAAGACTATTGGTTTGGACTAGGAAGACCCAGGTTTACTTTACTGTACCAACAAAACCCCTAGCTCACTGGCCCTTTCGGTGACAGACTGCAGAGCAGCCTGAAGTCTCACCCGAAGTGATCTTGGATGGGTCGGCTGAAGACTCAAGTGTCCTCAACTGGGTTCTGTAGCATCCTAGTGGTTCTTGTATCTCTTCTTCGCCAGCGGGAACTCTCTGCAAAAGCGATCTCTCCTTCTAGCTAGCGCTGGTAGGAAGTGGACTCTTATCGCATTGTAGCTTCTATGGCGATGCACAACTTACTCTTTTGCTCAGCTCCTTCCCTGCGATATATCACACCGCAGCTCCCCAGACGATGCGATATCGCCTTTCTATTCTGTAATATGTCCTATAATGAGGCCCAATATACGTATCAACTCTCAAGGTCCTGCGACCTCCTTCCTAGGTATACTAACTCTGTTAACCTTCACAAGAGTGTTAAACCACTTCACTTGGACCTCTACAGTTTAACACGCTAGCATCAACTACACTGAACTCATGGAACTCATATACTGGAGTCACTTAACACTGTAACTGTCAAACTATTATGAACCAAGCACTGATAAACTCATATACAGGATACTTGATACATTCAACTTGCGTTTAACCTTGTATGTGCTATAAAATGAAGCATAACATACATACGTCCATCAACTGATAAGCAACATTCATGTAACAGATAACAGATAACACATAAGTAAAGCACAAACACATGAAACAGTCGCACAACACACGGATTTTACATGGTTCACCTCCAGAGGGGAAGCTATGTCCATGGGAACTGGTTTCTATATTATATCTTGAGAGAGTAAACACAGTTCCACCTCAACTTGATATGCAGCCTTGAGATCTTCTGGGAAACTCTACGCACGCAGTCGGGAGCCCTTCTCTCTTAGATCTCTTCTCTTATAATATTTCCTTCTCTTACAATATACTCTTCCTCTCTCTCTCTCTCTCTCTCAATCCCTGCGGATTGTTCAATTCCCATGGATTGTTACATTCATACTCAAGGAGCCAGCTACTGGTTACAATAAGATAACTAACAGGTTTAATACAGAACCAGAGCCTGACTCTTACAATACAACTAGCTGTGAGCAAACATAACAACTGACTAGCTTATGATTTATCTAAATGTCTAGCTAACTAATTATCTGAACAACTACCCAACTATCTAACCTTTTACAATACAAAATACATCCTTATATAGGTGGCCCGAAGGTCTCGCCCTGTTACAACACTATGGGCCTATTCCAATAGTAACCCAAAAACCCTAACTATGAAAATTAGCCTATCTGTACTTTGAGCTACCGCTTTCCATCACACCATATCTTTTTGCAGTTTTCCATGCTTCCCAGTGCTGATTGTGGGTATGGGTGCCACTTCCTGCTGTCCTTTGTCTTCAATACCTCGGCCCGTTACTCCTTTTCTCTTTATGAGGGTAGCTGAGCCCTCCTGTCTTCACCGTTGCCTTAAGTGCAGTGGTTGAGCTCTCTCTTCTCGGTCGCTCAGGTACTGTCTTCTTTGACTTCCCTGTCCTGATTTAGCATCTTTTACTGTAGTTGTGGGACCCTGCTCCAACATTCCCCTAACACTTACTTGTGGCTCATCCCTGAGCCACTAGCAGCTGGCTTCTCCTGCTATAGCTTCTCCTTGGCTTCCTGCGAAGTCCTTGCGAATCTCTCTTGAAGTCTTGTGACTTCGTTGTTCATAGCTTCGACACACTCTTGTGCCGTTTCAAGCATAGATTGACTAATTCTGGAGTGTTCTGTATACTTAGTTCGTAGGTCTCTCTTATCTTTCCTTCCCTTATTGTCATGCTCTTGCTCTTGTCACTTGCAAGACCTGCCATCCATTTTTTTCTACCATAAGGATTCAAATCCCTGGTATCATGAGAACTCCTCTCTAGCTGGGCTAGAACTCGTATCCCTAAGAGAATATAAATCTGTATCTTCCAGCCTTCTTAAAAATTTCACTTGGTCTGGATCCTTTCATATGAAAACTATACAAACCATGAATTCCATTCCGAGAACAAGACTTTGTTTGCATTCTAAATTTCTGCTTGTTGGTTTGTTTTCCCCTTTCACTTTTCTTCTCAGCAAATCACTCCAGGTTTTCATGCTACCTATGATCTTCATATTTTCATTTCTTTTCCTCTACAATCTCTTATTCTTCTCTTAGGTGATGAGATAGGTCAGCTTTATTCTCCCGTTGCCTTCTTTTTCTCATTTTTACTTTCTTCCTGGCTGTAGATTTCTTCTCATCATTCTTCTTCTATGTTTTCTTATCTTCAGTGATATTCTCGCCTTTCTGCTTCTCTGCAGCAAAGACTTTGATGACATCTTCTACATCCTGCACTTGACTCCTTATCCTTGGTGGTTGTCTGACCTGTGATGTACCTAATTTCACAAACTTGGGTGGCGTCGTCATAGCAGACTCAAGGCCACCACGCTGGAATCTTTGCACAATGTCCTCTAAGGGTTCCGTCTCAGACAGAAACCACTTGGTGCAATGCTCTGAACTGGCAATGGTTGCAAAATTGGGGAAAAATAGCACTCTGCAACCAAAGTATCTCTGCACAGGAAAACTCTTCCAATTACTCTGTAACTCTCAGAAATCGCAAAAGTAACCCTTCTGTATGAATGATATTTGAATTTATAATGAAAGCGATAATCTCTGAAGCAACGGTCATCTAGGCTAGACCCGTCGACGGTATTAATTGCATGGAAAATACAATACCCGTCGTTTCGATCCTCATTAATTGCTGAAATCTGATCAAATTTCCCTCGAAACTTGTGTACAGGTGCCAATCTCGACCAAGATTTAGAAAATCTGGAAAAATCATTATATTGCTGTGAAATCTAGGGTAACGTATACCGGTCATTTCTAGATTAACTGCTTGTCAGAAGGCGAAGTGACTGGCCCTCTGTCTCTTTTCAAACTTGTCTACGTGGCACGGGGAGCATCGCATTGCTACGATGTCACATCGCATCATTCTGAACCAACATGTTGGCATGAAACTCTGCAACGTTCAAAACTTGCGCAACATAACTGGCATGAAACTCCTCATACTTGGATTTCAAAAAAAAAAAATAAAAAAAAAATCCACAAGCATCCTATGACTTGTGCAAAATAAACTTTCCTCATGCGATTCCTTATACTTAGAATACTTAGAACTTTTTACCTGTTGGTGTAGACTAATTACCGGTGCGATGCCTCCTTTCAACTACACTAGACATCTGCACTTCCAAAGCTATCTGGGTTAGGGATGAGAGGTGGAGTGGCTGTCACTATAGAGCTTAAGCCTACTGCCATTAATCAACGTAGGAAGAAGCTCCCTGTTCAGTTTGCTGAGATGAACGACACCTCCTTCTGTAACATACTGAATCTGATATGGCCCCAACCAATGCATCTTGAACTTCCCTAGAAACTTAACAAACTTACTGTCATATAGGAGCACTAGGTCTCCTATATGAAAACTCTTGCTCTTGATGTGCTTTTCATGCCAAGCTTTTTCTCATGCCTTCTGCACTTTCTGATGGAATCCTGCAATGAATCTGTCTTCTTCTAAGGCAAGCAGCTGTGCTAGCGTTTCATTCATGGTGTCTGTATCAGCTATCTCGGTAATTTGAGAAACTCTTAAATTGAGAATAATATATTCCATAGGCATAACAGCCTCTTGTCCATACACCAAGCTGAAAGGTGTGTGTCCTGTGAGTTTCTTGCATGTAGTCCTATAAGCCCATAATACAGCATTAACCCTGAGGTCCCAATCATTTCTTTGGCTATCACAGATCTTAGTAAGAGCATTTTCTAGAATCTTGTTAAAGGCCTCCACCGTACCATTAGCTTGAGGATGGTAGGGAGTGCTCTTATGGTGCTGTATCTAAAATTCCTCTGTCAAGGCCTCAATAGTGCGTTTCAGAAAATGTGTGCCTTGATCACTCATCAAAATTACTGGACATCCAAATCTACTTATGATGTTTTCAAAAATGAACTGTGTAGCTGTAGCAGCATCACAATTCCTTACTGCTTTAGCCTCTGCCCACCTGGTGAGGTATTCTGTTCCTGTGATGATGTATCTCGCACCAGTTCGTTTCCCTGGTGGGTTGATAGGACCCACAAAATCTATAGCCCACTTTTCAAATGCCCGCAGTGTAATCTATGGTCACAGCGACATTTCATCTCTCCACGAGGGTTTTCCTACCCTCTGGAAGATATCACAACATTTGTAAAACTTATTAGTGTCTTTATACAGAGTAGGTCACCATAGTCCTGCAGTCAGGATTTTCTAAGCAGTCGGCTTTCCTGCGAAATGACCTTCTATAGGACCTGAATGTGCTTGTCTGATAATGGCCTATTTCTCGTGCGGCATCACGCATCTGCGCAGGACTTCATCTGGACCTAACTTATATAGATGTCCTGCGATCAAAGTGAAGTCTGCTGCTTTCACAACTAACTATTTCTTTTACTATTTAGTAAAGTCAACTGGTGCCCACCCTGTAGTGAGAAAGTGAATAATATCCTCATAGTACTCATCTACGATCTGGATAGAAAATAATAGCGCATCTGGCAAATTATCCTCTAAATTACTTGGGTCTTCTTCTGAATCTATTCATGATAGATGATTAGGTTCGACATTTAATATTCCTGGTTTTAAAATGATTTCAAAATCATACTCCTGAAATAAGAGTAACCATCTGCAGATCCTTCCTCCTAACACTGGCTTATTGACCAAATACTTTAAAGCAGAATGGTCAGTAAACATCTTGAATGGGGCACCCAATAGGTAGTGCCTGAACTTCTGTAGAGCATACGCCATAGCTAATCCTTCTTGTTCTGTCGTGGTGTAGTTCTTTTCTGCTTTAGATAGCTTTCTGCTGGAGTACACGATAGGGTGATCAATACTTCCTTCTCCTAGCTGTGTTAAGACAATGCCCAGTGCGATGCCAGATGCATCCACATGGACATGAAATGGCTTGTTCCAATCTAGGAATACTAATATGGGTGCTGTAACCATCTTCTCTTTAAGTGTGTCTAAACTTTACTGGCATTCCTCATTCCATAGGAATTTCACATCTTTCTTTAACAACTTTTCCATAGGTGCTATGATCTTTGCATAGCCTTTGATGAATTTTCTATAGTACCCGGTATGACCAAGCACTGTTCTCAATTGCTTGACTGAGTTGGGTGCTGGGAGATGTACAATGATGGCAATCTTTGCAGGATCTACCATTAATCCTTGTCTGCAAACAATATGACCCAACAAAATACCAAATGGTGCACAGAATATACATTTCTTCAAGTTAAGAGAAATATGATATTGCCTACATTTCTCTAACATGAGCCTTAAATCTCCTATATGTTTGTCAATTAATCCAAATACAGTCCAATAAACAAAATAGAGTTCTAATAATTTATGGATGTATTCCTTGAATACAGCAACTACTACTCTAGAAAAGATAGCTGGTGCATTTTTAAGACCAAAGGGCATTACCATATACTGGAATGAGCCCCATTCTGTCACAAAGGTGGTCTTATGTCGATCCTCTGGATGGATTCTGATCTGGTGATAGCCTGAAAAGCCATCAGTGAGGAGTAGACCTCCTGTCCTCCCACATTGTCTAAAACTTCATCAATAAAGGGTGTCGAAAATGGGTCATGAAGTGATGCATCGTTGAGTTTGCGCAAATCAACACAAATCCTGATGTCTCCTTTAGTTTTCTTTTCCTGCACAACCATGGGACTAACCCATTCACTTTCTTCTACTGGCTCAATGATGCCTTCTTCTAGCATCTTATCAATCTCATCCTTAACTTTTTCTTTATAGCAGTGATTCAATCTGTATGGACGCTGGTTAACTAGCCTAGCATCCTCTTTCAATGGTATGCGCATGACTCCCAAATCTCCTACTATTCCCTTCATCTCTATGAACTTAGTGGGAAATAGGTCCTGATAGTCATGTAAGAGATCTACGATGTGTCCTACTATTTCATCATCCCAATAGTCTCCAATAGAGGCAAACTTTGGTTCTGTTTCTATGCCAATATTGATCTTTTTAATCTTGATAAGGTTTGTGATAGCTGGACTCTTGAGTTTTGGTCCATCAACATCGTGAGTCCCTTCTGACTCTGGAATGTTGATACTGTGAGGATTCTCATCCTCATCGCCTGACTCTGCTGTGAAGTTGTAACACTCAAGCACATATTCTAGCTGGATGGCCCAATCAGACTGAACAGAAACTGATTGGGTACAGTCATCAAATATCTTGGTTTTTATAACACCTAGGGCCTGATCAATGCTTGGATACTCAGATTCAAAAGTGAAAGTGAGTAGAAAGCTGTCTATCATAAGTGGCCATGTGATAGTTCCTCTGCGCAACTCTGTCTCAGTGTACCGGTTCCTTGGCACTATGTCTAAAGTGTGAATGAAAAGGTGAACCCATTCATCCTCTGGAATTTCCGACCAACTCTATTCACAAATCTGAATATGTGACCCAGGGTCACTTTCTCCTGTATATTTATGCTGTAAGGGCTCCTTGTCATTAGAGAACCTGATCACCATCAGTCTCTTAAAATCATCCCATGTTGTGATATGTTCTTTATGTGCATGCCACCATCTTGCAAGTGTGGCTTTTACTGCAAGGTCAATAGTTGTCATCCTCTGCTCCTGAGGAATTTCCTACTCAAACTGCTGTAAAAAGTCATTGACATCCGCTAAGCCATGAAACGACGAAATATCAATAATCTCTATGCCAATCCATCGCAGTGACTTAGTCATAAACGCACATCTACGAGTTGAGACTTCGTAAAGTATGTTCTTCCAGTTCTCTAGACCAACATTCGAGTCTGATGCACATGAGCTGTCGCATCACCAACTAATGTTTCCTTCTGTGGTCGGATTGATGTAATCACTCTGATTAGCTTTCATCTAATAGAGGCTCTCCATATTACACGCCTCCTCCTCTGCTCGGATAGGTTCAATATATCTAGGACCCTGAAAAGGATCCAACGGTGCAATGACCCGGATCTGTGTATCCTCAAAGGTCATTTGTCATTTCTTTAAATCGATAATAGCCATGTTATCGATTGCCCAATCATTACCTAGTAGAGCTGGATATGGTCTACTATCGCCAATGATTTCTATAACTTCAAAGTCGACAAAGCTGTGAACTCCGTCAATATCAACTAGAACTTGCGGTAATTGACCCAGTGTTGATACCCTCTACTGATTGGCTAAGCACAGATGGATAGGTGATCTAGCTAACTTAGGGCTACCCATCTATTCCCATGTCTACTTAGTCAGAACATTTACCTCTGATCCTAAATCTAGGATTACCTCGTCCATTTCAAATTCTCCAACTTGTGCTGTGAGTCTCATCTCTCTTCTTGTTCTTGTATGTCCCATAATATTATGAACAGCATGCTGCGCACTGCTCACAGAAGAAGATGGCTGACAGTGATCTATGATGGGCTGAAGCTCTCCGATAGCTTTCTCATTTCTAATGAGTTTCAAGCAACTACGCAGGAAGGATTGTACACTTCCTGTCGACTCATCCTCTTCGCACCTTCCCGATGTGGTAGCATGCGATATCTGCATAGGACTAACGCCACAAGGTTTTTGCTGCGGTATGCCCCTGCACAGCAGTAACTGCGATCCTGATGGTGTAGGGTTAGCAAATAAATTTTGAGCTTTCTGAAACGTTTCTTTGTTCTTCTGCAGGTCGAGTGGTGTTGATTTATTAGTGGCTTTGCACACCCACTCCGGACTTGTGTTCTTTGCGTCATCCTGCGATGTTCTACTAGTAGAAGCACCACTGCGAGTCACAATATTGACTCTTGGTTCTGGCTCTTTCTGCTCAGCAGCAATAAGCTGGATGTTCTGGTGTACTACTGGCTTAGGGTCCCTAATCTTGGCTATCAAGATAGAAAATTATTCTATAATATGCTCATAGGACTTGCAATACTTACATGTCGTACTAGGGTTTTGAAAATCCCTGGCATAATGTCCTATAGTTCCATAGTTGTAACAAGTAATAGGTCCACAGCCATGGCCAAAGCCTTCTCCACGGCCAAAGCCTCCTCCACGGCCTCGTCCTCTGAATCCTCCTCCACGACCAACATGAGCCTGTTCATGCTGTGGTCCTGCTGCTGGACCTGGTGTTTCTGACTGGACTCTGTATACGTTATGTTTTCTTTCTATCATAATATCATAAGCTTGGAAATTATGTTCATCATGACCTACTGACTTATAGAATTTATAATATAAGTTCTTAGGGGTTTGTACATACTTCTGAAGTAAAGGGCATTTCTGTGGTCTATGCCCTCTTGTTTTGCAGAGTTCACACCATGGCCCTTGAGTCTGTAATAATGGGTTAGGAGCCCCACTTGCTAAATACTCTACAAATACTGGACAGTTATCCTTAGTATGGCCCTGTCCTTTACACTTTATACACCATAGTTCTTGTGCAATCTCTTTTCCTTTCTTAATCTCATGCATCTGTAACGTGAGATTGGCTAACTGGTTCTGTAAGCTTGTCATTCCTGTACTAGTCTCAGCTAGAGGCGAAGCCTCTAGTTTCATTGCCATCTCTAATGCTTCATCCTGTGTACGGAGTCTCTGTTGCATTAATGGAAGTTTGATGTGAGGAAGCAGTGCTGCGATGAACCATTCCTTATGCTGCTCTAGTGCAAACTCAAAGCTAACCTGGTCTATAAGAGATTTGAATTTCTGATCAAAGTCCCATACGGACTCTGTAGGTAACTGTTTAATGTATTTAATCTCTGTGATGCATTGTGACTCAGACTTAGGTTTATTAAATTCTTTAATCATTGCGGTCTTGACCTATGTAAGCGTTCTGGCCGGCGCTATTGTATACTTCATATACCATGTTAAAGCTCTGTCTCTAAGTGTAGTGACCAACTGGACAAGTTTAATATTATCATCTTGGATCTGTTTAATAGTCCATACAGCTTCACATAGGAACCAATGCTGTTCCGGGTCTTCTGCCCCTGTACCCTTGAAGGTAGGTAACTTCATGTCATCCCCCATTCTGTTTCTATGTGGTGGATGCTGATTTGCTGTATTAGTACCACTCGGCAGTGTAGGTGTAGGTGATGTAGTAGTAGTATGTACTGTGTGTGAACTACTAGATGTAGTTCCTACGGGATTATTCTGAGTCTCGGTTGTTTTCTGTGGGGTATAAGGGTGGTAAGGGATACCCCCTACTGGTCTTTCTGTATCACTTTGGCTCTGTTCTCTAGTATGGTCTGAACTGTCTTCCACAAAGGAAGATCTGAAATCTACTTTATATTTCTTACCACTACGTGTACATCCAATTTCATCAAAATCACTCTCAAACTCTTGTGACATTACACTTACTTATTCATCTGAGAATAGATCCATTACTCCTTTTTCATGTAATAACATCTTAAGGAACAAGTTTAAAGAGCTTAGGTACTTACCACGATAGCCTTTGAATACGTACCTCTCTGCTTCATTGAAACTCTTTCTTTGATCAACTATAAACTCTGTAACGAAGCCTTCCAGCAAACTCACAAGCCAGAAGTCGATTGCCTGTGAAATGGGATTGTCTATGCTCTTCACGGTGTGGATCAGCTTCGGTGTCTAGACAATGTTTCTTTTCTTCTTAAATATGTTCTTATCAGTCAACTTTGATAACCATTCATACAACTCATTTTCATAGGTCACAAAAAATATCTCATGCAGGTCTGTGAAGATATGTTTTTGTAACCAGTCCTCTGTACTCAGTCTAGGACTCTTGTTTTCTGTCGCAGTGTATTCTTTTTCCTTAGACCCAACCCACTGGTTGAGTTCTTATTTAGTAGGATGCCAATAGAACATTAGCTCGTCAGTTTTTTCAAAACCAGCAATGGAACCATTTGTTGGTTTGGACTGGGCAGACCCGGGTTTACTTTACTGTACCAACAAAACCCCTAGCTCACTGTTCCTTTCGGCAACAGATCGTAGAGTGGCATGAAGTCTCACCCGAAGTGATATTGGATGGGTCGGCTAAAGACTCAAGTGTCCTCAACTAGGTTCTATAGCATCCTAGTGGTTCTTGTGACTCTTCTTCACCAGCGGGATCTCTCTGCGAAAGCGATCTCTCCTTTTAGCTAGCGCTGGTAGGAAGCAGACTCTTATCGCATCGTAGCTTGGTAAGTCACATGTCTATGAAATGTATCCCGCTTTTGAATCTAAACTAGAGGCAGGACGATTGTGGTAGGATGGTAACTTCCAGAACTTATTTGAGAGTTTTTTATTGCTAGCAAGAGACCCAGACGCTTTAGCTGAGATTGAAAATTTGTTACACTGCCTGGGTAAGGAGTCCGCGGTGAATTATTTATGTAAGAAAAAGACAAGAAAGGAGATGCATATCAATATTTAGATTGGAGACTATGAATTTGATTCAGTCATTCTGGATCTATGTTCAGACGTAAAGATCCTAACAAAGAATACATGGGAAAACATGGGGCAAGAGACATTGGGATGGTCCCCTGTGCAGCTGTGATTATCTAATAAGATGAAAGTGCAACCAATTGGACAGGTATCTAGCCTGGTCATAGATGTTGAAGGTTTGAGGACTCGTGTTGATTTCGATGTAATTGAAGTTGTTAATGTGAAGGATCCTACCCCACACTACTAGGGGTTGGATGGGCCAACGATAGCATCGCAGTCATTAACTTCAAAAAGCAGATGATGAATTTTGAAAACCAAGATATTAGGGTCATCGCTCCTATAGATCTCGATGACGGTAGGAAATACATTGAACCAATAAAAGATGAAGTTGTCAGGGGGTGGGATCATTCCTACAATATCTCTGAAGATTACATTCACCCCACTACTAATGAAGAACTTGGTTGGCACAGCGCTAGTTCTACGTCTTCTGATTCTAAGGATGCGCTAGAAAATTGGCAAGATTGCATGCATGAGGTGTCCTTTAGGAAGTGTGGTTTGATCACACGGTCACTACGCCATGTCACAACTGATATTGTAGAACTATCGGTTTATGAAGGGATGCCTAAAATTTCTACGTTCTTAATGGAATTTGAAGTAAAGGTCTCGGAACCGCATCGATTGCTGGCACTGGAGGAAGCACTGAGGGATAATCCATCATGCTTGTGGGAAACTCAGAAAAAGACAATTAATAGATGGTCCCAGTGTCGACGCTTGATGATAGTTCACTTTGGAAATACAGAGGCATACCACGCTGGGAGGTATGATGGATAGAATGACCCTAGCAACCATTTGATGGAATGCCAAACATTGTGGGAATCATGACCAAAGGATGAATGGGTCCATGCCTTTATTCACACCTTGGATGAAATGCCATGATCCTGGTATGTTTCAGTGGAGCTGTGAAGGGACATAACCACTTGGGAGGAGTTGACTATTTTCTTTGCATAGAACTTTCATTTTGCAGATGCTAACCCTGATGTTAACAATGCACTTCAGATTATTTGGGATGTGGTTCTAAAAGTTGTATGAGTCACATACCCTATAGATCCACATGCGCAGTGCCACATGCAGTCGATAATGGAATGTTATAACATGTTTGGAAAACCTAAAGATGATGATGAACTACTGAATATCAATATCCCAGAGACAGAAGGAAGTAGGAACGTTGCAGCACCAGATCTACCAAGTGATCCCATGAGTCAGCTGCTGAAGATCAGAAAGGTTAACATTGGGACATAAGAGAACCCAAAATTTGCAAGTGTTGGGGACTATTGGGATGAGGAGACCATGGACAAAATCACAGTCCTGCTACATGAATTTCAAGATCTCTTTCCAATAAAGTTCTCAAAAATTAAGGGGATACTGGGTGATGTAGGAGAGATGAAGTTTCTGTTAAAACCAGATACGAAACTAGTACAACAAATGCCATATCGCCTGAATCAGCGATACAAAGAAAGAGTCAAGGATGAACTTGACCGGATGATGGACATTGGAATCATTGAGCTGGTAGAAGAATTAGAATGGATCAGTCCCACGGAGGTCCAAGACAAGAAAACAGGTGAAGTCTGGATCTGTGTCGACTTAAGAAAATTGAATGATGCATGTATGCATGACCCCTTTCCGACCTCGTTCATTGATGAAGTAATTGAAGGAGTAGTCATTCAAGAAATGTATTATTTCATAGATGGATTCTATGGGTATCACCAGATCAGAATCACCAAGGAGGATCGACATAAAACCACATTCGTCATTGAGTGGGGCTGCTTCCAATAAACGGTGATGCCTTTTGGGATGAAGAATGCGCCTGCAATCTTTTCTCGAGTTGTTTTTTGTGACATTTAAATATTTCATTCAGAAGTTCTGACAAGTGTATATGGATGATTGGACAGTGTATGGGCTAATCAAGGGTTATTTGGCAAACCTTCAACTAATGCTGGAAAGGTGTCGACAACATCAGATCGTGCTGAACTCCAAGAAGTGCATTTTTTGTGCACCATTTGGGATATTGTTGAGTCACATTGTGTGCAAGCAAGGATCACTGGTTGATCCTACAAAAATAGCACTTATTTTGAGCTTGCCACCACTGACCAGTGTAAAGATGCTAAGGGAAATGTTGGGGTACACTGGGTACTAATGCAAATTTATTAGAGGATATGCTTCAATCACTGCCTCGATGGAGAAACTATTGAAGAAGGATGTTGTCTTTACATGGATTATAGAATTTCAAAGTAGCTTTGACATGCTGAAGGCCAAGATGGCTTCAACACCTATACTTGTATTGCCATATTAGAACAAAGAGTTCCACGTGCATGTTTATGCATCTTATATTGTGCTAGGAGTAGTGCTCACATAGCCAGGAGAAGGAGATCTGGATCACCCAATTGCTTTCAATAGTTGGAAGTTGTCATTTGCTAAGAGGAATTATACGACCATAGAGCATGAAGGTCTGGCGATGGTCTATGCGTTGCAAAAATTCATGCATTACCTTTTAGGTGGCCACTTCAAGATGTTTACTGACTACTCTGCTTTGAAGTATCTGGCCAATAATCCTGTGTTCGGGGGGAATATATGTCATTGGTTACATCTCTTTCAGGAGTTTGATTTTGAAATTATTGTAAAGTCAGGTCACTTAAATGTTGTCCCTGATCATTTATCCAGAATTGAAACAAGCGAAGAGCCTACTAATATTGAAGATGGATTGTCCGATGCACAGTTATTTCGAGTTGACATGGAAGATGGCCATTATGCCCAAATAATCCAATTTTTTGCGATAGGAGTCACACCATAAGAACTTTACACAAGTAAAAAGAAGCAGTTGGTGGTTAAAGCTTCTGATTATCAATTGATTGTCGGATACCTGCATAAGCTAGGACCAAATGAAATCTTGCAGCGATGTGTCCTACCACATGAACAAGGGTCAATATTAGCAGAAGCACATGCAATAGTCACTGGGGGGAAATATAGGGGTCGTGCAATAGCAAGGAAGGTGCTTCACGTAGGTCTTTGGTGGCCCACCATCCATAATGATGCGACAGATTACGCATGAAGCTGTCATGTATGTCAACGCACTCAGAAACCATCGCGACGAGATGAGATGATGCTAATACCGTAGGTGAATTTGCAACCTTTTGATAAATGGGTTGTGTATTTTGTGGGACCAATCAACCCACCCGGGAAAAGAACTGGTGCATGGTACATAATCATGGAAATAGACTACTTGACAAGATGGGCGGAGGCTGCCCCAGTTGTGGATTGCACTGCTACGACAACAAAAATATTTCTATTTGATAACATTGTGACATGGTTTGGATGTCCAAGGGTATTGATGAGTGACCAAGGAAACCATTTTATCAATCCCACAGTAAGAGCACTGGAAGAGGAACTGCAGATACAACACAAGAAAAGTACACCATATCATCCATAGGCAAATGAAACTGTAGAAGCTTTCAACAAAATCTTGGAGCATGCACTTACAAAGGTATGTAATACTAACCAAGATGACTAGGATTTGAATATTTCAGCCGTGTTGTGGGTGTATCACACAACATGCAAAAGGTTGACGGGGAAAACACCATTCAAATTGGTATATGGATAAGAGGCAGTCATGCCTATGGTGTACATCGTCCCCTGTCTGTGCATTGTAGCAAAAAATGACATGGATGATGAAACAACATTAGAATACCATGCAACATAATTAATGTAGCTTGAAGAAGACCGTTTTATTGCAGGGTTCCATCAGTGTGTCGAGAAGGATTGACACAAGGCGTGGCATGATCGCCATATAAAAAACAAATAGTTTCAGTAAGGAGATTTGGTGTTGTTATATGACAACAAGTTCTTGAAGCATCCAGGTAATTTACAGATGCACTGGTTAGGTCTACATCTTATTAATTCTATTAGCTCTAGGGGTGCAGTTCAATTGATGCAGTTAGATGAGGTGGTGCTGCATAAGCTTGTGAATGGCAGCCGCTTGAATCCCTATCGGATAGGGAAAGAACTGCGTAGTGCTTGAGGCACTGCACCCAAAAAAAAAGGAAAGGAGAAAATATATGTAGGATAGACAAAAAGAGGAAGGGCGCACTAGAAGGAAGGGGCCGCGTAAGAATAGGAGTTATTAGCGCAGTTAGAAGGATTTTCCACAACAACTGTAGGGTTGTGACATAGTCAAAATTAGCACTAGATAAAGAGTAGTTAATATAACTAACCAGAAAACATTGTGCACTGTTTGAGCTGTTGCACAAAGAAGGGGAAGGATAGATAGAAAGAGGACGTGATTGTGCCAAGAGAGAGGGGCTACGCGAGAGAACAGTAGTTGCATGGAAGAGAGGGGTTGAACAAGAGGAAGAGTCAATGATGCCGCTTAGATGATGGATCCTACCAACCAGAAGATGGTGACCAAACATCACATCGGTACTCAATGACAATCGTTAAGACAGGTGAACGATGACACTTTTTGATGTAACGTCTAATGATAGCAGATCCAAGTGGGATTTTGGCAGAATTGACAGCGTAATTAGTTCATTAATGCATGGTTTAGTCCTAATGATAAAACCGATATGAGAATGATGATCTCCGAAGTGAGGTTGGTGTTATAAGAAGATAGCCAGTTGCTGAGAGGACACTATGGGGTGAATTTACGTTGTCTGAAGTTGTAGAGGTAGAAAGATCTATTGCATAAGGTAGTGGGAACCAGAGCTAATATGCAGCGCACCCTGGATACAGAAGAGATTTTGAGTGAGAATGATTCATCAGTGGAAATTGAAGAATAAGTTGCAAGTATGTAGGCTATCTCGTCCAAGATGAAAGTTCCTGGCAAGGTTGTCCTTGTCTATATTTCTCCTAGTGGATATGAGGCATAGACCATGAAACTCACGAGGCATCCAAAAGGGGCCAAAGTTCTTGACCCACTTGACTAAGTTTGCAGGAATAGGGAACGGGATCAACTTCAGGCAGCTCAGGTTGATCTTGAATGCAAGCAATGAAAAGGTTGTGGAAGCTAGAATGGATTCCAAGGTGGCATGAAGGCTCTGAATTCATAGCTATAGATAGTTTCCATGCAGCAGGGAGCCACCCAGACAGTGACAGTGAGCCCAAAGAAGTCCAACGACTAGTATTTGTGGTTGAAGGCACAAAATGATTCTGTGAGATACGTGATTGTAGTGGTGTGCCGAGTTCAATAGAGATTGACCACAGAGGAGGCATTTGCAGCAAATTGCATAGCTCGACTGATTCCCGGCAAATGACACACCGTTGTCTAGGAGCAGTTTCAACAATCCAAGCTTGCTGTGTACACCAAGTCCATCTAACGTGGCTTGAGGATGAGCCACAAGACTGCATTGGGGGCATGTTGGCAAGGAGTTGGGGTAATTTGCGTAGCATCACGGATGTTGTGCAAGCCTAGAAGACACTGCACAAGATGAAGATAGCACGATAGGCAAAAGATAGACTACTTTTGATTACTTTGTCACTTTTTGTACTTGTTGACCATTTTTTGTGGAAATTGGTTATTAGTCAGTTAAATTAGTTAGGATTTAGTTAGAAAATGGACCATGAATGTAAATGCGCGAGCCTTTATATAGATATAGGTATAGGGAGAGAGAGACACGAATATACACAAGGAGAGAGGGAGAGAACAAGTTGTTATTTGTCTGAGATGAATTGTTATTTGTTTTGATTTGTGGTTGCACAGAAGTAATATGATAAGACAAATATTGTCCTAAATCTAAGTTATCTTATGTTTTCTTTTCTTTCCATTCCAGCAAAATTGATGATACATGCTAAGTGACTCTGAAATATGGATCTATGATGCGATGTTTATTTTTATTAATGTTGTTATCTTTTAGATCTGTTCCGCACTAGTATATCTATTACGATTATGAATGAATGATGTGAAATGATGAACGGTTCTGTTAAATAAGTTGATATGTTCTGGTTGTTGAGATGATAAACTGTTGATTCCCTAACCCTCTTCTATACTATGAAAACTTGGTTCCATCAACCCTCCCTCGAACATCTTTGGTGAAACCTCATCCTCTCTGTGGGTGTTGCTGGACAGGGTAAAACTTGTTTGGGCTGATGCTTAGGGATATCGCAGCGAGTCAAGAGTTGATAGAGTGGGACCCTCATCGAATAGGTTTTGTTGGTTGAGGGTTGAGCCAACAGTCTCCTTCTTAGTGATATTTCCCATTCTTTGAGGAAGAGGTCAATCCACATTAATGAAGTGAGAGGTGTCTCAACCCAACGCTTGATTTCTTTCATAGTAAGCTATGTCATCTCCAAAATTTTCTCCTTTGCTTTGGAAAAATTGCTCCCAATATGCTCCAACTTCATTTTTGGAGGCATGGCCTCAATGATAGGATGTTGGATTGGTAGATCTAGATACGCAAGAAATGTTTCTGAGGAAAATCACCTCTTTTTGCAGGATGCTTGTCCATATTTGATGATGGATTCTAGCAGATCACAAATGCTTTCCCATGTTTCAATTATCACCTAGATTTTCTTGAGCTTAAGCATATCTAGGATTGCCAGATCTTCTGTTATGTCCTTTATGCATTTATGCCACTCTATAACATGATCATAAGATTAATTTTCTTCCTATCTTATTTTTTGATTCTCATGGAGGACCACTGACTAATGCTCAAATGAATTATACAACTCCTGCATCTCATTGAACCCTTTATACATATTAACCATGCCTTGATAAAATTGATCATGTACTTTGCATGCTAATTGTTTAAACTCCTCTTCTGTGAGTTTAGAGAAAGAAGAGGTAGAAGATGTAAGTTGCAGGTCTTTGAGCTGTTGTTCAAATATAGAAACTTTGTCTGCTTGTTGCTTAGTTAGGAGATATGCCTTCTGAAGCTGATGTTTGAGATAATCGTTCTGGATTTGTAGCTGCTTTAACTTCTCTTCATACTCCTCCTTGAGAAGTCGAATTTCCTGCCTATGGTGTACCTCAGCTTGTGTTAGGTCTTGTTTGAACTTTTGTAGCTCTTGTTACTTGTATTATAATTCTTTGTTCAGCTGAGATTCTGAATACAAATTTGCACCAACAAAATCCCCCATGGCAGCTGATGTATTTAGGGATCCTTGTTTGGTGTCAGAGGAGTCCCTTTTCCAAATGATCTGGCTAGGCACCGGCTTGACTATGCATTCCCTTGAACTCTTAACTCCCTTGTTAGCTACATCTTTTTCTTTCCTTCTCCAAAAATATTTTGCATGAGAAACCACTGCATCCTTGCCAAAATATACCATCTCCTCTATAGTGGATATAGTTCCATCATGAACAGTCACTAGAGGCCCAGCTTGGGATGTTTGAGGATTGGTTATTTACACACTAATGTGTGAAATAATAATAGGGGGTGTATAAATAATATGAGAAAGGGATGTAGAGATAGAGGTGGGGATAGGTGTAGAAGTTTCTAGGGAAGAAATTGTAGAGATGGAAAGAGTATTTAGTTGTGGGAAAACAGAATGTGGGGATGTTGGGGTAGTTTGGAGTTCAAATGAAGTTGAAAGAATAGGTGAAGTAGAAGTGGAGATATAAATAGGAACCTCTATTAGTACTGAGGGTGTGTTGGTGGTATCTGAAAGAATTTGAAATAAATTGATCTCATAAATAGAAAGTTGGGGAAATGATGAATAAAAAATACTCTTAGATGATTGGGTGGTGGTAATGGATGAAGTCATGGAAGTAAGAAAATTAACAGGTCAAGTGGGTGTATTTTTTTCCTCCTCCAAGTCACTGTGTATCTCATGTATTTCAACATTAGGTTGAGGAAAAGGTTCTACCTTCTAAACTAGAGGAATTTGTAGGATCTATTGTTTAGGCTGCTCCACTCTTTGAATTGCTTGTGGTGAAGGTTGAGGGATTTCTTCCTGTATTTGATATTGAGGAATGACGTCATGAACCTTTTTCATCTTTGGCAGAGGTTACACCACAACAAACTGTGCCTCTATCTTTGAACTAAGATTCTCCAGACCTTTCTTGAATTATGTTTCTTTATGTAAAGTCTCCAATGTAGAGGAGGATTGCGGTTTCTTAGGGCCTTCTAGAACAACTTTTCCCTTTTCCTTGGAATTTTCAGGGGGGAAGTGGAAGAACTAGCCAAAGATTCCTTAGCCTCCTTTTTTATGTTCTTCTTGTGGAGATCCTCTTTCACTTTCAACTAGAGCTATTTGAAATGTAGGGTATAGGTCTTTAACTCCTTTTGATACTGGAAAAAGTATTATTTTTCTTGAGGATTGGTGATCCTGCTCACCACTTGTGAAAAATTAATAGCCCATCTGTCTATCGAGTCATCAGGAATATTCTCATGGGAAAAAGTAAATTTAGTGTGCTCATGCTCAAAATAATTATCCAGCCAGGACATAGGATCATGCATTCTTTTGGGTGCTTCCCCTAGATTCATTTCTACTATAGCTTTGCCCAAGATAACATTATGAGTGGAGTTCTGCACTATCAAAAACCCCAAGCTCAAAGGAAACTTGGGCCAACACTTCCTCTTTTGTGCAAAAATATTAGAGAAGGCTCCATCAACAACAGTCTGATAGGATATTTCCTACAAAACCATCATGTCTGAGACTATTCTTAGCAGTAGGTGAACAATATTTTTGCCCCAAATCTGAATGTAAGAGAAATATTCTCCCACATACCAATAACCAAGGAGAGAAATTAGGGCTCTGGCCCCTTTCGAAAACATTGGGGCCTCCCCCTTGAATATATTCTAGTACATAGACCCTATGAAGTGGTCGCAAATATCATAAATCTGGGGGACAAAATTGTCCTCCCACATGTCCAAGCAATAGATGTGTATTGGCGGGGAATTCTTGGTCCAATTCCAGCCCATGGCCAGGAATACAGAAGTAGCACAGAATGCGTCTATCACATACCATGACATCTAGAATGCTGGCTTCCTTGAGGTCAAAGTTTTCTAATACTTCTCAATCGCTCCCTTTAGGGTTACTAATAGAATTTGAGCCCAATTAAATGACTCCCCTGTAAGAAATATGTGATGGGCTATGGGAGCCCATTCAGTCTTAAACTCGGTGCAGTTGGTTAAACCATATTGTTATATGAATAAAAATATAACATAATATATATATATAATATCATCAATATTAATACTAATGATTAATTAATTAATTAAATCAAAAGACATGCCTGTTAGTAAAGGCACAACGGGATTATATAAGACCCATCATTGTAAATGTAATATCATCACTTATCAATTATTCATTTTACATATCTATCCTTTTATGGAGATTTATCCTATTTACGTTGGATTTTCCAATAGAAACAGTATTTTGCTGTTTCATTGGTATCAGAGCGAAGTTATGATTCACGTTTCTAGGGTTTCCCTAAAAAATAGGACCTTGTCTTTAAAAAAAATAAAAAAAAGGTAAAAATAAAACCCAATAAAAGATGTAAAAGTAACCCCCCAAAAAAGGTAAAAGTAAAACCCAATAAAAAAGAGGTAAAAGTCAAACAAAAAAAGGATAAAAGTGAAACCACAAGTGGTTTCTTAAGAAGTGGGGTTGGGATTATTCTAGAACAAAAAAAAAGTGAGATTTGAACTTAGGTGGGGAAGGTAACATTCACTCCTCCCAATCACCCAATCTACACCATATTACAAAATTTAAGGTGGGGGCATCTAAAAGTGCATAATAATTGCTACTAAGAAGCAAGTGAGATTTGAACTTAGGTGGGGAAGGTAACACTCATTCCTCCCAACCACCCAATCTATTGGCATTTTACAAAACTTAAGGGAAAAAAAAATATAAAAGTACGTAATAATTGATACTAAGAAGCAAGTGAGATTTGAACTTAGGTGGGGAAGGTAACAATCATTCCTCCCAACCACCCAATCTATAAGAAGTCCTTAGGGGAAGAAAATTAATTATTTCAACCTTCAAAAAAAATATTATTATTATAATAATAATTACTTAATAATTGTAATAAGTACATTTATCAAATTACAAGAGTAAAGAAAAACAAGACAAAATCGAAGAAGACAAGAAATCAGTCTAAAGGAAAACCAACTATCGTCAAAGAACACCAGAAGTTAGGAATTATGGCAAGGTCTAAATCAGAATTGCAGTCCCAACTACAAGTAGAAATTCACAAAGTATTTGACATGATGAAACTAGATATTTCTAAGGAATTAATCAATAAAAAATATACTAATCAGAATCTACAAAAGCAAAAAATCATGAAAGATGCAGTTGAGAATAAAGAAGAAATAAAATGATTAATTTTTTTTTATCAAGGACAAAGATGACAAAAAACGAAAATTTGGACAAAAGTAAGATGCCAAGAACCAGAGAAGTGTCTCCTTCCGCAACAGATTGAGGATCTCCAGCAGAAAGAGGAAGACTAAAAAAAGCGCACAAGTTGGAAATTACAATAGTCAATAACACATTAACAAGTAATACTGAAGAAATATATCGATTAAAAAATGATAATAAAATATTATCTACGGAGATCAAGAAGTTAAAGAGTACCAAGAAGGAAGACAACTCAAATGAAGACATCGAAGGAAAAGTCCTAGAAAAACAAGAAGAAAATCAATGCCTTCTTAATGTTAATCAAGAAATAGAGAAAGAAATTGAGAAGTTAAAAGAGGACAAAAAGTCGCAAGATGAAAGGTTCAAGAAGGTTCATAGTAAAAAAAATCTACTGGAGAGCAAAATATCACAAATCTAGAGAGAAGCATCTAGACTCTCTGAAAAACAAAGTCAATTCAAGGAAGTGAAGGTATTCCTCATCCCAGTTAAAAAGGAAAAAAAACAAACAACACATACACCTTATAGACATCCCAATTATAATCGTCCTTTTGACCAATGACAGGGTCAAAATAAGCATTCATAAAAGAGTTATGTTGACAAGCAAATAGTTCGACATACTAAGCAACAATTGAGACAACCCATTTCCCAAAACAATCTCAAAGGTCTGATCAAAATAGATTTGGGATGGACCACAACAGATACGATGCAACAATTCTTCTAGAGAATTGATAACTCATATCACCTCGTTTCATCAAAAGTCGCAATGACTAAACACAAAATATCGAGAGATAACATTCA
>LPNX010197804.1:80501-301122 GCA_001517045.1 Pseudotsuga menziesii | reverse complement strand
TAATACTAATGATTGATTAATTAATTAAATCAAAAGAAATGCCTCTTAGTAAAGGCACGATGGGATTATATAAGACTCATCATTGTAAATGTAATATCATCACTTATCAATTATTCATTTTACATATTTATCCTTTTATGGAGTTTTTGTCCTATTTACATTGGATTTTCCTATAGAAACAATATTTTATTGTTTCACAAACAACAGACAAAACATAGCTGCTAGAAAAGAGAATGGCTCACTAAACCATGAAATGGGGTAAACCTTATCTTCCTTAGGGACAAGCTCTATAGGGATATCCATCCAAGATTTTATTACCTCCTCATAGTCGAGTTGGGTTATGGCTGCATCAAGAAATTGGGTCATGAAAAGTTGTTGAGGAGGTCCAAGAGTGTATGATCTGGTGAATACATTTGGGTGGAATGGGGCTATCGGGGTTCGAAGGTGGTCATTGACTGACCATTCTTTGGGGATTACATATTCAAGTTCCCACTTAATCAAGTCTGTATATGGCATGAAAGGAGGCCTCGCTGCAATACAGTGAAGCTGGGAACTCGTAAATTTGGCATACGTAGGCTAGTCACGGGGAATTGCATAGAAGTCATCATTGTCGAATATTGCATAGATTCTGGACCAATCCAGATGAAGGGTTTCAGAAACGCACCCACCGGTATCAGTAAAAACCCCGACATTGGGGTCCTTGTTCTTTTGCTCTTCAAAGGGCAGTCTTAGACCTAGTATTTCGGGACATGCTGGAAAACTGTGAGGTAAATTATGATAGAAATTTTGCGACAATTATTAAAACTTACCATAGTTATAACTAACGAAAAAAATGACCATGAAGGATAAGAAACTTACTGGTAAAAATCCAGGAGATGAGTGGATTGGTGAGCTGGAATGAGAAAAATCCGTAGTAAAATATCAAACGTAGTAAAAATGGCAAGTGAAATGGTAAAGAATTCATAAATTTGAATGAATTAAAAAATCCAAAACTCAACAGCAGAATAGGTGTGAACTGCAGATTTGGAAAAAATAGATAGCTAAGATTGAGGCGGGAAATCCAAATGCAAAGGTAAAAACAACTGAAAACCTTAAATATTACTATTCCTGCAATCCATAATGCAGGTTGCGGGATGTGGAATGAAATTATTAACCAAGAAAGTTTGTTAAAGTTCTGCAATCCGCAATCTGCAAAAGACTTGCGAGTTGCGGGTAAGCAATGTTGCAAATTATAAATTTATTGAGTTCCCGCTTTTTGCAATTCGCATTGCAGTTTGCGGAACCGAAAAAGAAAAAAATGTGCAAACATGACTTTTTCGGTTTTTGCGATCTACATTATAGAATGCGAAATGTGGAACCGACATAGAAAAGTTTTATTTTGAAAGGGGTTTCTGCAATTCGCAATTTGCATTGTGGTTGTGGGTTGTGGGTTGCAGAAAGACAAACTTTTATTGAAAGAAAATTCTAACTCTCGCAATCTTCATTTGCGGGTTGCGGGATGTGGGAAAAAGATTTCCGAAAACATCCAGAAAAGGAATTCTGCAATCCACATTGCGGGTTGCAGAATCCAGGTCGTAGAAATGAAAAAAATATGTGTAAAAGAAAAGAGTGCTTCCGCAATTCGCAAAACCAAAAAAACAACAACATGGTTTATAAGGAAATTTTATTAAGGCCAAAACACAATACTTACAGTTTCAAAAACTCCCATAAGAATATAGTGGCTTCAAAAGTAAATCTAAAGGATGAGTGGGGCTCCCATTTTAGCAGCTTAAAATGGGATCTGTTGCTGCCAACAACAAATAGCGACTCACTGAGAGAATCAATTATCTCTGTACAGTTTCACATAAAAAATTTGAAAGAAGATATGTCAGTCTAAAAGATATTTAAGTTCATAACAAATAGTAAATACTTAAAAACACAACCAGATCTGACAGAGCAATAGATATACTTTCCATCTTCAAATCCCATAACCACTGTTAATGATACTCAACAAACAAATAAGTCTTAAAAGTAATAAGGTATCCATGTGAACAAGATGTCATAAGTGGGACAGTTTTAGATAAGCCTCTTGGTAAAAACCTTCTATCTATCTGATGACCATAAACCAGTAATCACCTAGAATATGGATTATTTATTATGGATATATACAAAATATTCTTCTTGTTTTTTCTTTTTTTCTTTTTTTAAACAACTTAGTTGCAACAAGACCACTATTGATGTATTTATAAATTCAGAATGCATTCACTTGTATATTTCATATCTTGTATTTCATTGGTCCTTGATGTTCATATCGGGAGAATCATTAATGTAATCAAGTCATGTAAAGTCATAGAGGTTAACCCTCGTTTATCGCGGGGGGGGGGGGGGGGACAAAGTCCCCACAGTTGTGGGGCACTAGGGTTAATAGACTCTCCTAGAGAAGTTGTCCCTGGTAAGTAATTGTCAAGTTGAAAAATAGTGTAAATAGAGAGTGAGCCTCTCTATTTGTAACACACACTCACCCAGCTATAACGCATAGGTGAGAGAAGAGGAGCTCACACAAGTGAAAGAGAGAACAACTGTTGGAGATCATCTTTTTGTCTTTTGGTTTTATTGCTACGATTGGTGCTCATTCTATCTCTGAGGAAGTTGCCAGGTTTTCTCCTTTATGGTTTCCCTGAGGAAAATCTTTGTGTCTATTGTCTCTTGTGATTGATTGTTGTCCATGTTATTCTCTCAGATAAGATCCTAAGATCATATTGCTTAAATGATAAAAAATATAATATGGTATCAGAGCTGACCTGAGAAGAAGACATTGTGCAGCTGTAGAAGTTAGGGATACTTACTTTTTGGGTCTCTCTCCATAATCCATCAGAAAAAGGAGGCTAGGATGAGTCTCCATTGAAGGGTGCATCTTTTTGTCGAAGTAGAATTTGATTCCGGGCATTTTCAGTTTTGACCTATCACTATTGTAGGAAATTAGGGCTTTCCCAGAAGAGGAATTTTTGAGTTATCCCAACATAGGATTTCTATCCTCCTCAAAATATAAATTTATAGACCAAGATCGAAATTTTTGATTGGGTAAAACTCCGGGAAAGTCAAACCCTAATTTGACACCAGGCCTGAAAAACCCTAAAATACTAAAACTGGTAGTTTTGGTACATTCACTATATCTCGATATTGGAGAAGGAACAGAAGCCAAAATTTTTACATGCTAAATAAATCTTCATGGTGAACACTATGTAAACATTTCCTCCTCATATTATCTATATTCTGGGAGATATGATTCCTCCAAATCAGGGTTCTAGCCTATCCCATGATTCATCCATAAACATGACACCTAGGGATAATTGCTATATCTCGGGCTACGAAGGTCCAAATAAAATTTTGCAAGATGTTATAGATAGGGCACAAACTTTAATTTTTGTGGTAAAATATTTATACCCCGATGGTGAAACAGTGACACGTGGCAGTCTGTACAAGTTCTCTATGTTGAACAGTCCTGAAATAAGTCACCTTGGGAAAACTCTCATATGTCCCAATTGGTGAACCCAATTTTTATCAAAACTGTGGTTTTAGAAAGAGGATAGATGAGGCTACCTTAGTACGAAATTATAGACATATGGAAATAGTACTTGCATAGATATGATAGAAACAATATCAGACATTTCTGTAGAAGAAATTGGAAAACTAGGGCTTCCTGTTTCGGGAGTTTCCCCTCCACTGTTTTCATCAGAGGAGTACATTGGATAGCTCACTTTGAAGAGGCCCATATTTCTATCCAATTAGATCTGAAAGATTCCAAGTTTTGAAAATTAGGGTTTCTCTAAAAAACCCTAGATCAACCAGATCCGAAACCAGGACGAACACCTCAAATCAGGAAGATCTAATATTTTGTTGTTTACATTTGAGGTTCTCATTTCAAAATGACTAATCACATTAGATTGATGACAAGATTGGTGAAGATGACCAATTCCAAGCATGGAAGTATAGGATCTCACTGATTCTTGAAGAAAATGAATTGGACACGCACATAAGTGGAGAGGTTCTAGTTCCAAAGGGAGATGAGGCTAAAGCCTTACACAAGAAGAACTTGGTCAAGGCCAAGAGGATCACCTTATACCAAAAGTGGCTTCCCTAAGGACACATAAAGAGATGTTTGATTCCTTGACCAAGATGTTTCAAGGGAAGAATATAAATTAGAAGAAGTATAGGAACTCCGTGATCCTTGAAGAAATTGACTTAGATCAGTATTTTAGTAAAGAAGTTATAAGAGCCAAAGGGAGATGAGGCTAAGTCTAAAACCAAGAGAATCATTGCAGATCATCTCATCCATCATGTGTCATCCTTGAAGGCATCAAAAGGAAGTGTTAGATGCTATGAAAAACTAATCGAAGAAGAAAAAGATATTGTTATAACCACCTTGAATGGCCTCCCAGGATCATGGGATTCATTCATTCGAGGAATGTGTTCCAAAAGGAAGTGATTACCTTTAGTAGACTCTGGGAAGAGTGCACACAAGAAGAAGATCGATTCATAATAAGAGAAGAGAAAATGGGAGAAACTAAAGACCAAGATCTCATGATTCAAAGAAGATCCCTCAAGTGATGAGGAATGTGAAGGACTCAATTCTGAAGAACCTCTTATCCATTTGAATAAGAAATGATGATGTCATGAATGAAGAATATGATGAAGCAGAAGGCTCAAGAAGGAGTCTACCCATGAAATGAATAAAGATAAGTATTCAATTGTCATTTCATGATATTATTTTGTTATGCATTTGTTTATATTAATTTGATGTGTTATGCATGATAGAATGTTTGCATTAATGACAATATACTATTAATTTGAATGTGATGGGTAAGTAGCTCATGGTGCTATACAACTCTCCATTGCTACCTATCTAGAATGAAACCTCTTTGCTGACATATTGGATTATTGCACAATCTCAATGATGTCATGGTAGAGATGGAAGGAATCTAGAAAGTTTCCGTGAGATATGGATGAATGTTGCATTGGCTAAAATAGTTGCATGATTATATATTTATGCATAAGAATTTTCCATTATGAATATGCCTTATGAAATGTTTCTAACAATACAACTAATGCATTTGACTTGTAGGAAAGATTGCGTACAATCACCTACAAGAAAAGAAGGATGAGACTTGTTCCAAAGAACAAGTGATGACAGTTCAAAAAATAATCCAAAATGAAGAATACTACGATGAGACTTCAAGAGGCCTCAGACACACTAGAGTTATGTGACATCATTGATGTAGAGCCTTCTAGCTATGAAGAAGTAGCGAAGAAGAAAGGGAAGGAAAGTCATCATTCAAGAAGAATGATGTCTAGGATGCAATGTCAAAGACCTGAGGGGAAGTTCATAGTATCTTCCATATGGATCTACAATATACAACATGTACTAGATGACAACATCATGGGATACAAGGCAAGATTCGTAGAACGTGGCTTCTCACTGAAAGAAGGCATATACTATGAAGAGACATTTGCAGCCACTAGAAGTTAAGATGCATGACAGGCAGACTCATGCATGCAAATTAAATAAGGCCTTGTACTAGCTTAGAATACACCCATGGGATAACACATACATCAGGATCGTGAAGATCACCTAGGGTGATGAAGATATTAACCTTTTCTACAAGGTTGAAGATGAAATCCTATAGAGGATGACAAGCTCACATATGGGTGCGAGAAGAAATTTTGAAAAGGTTCAAGATAGAGGATCTTAGTATCCTATGACCCTAGATGGATACATAGAATATTAGTAGTAGAGGAAGCTACTTGTCACTCCAGTACAAAATGTTTCAATACATAGAGTATGAAAGGAAGAGGGAGAATGACGCTCCACTTCAGAGGGAGTGACTATAGAATATCCTAAGGTTCGACATGGTATGACATGATGGAAAAATTATTGATGGCTCTAGGATTTATTGAGAGTAAAGAGGATTCCAACCTTTACTTCAAGGTTGAAGGTAGAAGACCAGTGATGCTCTTATTATATGTCAGAAAAGAGGAACTCATTAAACTTGCAAGAAGGAGACTTTTTGCTGAGTTTGAGATGAAGGACCTGGGTATGATGCACTACTTTCTAGGCATGGAGGTGTGGCAGAATGCAGATGGAATCTCCCTGGGACAAGGGAAGTATGTAGTAGAGATCCTGAATAGGTTCGGGATGATAGACTATAAGGCCATGACCACACCTATGGCATCGAACCTGAAGCTATTAAGTGATGCTTCATTAGAATCGGTTGATGCTACGATGCATCATAAGATGATTGGGTCCTTGATGTACTTGATGAATACGAGACCAGATATTTTCTTTGCTATGAACACATTGAGCCAGTTCCTGACAGATTTGAGACATGTTCACTTGATTGCTGCAAAGCATATTCTGAGGTACTTGAAGGGTGCAGTTGATTATGGGCTCAAGTATGAGGAGAATCAAAAGATTCACCTAGAAGGTTATGTGGATTTTGATTGGGCAGGCAGTGCCATTGATAGGAAGATCACTTCGGGGTGCTACTTCAGTATGGGATCAGGTGTGATCTCTTGGTTTAGAAGGAAGAAATCCTACATGGAACTGAGTACAACCGAAGCAGAGTATGTCACAGCTTGTTCGGCTAGTTGTGAGGTAGTGTGGCTGAGGAAGCTACTATATGATTTGTTTGATCTCCAATTGGATGCTACTTGTATATATTGCGACAGCCAGATTTGTGTGAAGTTTTCAGAGAACCTGGTGTTCCATGACAAGTCGAAGCATATTGAGATCAAATATCACTATATCAGGAATATGGTGTAGAGAGGAGTAATGAAGCTCCAGCATGTTGTGACGGATGATCATATAGATGATGTGTTGACCAAGACATTGGCCAAAGTGAGGTTTGAATACTTTAGGGAGAAGATTGGTATTCTCCATATCGAGGTTCCTTCCAAGGGGAAGTGATGAGTCCGTGTGCCTTTCTGACATGGTGGTAGGATTGCTTCCTCCCATGGTCAAATGTAAGTGCAGATCCCTTATGACATGGTGGTAGGATTGGTTCCTCCCATGGTCAGATGTAAGTGCAAATCCCTTCTAACATGGATGTTAGATGTGTTCCTCCCATGGTTAGATGTAAGTGCAGAGCCCATCTAACATGGATGTTGGATGTGTTCCTGCCATGGTCAGATGTAAGTGCAGAGCATTTCCTACATGGTGTAGGTTGGGCCTCCCATGGTCGGATGTAAGTGTTGAGCCGTTCTGACATGGTGGCAGGCTGGGAATCCCATGGTTAGATGTAAGCATAGATCCTTTCCTTGGATCTTAGATGGTGTGTCCTACCATGCCAGTCGATGTAAGCGGAGAGCCTTTCCTCGGATGGTAGATGGTGTGTCCTACCATGCCAGTGGATGTAAGTGCAGAGCCTTTCCCCGGATGGTAGATGGTGTGTCCTACCATGCCGGTGGATGTAAGTGTGTAACCTTTCCCCAGATGGTAGATGGTGTGTCCTACCATGCCAGTGGATGTAAGTGTGTAACCTTTCCTCATATGGTAGATGGTGTGTCCTACCATGCTGGTGGATGTAAGTGTAGAGCCTTTCATCAGATGGTATTGTTAGAATAGTAGAGTCAAGTTAAAATAGTTAACATATCTAAGTAACCAACAACATATCATAAAAGATAAGAATAGGAAAATAAAAGGAAAAAAGAACACCGATATATATGGTTCACCCTAATGGGTTACATCCATGGGAAGATAGTTTTCTATTATCTCTAGAATGTCTTCTCCAATATTACAACAGAGCAAAGTATAAATACCCCAAAGAATATAGATGATGTATAATAGTGTCACAATAGTACCACTACTACATCAAGAATACATCATGTGTAGAGACTCACTTGACCCTATTCTATACTAAGAGATGAGGAGGAATTACTCTCACATATTGCATGTGGGATAGTATAATTCTCCAAAATAACATCTCTTAATACAATACCATGGACAAATACTCTACACCAGTAAATACACCACCATATAACTATGGGTTAAATGTATTACTCTTTTACATAAGATTGTAGACAACTTTAGACATAATACAAAGACATTATTACCTTCCAAGGAATATAATATATTCCAACAACCCCCCTTAATAATGGCTAGGAGAAGGGTCCACACCAACACTAAGGAAGGAAGGAGTCATTATTGCTCCCGCTTGATGAAAACTTCCAAAAGAACCAAAGTTGCAAATAACAAGAACACTTCGGCTGATGGAATTTGACGATGAACAACCGCTTCTCACTGAATCATGAAAGTGCACACGAACCAGGTTGTATGATGAAAGACCCAACAATAAAATGTCGAGAACATGTGATGGAATCCAATCGCAAGATGCCCAGATCACCACAAGAATCATCACAACCATACATGATAGCTGAAGAACTCTGATATAACATCCACACCAATGTACAGATACCTTCTGATGGCCGATACAACATAATGTGTGGCTAAGAACACCACAACAGTGTACAAAAAAAACCTAGATGTCCAATACACATACGGATAGAAGAAATTCTTCCAATTAAGGTGCAATATAAATATATGTAGAAGACCTCAAAAATCGAAGCAACAAGACCCCAATGGTCTATACATCGAAAATGATATCATACAGATGAACATCATGACTTTAACAGTAGAATATGGTGCTTCATTATTCCTGAAAAAAGGTGATAGCCTAAACAAAGAACTTATTTGCACAAGAACTTTCAAGATTAAAGCATCTAAAGATCATAAAACAAAATTGCTCATACAGAAATGAAAATGCTTATATACCAAAGGTTAGCAAACATCATATAAAGGAATGAAAGCATAATATGATAAAAAAAAGATTAACTTGTTCATTAAGGAAAATGAAGTTACTTTTACACATTAAGTGTCAGCTACAACATATAAATAGTGAGCCAAGTAGAAACAAGTAGGAACAAGATAACATTTGCAATCATAAGAAGTAAATAAAGAAGCATCACCAGTGATATGTTTAGATGCATTAGAATCCATTATCCATTCCACGTTAGAAGAATAATTATTAGGAAAAACAACAGATGCAAATAAAGCTACTTGAGAGTCATTAGAGGTTTTATTTTTAGCTTTAGCCATTAAACGTTTTGCTTTAAAACAATTCTTTTCAAGATGGTTAGTTTTACCACAATGTTTATAAGGATCATACACTTTCTTCTGTTTACAGTTTTCATTAGAAGCATGAGAAGCATGTCCATAATTAGAATTAGAAGGATTAGAACCTTTAACATTATTAAAAATTTTCTTATGATTCTTATTAAGTGCAATTAGAGCTTTATTAGGTGTGATTTGTCCTGAAACAATTAACCGTTCTTGCTCATTGATCAATCCTTTACAAAATTCATCAAAAGTTTGCTTCATAGTACTTTGAGACAATTATAGAGCTCTATTCCTAGTTTGGATGAACATATCAAAACAATATGGCATTTTACGTTCTACAAGAATAATAAGAGCAGTTTCAGTTTTCTTGTAATCTTTACCAAAACTATTTAATTTCTCATTTAAAGTTTTCAATTCAGCAAGATATAACTCAACTCTTTCAAAGTCAGCAGGTTCTAGGTCAAAGATATTCTTTTCAAGATAATATGCAGAAACATCATCAGATTCATCAAATAAAGAGAAAAGAATTTTCCATACCTGAACCGAGCTGTCTTCTGCCTCAATACTTACTTGAAGACTGTCTGCAACAATTTGACCAATGAGCCCCCTTGCTTGATCACTTTTAGCTTCCCATATAGCCAAATCATCAGCAATAGTGGGTGTCTTGTGTTCACCATTAGATAGCCTCCAAAGATTCTTACTCCTGAGAACATTAGTCATCTTTCTCTTCCACGCAAGATAGTTAGAACCAACTAATTCAGGAACAAAAGCTACTTCGAAAGTCATAATGAGTGAAATTTTGACAAGAAATAAGAAACCCTAATACTGAAAACTGATAGAAAATTAGTGAAGAACTTGAAAATAGTTACACTTTACTGATCTGAATCTGAAAAAGCATAGTTAAAAAAACAGTAAAGAAAAGAGGAGAAACTTTCACTTACAACCCTGTGAAGAAAAATGTGCCCAGAAAAGCCCAATATTTTGTTCCGATCGCGTGAGTGGATCCAGAATGGCTATTCTGATTCCAAAAATAGGTTATAATAAAAACTTCGGTAAGAAATGACCAAATTAGGATCTTTTTTTATAACTACCGTTTTTATTAGTGAAAGGAAGCCCAGAAATGCCCAGTTTTCTGTTCTGGTCACATGGGTGGATCCAGAATGACTTTTCGAATTCCAAAAATAGGTTATAATAAAAACTCCAGTAAGAAATGACCAAGTTACAACCCTTTTGTATAACTGTCGTTTTTATTACCGAACGAAAGCCCAGAAATGCCCAGTTTTCTATTATGGTAGCATGGGTGGATCCAGAATGGCTGTTCCAATTCCAAAAATAGGTTATAATACAAAACCTGGTAAAAAATGACCAAGTTATGACCCCTTTTTATAACTGCCATTTTTATAATCGGAAGAAAGATCTCCTTAAGGAGAGCCCCGAAATCATGTAGATCTACAGAAAAAACATCAAGAAACCATTGAAAATATTCTGCAAAAATCTTACACAACAATTTAGGGTTAGGGTAAAAACAAAATGCAAAAATATCCCCAGATATGAAGAGAAGCCTAATGGCTACCAGATAGAAGAAAATCTACAACAAAATGACAATGCCCAAATGATAATTGTTATTGATTGAAAGCTATAGAAGGTACTAGATCATAGCAAACCACTCTGATACCATGTTAGAATAGTAGAGTCAAGCTAAACTAGTTAACATATCTAAGCAACCAACAACATATCATAAAAGATAAGAACAAGAAAATAAAAGGAAAAGAGTACACTGATATACATGGTTCACGCTAATGGGTTACATCCATAGGAAGATATTATTTTATTATCTCTAGAATGTCTTCTCCAATCTTACAAGAGAGCAAAACACAAATACCCCAAAGAACATAGATGATGTACAATAGTGTCACAATAGTACCACTATTACATCAAGAATACATCATGTGTANCAAATACTCTACACAAGTAAATACACCACCATATAACTATGGGTTAAATGTATTACTCTTTTACATAAGATTGTAGACAACTTTCGACATAATACAAAGACATTGTTACCTTCTAAGGAATATAATATATTCCAATAGGTAGATGGCGTGTCCTACCATGCCGTTGGATGTAAGTGCTGGGCCTTTCCTCGGATGATAGATGGTGTGTCCTACCATGCTGATGGATGTAAGTGTTGGGCCCTTCTAACATGGTGATAGGTTGGGTCTCCCATGGTCATATGTGAGTGTTGGGCATGCCTTTCTGACATGGATGTTGGCTGTGTTACTCACATGGTTAGATATAAGTGCTGAAGAAGATGAATACGTGCATGGAGGCTAGGCCTACAACCAACATGAAAAAGGGTTGGCTCTGTAGAACTTCTTGTGACAATTAGAATTGAGAGATAGCGGAAGCAGTGATGATGATGATCCAGTAATGATCCAGTGATGAAGACTTGTGCTGATGAATTGTGTCAAGAGAATACCTTCCTAGTTAAGACGGAGTATTGATGTATTTGTAACTTCAGAATGTATTCACTTGTATATTTCATATATTGTATTTCATTGGTCCCTATCAGGAGAATCATTAATGTAAGCAAGTCATGTAAAGTCATAGAGGTTAACTCTCCTTATTTATCAGGGAGCAAAGTTCCCACAGTTTTGGGGCACTAGGGTTATTAGACTCTCCTAGAGAAGTTGGCCCTGGTAAGTAATTGTCAATTCAGAAACTAGTATAAATAGAGAGCGAGCCTCTCTATTTGTAACGCACACTCACCCTACTATAGCACATAGGTGAGAGAAGAGGAGCTCACACAAGTGAGAGAGAGAACAACTATTGGAGATCATCTTTCTGTTGTTGTGTTTTACTGCTGCCATTGGTTCTCATTCTATCTCTGAGGAAGTTGCAGGGTTTTCTTTTTTTATGGTTTCCTTGAGGAAAATATTTGTGTCTATTGTCTCTTGTGATTTATTTCTGTGCATGTTATTCTCTTAGATAAGATCCTAAGATCATATTGCTTAAATGATAAAAAATATAACAACCACTTCCCTGGTAAGGAACAATGCCACACACATGTCTTACCTGGAAACTGAACAAGCTAGCTCGCTAAGGAGAATCCTTGTCTTTTGGATTCTAAAGAAAAATAAAGTACCATGGAATGGTAACCAACTATCAATAATTTCAGTCCAAATAAGTTCCATGAACATGGTCAGGATGGCTTGTGATAAGACCCTCTGTCCTTGAATACAATAAGTTCTGATTTAAGCAAGAGAAACAATTTACAAATGCAAACTGCAAGACATTACCATAGCTTGGGAACCATATGGTGGTAATTTCATTCACTGAGCATGTTTATGAACATGATAGGTTGGATTGTGATAAGACCCCCTATCTTGCAGTTTACACTTATTGAGGTGATTTTGTTAATTCCAAGGTGACCATGGTGAGATCAGAAAAGAACATAGGTTAAAGAGGTTGTTAAAGATATGCTGCCAACAATCACTAAGGCACCTGACAAGAATACGGGAGTAATCCTAAAATCTCAATCATCACTAAGAGGATATATAAAGATAGTGATTATAGGGACTGGAGATTCAATTTGAAGAGTTAGCATAGACCTTGGTGTCACGTCCCCAACCCTCTACTCGGCGGAGAGTACGCGACTAAAATCTATCAACCTGGGCAATCGAAGCCCCATGAACATAATATATATAAAAAATGAATTGAACTTAAAACATACACAAATGCATAAATTATTAACATATAGTGGAAGCAAAATCATTCATTCAAGCATTCATCATGTTCATAGTAATTCATAAAACAATTATAGCTGCGGAAAATAAAATATAAGAGAATACTTATCTTTGAAAGAATCTTGTCCCGCAACCAGCTATGTCGCTGCAACTTTCCACCCAACCATAGGCCAGTGTGCTCTTTAATCTCTCAGCAACACTGCCACCCCCGAGTTGGGAATGATTTCCCCCAAGGAATAAGGAACACTAGCAGAATTTCCCCATAGCCAAGGATACAATAAAATTCAGTCAATCCAACACAATTGGGTTTATCAGACTTACACAGGTAGTGGTTTACACTTAGCCAAATTCACATGAGACACAACCAAGCCAACATATGGGTTTATTAGGCTACCAGCCAAGCCATCCTGCTAGTTGGATTTATCAAGTTGCCAAGGAGGTAGAAAGGTTGACTGCTAAGCTAGTGAGCTCAATCCATAGCTATGAATGCCCACACCAAATCTAGCCTGACTTCAAAAAATTTACACATTGAAAAAAAGGAAGCATCCCCTTCTCTTCGACACAGTCCCTCATGCCATGCATTCCCTTCTAGTGCTATTTAGCATATGCAAAGAAGAAAATCAGCCCTCTAGATTGGTCTGTGAGGTGCCTTCACACACTAGGTTTATCAAGCAAGTTTAGATTCCATTTCCATTCCCCAAATCAGTTCAGATGCCAAACGAGGATGCACACACAGTGATCTCAGTCCTGGGATGATCAAACATAAGAAGAATCCAATCAATTACACATGCACACAATAATTTACAAATTCCTGAACATTGCCGGTGCCAGACCAATTGCTGCAAAGTAGCAAAATGAAAACATTTGCTGGTTATTCAAATCAAAGACACAAAATCGGATTCAGGGCATTCCTGTTCAGGAAAACGACTAGCATACTGGAGAAAATGTGAAAAGAAAAAAAATCCACACAGGAAAACCCAAAACATGGAGCATCCAGATCGCCGAATAGGAGAAAATCGTGAAGGGTTCAAACCCAGAGTGATTTTGCTTGTTGCATGAATGAATATTGGGATCCAAAAACATTACACCATTCCAAATCATGAGGGAAGGTGAAACGTTGCCACATGAGGGAAAAGTGGATGTTTTCTTTAAGAAAATAAAAAAAATGTTTTCCAGAAATGGTGTTCTTCCCATTTCGAATTTCTCCCCACTCTTCCAATCCCCCACTCCCTTATCCTTAGGAAAAATCTTGCCCCCATCTCATTTAGTTGCATTGACATAGTTGGATGTAGGTTTTTAATTAAAAATTGCAAATTAAACATGATGTTCAACTGTTAATGTTTAGCTAGCATACAAAAAATATACCATCAACCCAATCTTAATTTCTGAAACATAAACACTAAATCAATGGTGGGGCTTTTTCCTAGCTCCACACCATGATTAATTACATCATTTATTTAAATGAAATGGGGTCAAAACCAGAGTGTTACACTTGGATTGCATTCCCATGAATATATTGGTTAATGTATAAACCAAGTGGATATTTCTGACACATCCAATTTAAATTTTCTCAATTAAAACATTCTAGGGATAAACCACTTCACCAATTGCAACTAGTTGACGTAAGAATACTATGTTTTGTAAAGAAAATAAAGAAGAAATCAATCAAACAAAACAAATCCAAAAGCAAATAAATCAAAACAACACACCTATATACAGGTAAGCAAAGCTTACCTCAAGAAAAATACTTCTTGAGGAGCTGGATGTTTGTTGGATAAGTCTCAGAAAGACCTTCCAACGTCTATAATCGGACAGTACCAAGAACAATATTTTCTATAATAATGAATGGTCGTAACTACAGATGTAGAAACTTGGTATAGCCACTTTTGTATTTGTGGGATTTGTCACACTTCAACACCAAATCCCCAATCTGAAAATCACGATTGGTGGAGGACCTATCATCAAACCATCTCTTCACTAGTTATTGATGGTGATATTACTTATTTCTGGATTTCTCCCTCTCCTCTTCTAATTTAGGAAGTGTATCAATTCAATTCTAAAGAGGGGAGTCATCATCATCCTGTGAACAAGATTGTGCAACTTGTAATGATGGAAGAAGAAGATTTGATGGCAAAACAAATTCTTTACCATATACAAGGCAGTAGGGATAATTTCCAATAGCAACCTTAGGAGTGATTCTATCTTCCCATAAAGCATTGAAGAGCTTTATATGCCAATATTTGTGGATGGTGACCACGGTTTTCTTTAAAATATTGATAAAATTCTTATTTGAAGATTCTTCCAAACCATTACCTTGTGGGTAATAGTTTGTCGAGTACTTCACTTTAATCCCCTTTTCAAGGGAATATTGTGTTAGATCAATCGAATTAAAATACGAGGCATTATCAAAAACCAAATATTCAGACACCCCAAACCTAGTAACAATGTTACTCTCTAAAAAGGATATAACTGAGTTGGTATTGGAAACCTTAAGGGGAATTGCTTCTACCCACCTAGTAAAATAATATGTTGTAGTTAAGATGTACTTATGCTACAATGCAGAGGGGGGAGTAATGGGACCAACAAAATTTAGTCTCCATTGTTGAAATGGAAACTGGACAATGACAGGTTGGAGGGGAAAGGCTAGTTTTTTCAACTTACCAACACATATTTCACAGGCCTCATAGTTTTTGGAAAATATATGTGCATATTTGAATAATGTGGGCCAGTAGTATCCTACTCTCAACACTTTGTGTGCAGTAGTTTCACTTGAAAATTGTCCTCTTGGAGGTCCTGCATGCATTTCAATCAGAAGATTGTCAGCTTTTGATTTTTCTAAGCACCTAAGAAATAATCCATCATAATTTCTACAAAACAAAACATTATCAATGAAATGATAATGTATTGCTTTCAATATTAATTTCCTATGCTTCTTAAAGTCAAGGGTTGGAGGAGCATACCCGTGAGAAAGATAAAAATTTAATATCAGCATACCATTCAGATGATGGAGCATAAATAATGTCAATAGTGTAAACAGGCATGTCTTCCTCTTGAATCCATTGTAGTTCTTGCTCTATATTATTTGATTGGGCTGCCAATAAAAATAAGCCCTTCTCTTTGACCATCTTGGTAGGATTAATCTTGAAATCATACTCCTGGAGTGCGGTCATCTAGTGAGATATTTTTTCTCCTAACTCCTTTTGAATCAACATATTTCTTATGGTTGTGTATGGGAAATCACCTTTATTTTGGACTTCATCAAATAAGACCTGAAATGCTTCACCTATTTATAAACAATGTAATCTTGCTTTTCAACATGTGTATAATTAAAATTGACCCCTTTGAATGTAGAACTCATGAATGAAATTCAGGATCTGTGTCCTCTGCATTTTTATGTGTGAGCATAGCATCATAAGAAATATCAGTAGAGAAAGAATATAAAATAAAATATTTTAAAAAATTAGGAGGCATCAATCCAGGAGCATCCATTATAGCCTTCTTAATCTTGCGAACACATCCTTTTGGATGTCAGACCATTTAAACAAATCATACTTAATCATGTCCCGGAGTGGTCTAACAATTTGAGCAAAATTGGGTATGAACCTCCTAACAAAATTAATCTTCCCAAGGAAAGATTGCATAGATTTGTTTGAGCTTGGGAGACCAATTTTTGCAATGGCTTCATATCTCTCTGGGTCAATTATCATTCCATACTTCCTACATATTTCAAAAACTCTCCTTACTGCAAACAAATGATCGTGTCATTTTTTAGAAAAAATAGTTATATCATCTAAGTAAACAATGACAAAATTCTGCATCAAACCTCTGAAATCTATATCCATAGCTCTCTGCAGTGTTTCACCGACATTGATCAGCCCAAAAGGAATTATCCTATAGGAAAACGTTCCCCAGGGTGTTCTGAAAGAAGTTTTAAGTTGGTCGGATATTGTGACTAGAACTTGGTTATAACCTGAAAAGCCATCAAGTAAGGAAAACGTTTCTGCACTCGAAACTCTGTAAATTTTTTTCCATTGATGGAACATAATAGTTGTCATTTTTTTATGCTCTATTTAGGTTGCGAAAGTATACACACAATATAATCTCTCCACTCTTTTGGTGTACAGGCACCAGGTTGGAGATCCACTATGTGTGTCTAACAAGGAATACGATTTTGGATTTTAGGATTTTCTCAAGCTCTTTTTTGATGGATGGCTCGAGACTAGGATGCATCTTCCTCAACTTTTGTTGGTATGGTCTTACTTCGGTCCTTAGGGGTATGTTATGCTACATGATGGAAGAATCAAAGGTTTTTAGATCATCATAATTCCTTGTGAAAACATCCTTGAATTCTTTACATAATTTAACTAAATCTCTCTCCTCTTCAAGAGAACAAGTAAGCCCTATATTAATGAGATGAGGGTTTTGCTCATTACCAAGATTAATCGTTTTATAATTAAGAGTAGAACTATGAGTTTTGCAATTAGGATTTCCTTTAAACTTATCTTTCAGGTCGTAGTATATATCTAAATTAATGATTGATTTAGAGATCAAGTTGGAGGGAAAATTCTTATCAGACATAGACTTATCGTGTTCAGCCTCATCTATAGCAAAGTCTTTAAAAGTGTCCTGGGTTGTCAGGAAGTCTAAAATATGAACATCATGATCAAATATTTTCCAACTAGTTACATTATCTGGTATGGAAGGTATGTACACAATTTCAATAGAAAAGGTATTAAGGGAGAGGCCTTTTGGTGGATTGAGCCTAGATGCAGTATTTGCTAAAAGATTTGCACCAAAATTTTGTGACATAGGGACATATGATATTAAAATCCTTAAATGAATTTGTCATGTCCCTAAATAAATTCTGATAATTCAACAAACGTGGAGACAAACAATGGATCTTATTTCTCACTCGCTTAACTATGATTTTAGAGTCTCCATAACATTCAATGATTTTTCTTCCAAAGTCTATTGCCTTCCTGAGCCCCTGTACCAGAGTTTAATCTTCAACAATGTTTTTGGTACAATCGAATTCAAGTCTGCAATCAATCATCCATTTGGTGCCCTTAGGATCCATGAGTATACAACCTGCACCGACACCATCCTTGGATTTATATCCATCAAAGAAAAGTGTCCAAGAAGAAAAATCCAATCTAAAATTCGTATTGACATTATATACATTATGCACAATTTCTCCAGTGAATGGAACAACCGTGTAATTATAGATTCTGAAAATCTATCGACATTCTCATTAGGAGAAGAATCAGCAGGAAAATTGCCAAAGTAAGAGTTGAAGGTGTAGTGTTCAATGGTTGTTTTAATACAGACCTCAAGTTCACTTGGATCATTTATATCTGTGACTGTTTGTTTCATGAAAGGCCCCCTATTTATCTTAATTTGATTTGGCCTTCCATTATATGGAAGCCACAAATGGGACTAGTCAGTGGCAAAGTATCCCTTCAGCTTCTCCAATCAGTATCTGATTAGCCACATACCATAAGTCTCAGGAACATCAACTACTACAATATCCATGGTCTAATGTATTCTAGGGTCCACAAACAATGTTAAAAGGACGTTCTAAAGCTCCCCTAGGACCTTAAATCTAGATCTGTCTAACTGAACTATTTGAGTAGGACAAGACTCCCAAGTTGCATTCAAATTCCTAAAAATAGACACATGCATAACATTTGATGATGCCCCTGAATCGATCATGCAATTGTGGGCGTTTCTATTAAAAATATCAAAAGTTAGCAGAAAAGGTGGGAGCCTTTTTGTACCAATATTTTGAGCATTAGGCTTTGTGAAAACTTCCCAATTATTATTTTGAGCCTCTCTAGAATTATTTAACACCATATTATTAGGTAAATTTTCTCTCATGGATGGTATTTTGATAAGTTCAAAGAGAGAAATATTTGTTTTAGCCCTCTTTAAATCGTCTACCAAATTATACTCAATTTCGGGGATTACTTTTTCTTTTCATAGTGTTTCTTTACCTATACTTGGAGTAGATGTCGATGATGGATTGTCCTATCATGTTAGACCATTACTTATAGTATTATAGGAATGTTGCATATCAAGTAAAGCTTCAGTACCATCTTCTTCCTCTGTTATTGGAAGCTCTAAAAAAAAATTAAACAGTGTTTGCATGTGGATCTTGTTCTTCAGTAGGAGGAATTTCCTCTGTAGCTTCATTTCTAGTATCATCATGGATAATTTGGGGTGTGGAAGTTAAGGCCTTTAAGATAGAATAGATCTCATCAGAGGTGAGTGTCTCCCCAGAGTTTGTAAGAGGTTGATTGTGCGAAGGATGGTAAGGTATCCTAAGTAGTGGCCTTGCCAAACCTCTATTATTCACCTGGTTATCACTACTAGCCCTCTTAAGATCTACCATGTCATTCAAAATATTTTGCAATAGTTTTTTCATGTTATCCATTTCATAAGGGACTTTGTTTTGGGGTGTGGGTTTAGAAATGCTATCCTGCCTTCTCCTGGATGTAGAAGGCTGGTTCGGCTCTTGATCAAGATTATCTTTAATATCGAACACATCTTTATCTACAAAGACAACCTATGTAAAGGCCTCTTGCAGAGTAGGTTTACGAGCATGTTTGACACACATAGAAATCAACGTAGGTAAACCCTTAATGTAATAGGATATCGATAGTTCTTCGGCAGGAAGGATAGTGGTAGGGATCCTATTCTTCAAATAGGATAACCTTTGATTAAAATACTTATCTCCTTCTTTCAGTTTTATCCTCAAATAATAAAAATCTATGACAATATCCTCTGGGGTATTGTCGTCTCCAAAAGTTTGGAGGAATAGTCCCTCAAACTATTCCCAGGAATTAATAGAACCGGATTCCAAAGGAAACTACCAAGTGGAAGCCTATCCTTCAAAAGAATAAGGGAAAAATTTTCACACCACATCCTCATGTATCACATTCCTCAATATAATGGCTTGCATGAAGTTCTTGGCATGATCCTTATCAGGGATCATATCATCCATATTAAACCTAGGAAGCACTTCTAAGGGTTTTTGGGAAATATGTGTAGTTGTCTGGGGATAAGAATTGCGTCTAGGTCAAGCCAAGGCTTATTGAGTTGGTTAGCCATTATTCCCTTTGATGGAGAAGAAGAGATTTTGTAAGTTTCACTATCTGAGAACTCTTTTGATGACGATGGATATGAATTAGGTGGTGTGTGTGGTGGTAATCCACTAGACTGATCGTTAGGATGTGGATATTCTAGGGATTGGTATGCAGTCCCCAACAATGGACTTTCTTAGGCTTTGGGAGTCTCTCCAGGTTGAGTAATATCTCAAGTACAGGTATTAACAGGTGAGGTGAGAGTTAAAAGAGGGGAATATAAAATTTTTATGAGACTCTGAACTGTCTCAGTCCTTGGTTCCACCCTTGCATTAATATCATTGTTGTTTTTTCTCCACTGTTCGAAAGTGAGGATTCCACTAGTGGGTGGTGTTAAAAGGGCTTCGGGTCTCCCAGTTTATATTTCCAAAATAGGGGTGGTAAGGATTGGTGATTGATCTTTTGCAGGTTGTGTTGTAGATGTAGAAGTTTGGATGTGGCTCCTAGTAATAATAGGTGATCTAGGGTGAGGAGGTTTGGTCGTATTTTGTTGTGACATGTTTCACAATGGCCCTCCTTCTAGCATCATTTGTTGATATCCTAGGCTTATAGGTTGTCAGAATATCTACAATGAAGTCAACACAAGGAAATAGTCCAACCAAGAAGGCTTCAAAATGATCCCTGTAGATATGATTCTATCCTCGAGTTGTTTGGGATGACTAGATCCTATGGATAAGAGGCCTCCACTAGCACAAGGGTTTTTAGATCTAAGTCATCTGCTCTTCTCTCAAGGAAGATCTAAAAAGGTTTGAAGTAACTGGATTCTAGACTAACTTTCCAATAAAACTTAAACAATGATTGTAATAGGTTTAGGCAAGGCAGTTCTAAGATATAATTGATAACAGGAAACATATTACTCAATGTATAGAAATATAAATCAATCTCACTTTCTTTAACCAAATTCAAATAAAACCAAACAATAAAAATTGTAATGCTTTATCCAAAGTGTTATAAGTGCACAACATGTCTTATCAGGTAATAACAATTAACAAATTAGTATTAGGGATTAATAACTACTCATCAGTTGCAGAACAGAGCATGTGAATTAAAAAAATACATTCATTCAATGCACATTTAATGTATTAAGATTGTAAGGAAAAATCAATACATAAACTAACAAATAGAGTAAATAAGCAACCAATAGTCAGTATGCCACATAGATGGAAAAAGGACTAAAATTCATGAAACAAATTTGATGAATAGCCATAGAACATAACATAAATAACAATGTAATTCTATTGAACTTGCAAAAAATTACAAAGTACAAAATTACAAAGCTTCCCTGGTATGTTCTTGGTAGTCTCTTCTCTTGTATAGTTCTCCTAGGCTTAATCCCGCTAGTTCCCCCTTTACTTGGGAAATACCCTCCCTTTAAATAATATTATAAAGTTTACAAAAAACAAAATTTTTTAAGATGTGGGATTACAAGATATTTCAGTTTCATGGTTTTCCAAGGGTAGAACGCCACTTGGCGGAAGCATCCATTAAATCTTGGATGTATTTAAACTGGGCATTCTCTAAATGTACTTCAACTTTACATATTAAGGATGTGGTCTCCTTCTTCTTGATATTTTCCCATTCTTTGAGGAAGAGTTCAATCCTCATTAATGAAGCAATAGGTGTCTCAACCCAACGCTTGATTTCCTCCATTGTAAGTTGAGTCATCTCCAAAATATGCTCCTTCGCTTTGGCAGAATCACTCCCAATCTTCTCCAACTTCAATTTTGGAGGCATGGCCTCATCGATAGGATATATGATTGGTAGATCCAGATACTCAGGCAATGTTTCTGAGGAAAACCACCTCCTTTTGTAGACTGCTTTTTGATCTTTGATGATGGATTCTACCAGATCACAAATGCTTTCCCATGTTTCAATTATCACCTGGATTTTCTTGAGCTTAAACTTATCTAGGATTGGAATATCTTATGGTTTGTTCTTGATGTATTTATGCCACTCTATAACGTGATCATAATCTTTAGTTGCTTCCTATTGTTATACCAAAATCCTGTCATCATCATGTGATAAGACCTTTGACATACCTATTTTCCCTTAATCCTAGCACTTGGAGTGGAAACCCATGCAAATTGTCAATCTTTCATGAAAATTCCTAGCACTGCACTTTCCTTGTTGTGCAGGAGTGGTACCTTGTTCGCACTTCCTATCCCTTGTTGTCCACAAGCGGTGCCACCGCTTATGGCCCTTATTCCATAAGAGTTTCTTACCAAAACCACTCTGTAATTGAAGGAGAAACGTGGTACCCTGGGTAGAAAGGGAAAAAGAGAAGATTCTTGAGGCTTCTAGATCACGAGCCTCGTGTCCTCCCTTATCCCTATCATTGTGGGTCAGTTGAGCTCAAGATCCCTCATCCTAGGATTTTAGAGGCCACCTCATCCACTAATCTCTCAACCATCCCTATCCATTGAGCCTTATAAATACAAGCTCATATCCATGGTTGAGAGGGAGAACTCTTAAGGTATTGTTATGCTGTTGGATTGATCACTTGGCCCAAGCCATTGGAGAGCATAGAGAGCTAAAGTCAGAGCTTATGGGGATGGGAGTGCTTGGTTTCATGGAGATGCATGTCAACACTAAGGCTTGATTGGTTGTAAGCTTCCCCATTTTTATATTAATACAAAGCTGATTTCCATCCCACATTATTGTTGTTGTTTGATTTCACATGTATGTTGTTAGATTCCTTAGTCACTAACATGGATTAGTAGACCATATTCTGGCAGCTTTGATGTGTTTGCATGTTTAAGTTGATTGCAGGTACACAGGGTTACTATCAAAGCATCACATTCCAAGTATCTACGGTGTCCAGGGAGGGTCTTCAACCTTTGTCCTTCATTTGTTCTGGATCTGAACCATTCAGACCAGTGGAACACCTTACTGTTCGCAGAAGGTGAAATATTTCAGCTAATAAATCTGGTGACTCCACTGGGGACTAGAGATATGTATCAGTTGTTCTGATCTTCCTTAGTTCTCAACTCTTGTCTAAATCCAGGCTCCTTCTCCAACTCTCTTCAGTTAGATCTGCTTTCTAACTTAGTCCATTTGGGTTTGAAACTTCCAGATATGTTCAGATCTGAATCATTTCAACCTTTTGTGCTTTTTTTTTATACTCAATCTAGCAGTTTTGACCTTGATTTAGTCTTTTTCTGACTGGATCTATCGTTCTCTTTGTGTTTTGGAATTTTACAGGGAACTGATCCCATGCAGTGTATGAGGAGCGGTGCCACCGCCTGAACATAGTGGGAAGCACGCAGTGCCACCGCCAGTATCCTGTTGGTGAGAAGTGGTGTTGGGATAGAACCGCCCTGTCAACACCTGAGAAGCACGGTGCCAAGTAGGCATCATTCCAAGGCCCTTTTTCCTCATTTGTTTTGTAAAAAATTGACTTGTGTTGCTTTTAGTCCTGCATTGTCAGGCATGTGTGATAGAATTTGATGCTTGTGGCTTGAAATTGTATGGTTTAAGATTGGTTTGATTAGGAAATTCAAAATCTAGATTAGGCTTTTTGATTGTTCATTCACTTTGGTGCTTGTTGGTTGTGTTTCGAAAGGATTTCTTGTTTCTTGAAAAGGTTAGGGTGTTAGTAAGATCTCTTTTCATTTCTATTGAATAAAATAAAAGAAGAACATTTGATTAGCTTCTAGGTCTCATTTCTTGTTTGCATAGTAAACTTCTTTTTCCTTCCTTTAAAAAAGAAATTTTTTGACTGAGACTAGGTTATCATCATTGACCGTTGGACATTGGTTCTCTCATTGGCTTCACAAGATTTCAGGATCTTCATGTTCTTTCATCTCTTGTACATTTAGAACTATCTCAATCAAAATAAAAAATATGGTAGTTTTAAGTTAAATTTGCTTATGTTTTGAGAAAATTGAAAAATTAGAGTGCATTTGCATATAGTGTGTTTTTTATTTTTCTTTTGGTTGAATATCTCGCTCAGGAACCTTATGAAATGTATGCCTTATAAGTACTCCAAAGTTTCCCTACACAGCGCCAAAACTTGTTGACAACATTAGGAGCTTTAGACCCAGATAACACCAACTTGATTCATTTCAATGTTGAGAACTATAATCCTAGATTACCACATGAACTTGATTTTCAGATCATTACGGAATTAGTGGGAAAGAAATTTTTTCGAACGGTACTAGATGAAGGAGCTTCTACCTTGGTTTTGTCTCTATCTTGTTGGAAGGCTCTCGGCTCTCCCGAGATTGTAACATCACCTACGACCCTCAAGGCCTTTGACGGACAGGGTTTCCAACCCCATGGTCTCATATTAGCCCTAGCGGTCAAGTGGGGGGGAAAAACCGTTTCCATTGAAGTAGAAGTGGTAGACACCCCTTTAGATTACAACCTCCTTCTATGAAGACATTGGTTCTATGCCATGACTGTTGTCGCCTCAACAGTATTCCGAACAGTCCAATTTCTGCATCTAGGGAGAATTTTTACTATTGATCAGCTTGATTTCTGTACACCAGATGTTACTACCTCCATGGCTAATAACATCCCCATGTTAGGCCAGTCCCATCGTCCTTACTAGTCGATTGGGGTAGGCATGTTGAAGGATTCATCCCTTATGGGGATTTTTCCATCCACTCCTCCTAGCATGGATACCGCGACAGTCCATATGATCGCCTCATTTGATTATGAGCCTAAGGGTAAAAAATTTGTTGAGTCCACACAAAGCTATATATGACACCATTCAAACTTTTTTCGATGATCACATGGATGACCTTGATCTAGTGGCTTCAGATCCTTACCATTTACCATACTGGTCAAAGTCTTCTCTTCCTGTTCTAGATTATCTCTCTGAGACTTTTCCTTCCAATGAGTCCATTATGGAGATCATGAATACAGATGAGTCCATTTGGGAGGATCACCATCATAGATCCATGTTCCTCGCCAACACCAGTTCGGTTAGCCATGATTTTGCATCCTTGTTTCCTATTGATATTGTCAACGTACCCCAAAGTCCTATATTGTTGCAAGATACATATTCTGAAGGAAACCTTTGCAACATTACTCAGATGAATCTGATTGACATATTAGCCAAGCCTAATACTATCGAGCATGTTCATGTTGGGCAGAACTGCTCTGAAAATGAATCTGAAGCATACAAGGCACTTGTCAAAACCCCAAATTTCTGAAAAATTTAAAATTTTTGTAAATACAGATATACTTCATTAATGCAGTCAGCTAATTGTTTTAATTAGTTATATGTTACTGATTTCATAATCTGAATTATCTACTTGATTAAGTTTATCTTATAGAATAATTCTTTTTTCAGTTTAATGACTTGTTTTTGTTTGCGACCACAAGGTGGAACTGTCTTGGTAATCTGGGCTTACTTAGCTTTTGAGCTAACGCAGAAAGTTTACCTGCTTTTGCAGATTTACAGGTAAGAAAAATCCAGTGCTGCTTGTCATTAATCATTACGCATACAGATATGAGTTCATTGCAAAAAAATAGCTCAGTAAAAGAATATACCTGCTATTCAATTCGAATGCTTTATGAGGTAAAGCCATTAAATCGTTATTATTTTAACGACGCCATGGAAACGAGATTCAGTCCTATAGTTGTAATTTAAAGTTCTTATTGCGTACTAAATTATTTGATGTTTTACCATGGTCGTCGTGTGTGTAAACGCCTTAATTTTTTTCTTTGCATACAGACTAAGCATGACATAGTTACTATGTCGAGGGTCTAATTTAAATTGTGTACAAATACCATTTACGACATGATGGATTTGGTTACTGCTTGTGATAAGAACATAATGTACATTGATAAGGAGTTTATGTACCACTATTCCTACTTCCAAAACTTCTAAGTTTAAAGGGATTACAACCTTATTACATGCTGCTCTTGAAAAGGATTATATTAGTGATGATGCATTGAGTTCTTTTACACATAACCTATTCGGAGGATATGGTCTAGTTATGGTTATTAAATCATCAAAGGTTATCTATAGTCAAACTTGAAGGATACTATAATGTTTAACATCTTTTGCTTGCAACTCAAAAGTTTATATATATGTAAGTACTCCAATGCATAACTAGGATAATTCTAGCAAGATGGGCATCTTATTAAAGAAGGTTTCATGATTTCCTTTGTTCAAACATTACAAGGTATAACCCTGATGGAATTATAACCATTGAAGGAAAGAATATCATGTTAGTATAATTAAATGGTAGTAATTTTGATCCCGCCCTTGATGAGCTTTAAGGCATAACTTTTATATTGAATTATAGTTGTATGTTGAATGAATACTTTGCAATGCATAAACAAAAGGGGTCATAGCTAGACCGCGCCCATGCAAACTTTATGGTTTGTCCTTGGTTTAAAGTTTTATAATCTTTTAATAAATACAACCCTTGCTTGTATGATATGCTAGGTTGCATAAGTTTATAACCTTGCTCTTTGATAGAGTTATAATTGTTGGTATGAATAATCATCATGTATAATGGATGGGTCGTAGTATTTGATTATACCCTACACAAGTTTTAAAACCTAACAATATAAATAATGTGTTGTTGTTTGTAAACTAGCATGCAAGCTAGGTTGACTTTAGGATAAAGATTATAGTGGAACTTGACATTCCACAAATGATTGAAATGAAAGTCATCTCGTGATTGCTCATTGAGATTATAGGGAATTACCCTCTGCATGCAAATAATTTATTTGGTGAACGCGAAATTATTTCAACCAAGTGTTACGTGGATATAAGGCACTGTCGAACCCTAAATTCATCATTTCCCTGATGTTTTCGGCTTTCGGCCGCTCTGCTACTGTATTAGTTTCCCACCTCACTGCTCTACTTACTGACAGTCTCTCGGCTTGGCTTCTTTGTTTCCTGTATGCTGTGAGCTTGCCCTGCATGTTCAATGGAGAAAGGTTGTAAGATTTTTGCTTGCTGTTGAATTGGGTTGTTGATTTTCCTTCAGCATTTATTTGTCGCTGCTTGCTCCTTTCAGTAATCTCCAGTTTGCAAGTGTCCTATTCTCCCACGACCCAGTAGTGAGCGTTGTGGCTTCGCCTCTCGAGTTTGTTGGGTCTTAGAGTTTTTCAGTAAAGTGGTTTTTGATGTTGGAACAGTTACAGACAAAGCATTCACACCTGCTTGGCTTGTCTCCCATCTTTCAGACTTCACTGGTCACTGCTGCATGGGTTAACTCCCTTTCTCCTATGGTAGATGAAGGCTTGGCTCCTCCTCGCGTTGGTAGCTACATTACTGTTCATGGGTGGTTACGTTTCAATGAAATTCTAGGTAAGAATTACTATTTCATTTTCGTTATCTTTGAAGTTTTGTTTTCAATACACAGTTGTTTATTTTTGAATCAAAGTATTAATATTATTGTTCTTTGCTGTTCACAGGTGTCGACCCGTCCCTCTGCATGTCGGTGCGAGGTTGTGGAGACGGCTTGCTCACGGGTAAGCCTTGGATACCCCATGGAATTTCTTCCTTGTCCGGTCCCTTATGGGACATTTTCTGGTTGGTCGCTGTGGCCTGCAAAACCCTCGTGGTTTTGGTTTTCTTGGTTTTACTTGGTTCGTTGTTCCTGTTAATGAAAAACCCTTGCTTTATGCGGGGCTTCTGGCTTAGGCTATGCCTATAAATTTTGGTTTTTGTTCTTGTTACTGTGTATAAATGTAAACAAAAAATGAAAGTAGGCTGGAAATGCCTTACTCTGTAAATTTTGTTTGAAGCCGTGAGGTATTAAAAGGAGTTAGACTCTTTAAGTTTATTATCTCTGTTGTACATTTGATACACTAGGGTTTTACCCTAACTTGGCAATATGAAAAGTATTTACTGTCTCTTTAAGTTATCTTTTAATTACAATGTACTATTGTAATTTATTTGGTTATTATTTGTACTGTGTAAATAGTTATTTAGCTCGATGAATCGAGCATGTCTAGGCTCGGTTTATTTAATTCCTGCAAGTTATTTAATTTAATTTTTAACCTGTATATTATTTAGGATAACTGTATAATGTTTTTATATGAACTTACCTTAACTCACTCTGTTCTAAAAAGGTTATAAATATTGCTTTATTTTTGTTAACTTCCAGAATTTATGTATTTTAATGTTCTTGCAGTTGTATTTGTGTAATTGATAGTTACATCTTTTAAATATAAAATTGTGTATTACTTAATATTTATTATAGTGAGGTAAGAATGTTAATTTACCTGCAAGTAATGTTGTTCCTACAATTATATATATTCTCTTTTATTCATTATCCATTTATAGGTGTATAATAGGATAGTGTTCTAAGTTACCCTATTTATATTATAATATTAATATTTATAACATAAAAGAAAGATAACAAACTGTCTATATTATTTCCTATAAAAAAAAGATGTATTGTAGTGTTTGTTTTTAAATTATAAAGGAACAAGTTAGTATCTGTAGAACTTGTTCAAGTTTAGTTAGATAAAAAATTGAATGAATTAGTTACATTCACAGCCATCAGTAAATTCTGAAAACTAACTAGTTTATCTGTAGAATTAAATCAAAGTTTAGCTATTCTTACTCACAGTTTAGTTGCTATACATTAAGTAGTTAATTATCATAGCTGGAAGGAATAAACTGTAGAGATGAAAGGCATTTTTATTTAGTCTAACCCTACTCTATTTTAACTAATGTATCATTTTCCTTTGGTTTCAAAATAAGTAATAAGATTACAGAAATGAATGCTGTATAAAGAAATATTTATCTACAAAAACATATTACTGTTAATACAATGATATAACTTCTTTTACTTTACTAATAATCTGACATTTACAGTCTAGGTCTAACCCTACTCTATGTACAGGTTAGAAACTCTTCTTGATAACAGATAAAAGAAAACATTCTATTATTCAAGCTAACTTCCTATTCTATATTTACATCATACTATCTTCATTTAAATATACCACCTGTGCTAGAGTACAATCTGGATTACTCCAGATGGGGAAAAACACAGGTAGGGTTTGTTTCTCATTAAGAATAATTCCATTATTAAACAAGCTAAGATATTCTATCTTTTGAGTTTTTACACTATAAATTGCAAATGCATCATTCAATAACACACAGATAATAACACAGAAACTAATAAATAGTAGAACCTGTTCTTAAAGCTTGGTCGGCAATAGCAATGGGAGGCCGTTCCTCCCTACCAACTCCTAGAGAGCGCTCAAACAACGACTCCTCAGGAACCTCGAGCTTGCTCTGGTCTCCCTGGATGGAACTAGGTGCAACAATTAATCAAGTACCAGTCTTGAGACTCAATACCAGTCCTGAACTTGTCAGTCAATTCTCTCAACTAGCAAGCTATATCAGATCAAGTTACTGCAGTTTATCTCTCAAACACCTTCCTTATAGTTTTCCCTTTTTCCCAATGAATTCCTTGAAGTGCATTCCACCTGAATGATTCTTCTCTAGGAAAATATCTGAGCAGCCTCAGCTCTCTACATTGGGTACTTTTTAAAAGATTGCCTAGGTCTTTTTGGGTTAGTTGTCATTAATTGAGCCACCTGCTCTGATCCCACTTTCTTGGGGAATCATGACCCCAAATGTAGGGAAGTTGGCACCTGCAACATAGGAAGTGTTTGAGGATGCTGCCACTTGTCCTTTGCTCTCCACCTAGTTCCTTCCACCAGTTTGACCAGTAACACTCTTATTAACAACTCTCCCAAGCTGTTGTGTCCACTTTTTATTTATTAAAATAAAATATCCATATTTTTCATTCCACATCTTTTGACTCTGCTGAGTCAACAGTTCCTACTTAGCATTAAATTTAACATACTGTCTTAGGAATCAAATTAAAACAAATAACATTATTTTACAAAATTGGGGTATGTGACAGCACTTTTTAAAGAATTCCGTGATATTTTTTCCTGGTCCTATGAAGAGATGCTAGGGATTGACCCATCCATTGTGGTCCATGAGATTAAAACCTATTCCACGGCTAAACTTGTCAGGCAAAAACTAAGGCAAGTCCATCCTCGGAAGGCCACAGCTATTAAAGCTGAAATTGAGAACCTTCTCAAAGCTGGGTTTATTTATCCTGTACCCCTGACGGAATGGGTATCCAATGTTGTCCCTATCAATAAAAAGTAGGGCACCATTAGAGTCTGTATCGGCTTTAGGGATTTGAATAAAGCCTGTCCCAAGGACAACTTTCCTACCTGGCGCATCGAGCAGATTATCGACAACTATGCTGTAAGTGCCATCTTTTCATTCATGGATGGCTTCTTTGGCTATAATTAGATTGAGATATTACCCTCCGATCAGCATAAGACGGAATTCATTTTCCCATGGGGAACCTTTTCATATAAGAAGTTACCTTTTGGCTTGAAAAATTCTTGAGCCACATTCTAGGGCGCGATGTCCTATGCATTTCACGATATTAAACATATTGTTGAATGTACCTTGATGACCTCCTTGCTCATTCATAGTGATGGGAGGACCACCCTGGTCATCTTAGAGAGATATTCTTGAGATACCGTCATTATAATATAGGGGTCAATCCGCATAAATGTGTTTTTTGCGTTGAGACAGGACATTTGCTAGGTTTTGTGGTATCCAAAGATGGCATCTACATTGAACCTTTGAAAATTTCCACCATTTTAGATCTACCAGCCCCAACTAATATCCTTGAACTCCAAATTTTTCAAGGGAAGGCAAAATTTCTCCACCATTTCGTGTGCAATTTCACAGAGAAAATGCACGGTTACATACGTCTACTCAAGACGAACACTCCATTCTTTTGGGATGACCAGGCCCAATGCGCCTTTGATAATCTTAAGTATGCTTTGACACATTCACCCGTGATACACCCCCTGGATTATTCAAAGGAATTTTTATTGTATATTGCTACATCCACTACTACCATCGCTATGGTTTTAGTGCAACAAAATCTCCATGGTCGGGAGCAAGTGATTTATTATTCCAATAAGAATCTCATGGATTACGAAACTCTCTATTCACGTGTGGAAAAGTTAGCATTGGCCACGGTCATTGCTGTACAAAAGTTTTGTCACTACATTCTACTCAGTACTACCACCATATTGGCAGATCAAAACCCGATGTATTACATCCTGACTCACCAGGTGCTCGGGGGCAAGTACTCCCGTTGGATAGTCATACTTTAGGAGTTTGATCTAGAATTTTCCAAAGCCACATCAAAGAAATCCTTGGTCTTTGCTGAGCTTATGTGAGATATTCCCTATGCTTCGATGAAATATGAGCCCAGTGATTCATTTCTGGATGAATTCCTGTTCCTGATTAGCACTATCGATCCTTGGTATGGAGATCTGCTTATTTATCTCCAAACACAATGATTTCAGCCGCATTTATCCCATGATGATTGTCGCCGTATCTATCACCACACGAAATACTATCTCATCCTGAATGATACCTTGTATAGACATGGGATTGACTCTATTCTCTAGCGATGCCTCACCCATGAGGAGGATGAACATGTGTTGAATGATTGCCACTCTCGAGCATGTGGCAGTCATTTATTTGGGATGGCCACATCCCAGAAAATCCTTCGCACTAGCTATTTCTGGCCTTTTATCTTCAAATACTGTCATGAGGCTGTTAAGAAATTCCCACGTTGTCAACACTTTTATCCTAAAAAGCGCACCCATCCTGCTCTGCTACACCCCGTCATTATCGTTGGCCCATTCACCAAATTTGGGATTGAATTCATGCATTTTAAGCCTACCTCAGTCGAGGGGCATGGCTACATCATCGTAGCCATTGATTATTTCACAAAATGGGCTGAGGCCATGCCTACATATGCAGAAGATGGTAAGACTTCCGCTCTCTTCTTGTTCAATCATATCATAGCTATATTTGGAATTCTGTAATCCATCATTACTGATCACAGATCCCATTTCTATAATCAAATGATGGAGGAACTAAGTGCCAAGCTAGGTTTTAGCCATGAAAACTCTACGCCGTATTATCCACAAGCTAATGGTCAAGTAGAGGCCATTAAAAAAGTTTTGAAAACTATGCTTCGTCGGATGGTTGGATATCATAAATCCAATTGGAACCACATTCTTTTCTCCACTCTTTGGGATTATCGGACTTCTGCGAAAACAACCACTGGTTTCACACCATTCCAGCTTGTCTATGGACTTGAAGCTGTCTTACCGATTCAATGTCAGGTTCCATCTTTACAACTTGACGTCGAACTTCTCCTAGACACTTCCACAGAGGAAGAAAGATTTATGTACTTGAGTAACCTTGACGAGACTCGGAGAGATGTAGCCTTGGCTAATGAGGCACATAAGAAACGTGTGAAGGCATAGTATGATAAATCTGTCCAACCTCATGTCTTTAACGAGGGTGACCTAGTCTTGACTTATGATCAAAGATATGACAAACTAGGGAAGGGTAAGTTTGAGTCCATGTGGTATAGACCTTTCGTTATTTCTAAGGTGTTAGAGAAAGGAGCTTACAAGCTCGTTGATTATGATGGAATCCCTTTTGGGAAACCTCACAATGGGTTGTACCTAAAAAGGTACTATGCCTAGGTATTTATTGGATAGTATCTTGTATATATGTATATTGATTAAATTTCAGTGTGCTTTTAGTATTTTCAAGATGGTTTTGAGTTTAGTGTCTGCATCTGTTTATACCATGTTTTGGTCATGAAGATGGCTTTCTACGGCTTTGCTGATGGTGCTTTTTTGCCACACCTTGAGTCTCACCTCGGCTTCTTGGGTCCTCTATTCCCCAGCTAAAGATTTGGTCAGTTCAGGAGTGGTTTGTATAGGTCCTGCTACTAATAACATCATCAAGTATGAAGCACTCATCGGTCTTTTGACTGAAGCTGTCTCCCAGGATGTTCATGATCTAGTAGTCTTGATGGAGTCACAACTCATGGTTTGTCATTTAAAACATGCTTACACCATTAGAAACCCCATGCTCCTCTGCCTCTTCCAGAGAGTACGTTTGCTAGAAAGGTCATTTGAAACCATCACTTATAGGCATATCCCTAGGGAACATAATGTAGTTGCTGACTCATTAGCTAATTACATCCTAGATTGGCATATTAACCATTCATGACGTCATAATTAAACATGGTACATTGTAAATAATCATTCAAAGGCACATAAAACTCATAGAAAATGCATTTTCCATTTGAAACATATAAACATCGTGAAAAGTCTGTATATATATATATATATACACGAAAAAGTTTACAAAAATAGGTCTCGAGACCTCATTTGAAGCATGTATGCTTTCAGGGAAAATCATCATATAAAATCCTAAAGCTGTCAGCTTTCAGTACATATCTCATACACTAGTGGTGCTCATGATAGCACATCACTGCTTGAGCTACCCTACGCAGCAGCCTACTGAATCAACCCGGTACTCCTGCTGTGGATCTCTTATATCTCATCGGGAGGTCATCAATGTAAACATCTGGGTTATCCAAGGTCAATCTCTTTAGGTTTTCCTCTAGCTCCCCAGTGATATCATCACCCCGTGGTACAAAGTGGGCTCCAACTTGCCTATCCAATGGAGAAGCTCCTCCAAGTCGCGCTGCTCCAACATCTGCATGAGAATATACAGGTCTTGTCACTTAACATAAAAATATAAAACATCAAAAAACATAAAAAACATTTCATCCATTTTAGGGTTTCTTGCTTCTTACCGATGTCACCCCATTATTTGCCAGGTGGGAGTGGTAGGTCAGGATCTCTGGTGAACTCTGTACCTATGTAAGCATAATCCTCAACCATGAGGATTTGATCTTAGAGCCATTTGAAGAAAATATCAGTGAACTTCACCCTTTCCCTACCTTCTCCTGTACGAGCCATGACCTGGACCCACCTCAGCATATGGGGGTCCCGTGTTCTTAGAATCTGGAAGACCACCTGAGGTCTCATATGTGGAACCCGCTCGAAGAAGAAGCAGGCTAAAATGGAGCCAAAGACAAACTGCTTTAGCTCTCCCTGTCGACATTTAGTCAACTGATATTTGAAGATTGGAAGCATGGATTCCGCCCAGTTGAATACCATGGGTGCCATGGCTTCTATGGCATACAACATGTGTTCCCTAGAATCCTGATGCACATCCTAACTCCCGACCACCCTCTGCATAGTAAATAGGACGGTCCGTAGGGGCCCATCTGTCACTGCTCTGATAGGTATTTTCTTCCTCAATGTGCTCATCCATGGAGCACAGTGATGATCTATAAGCTCTCAAGTGGTGATATCCCATCCATGGGAACCTGTCAGTGAAATGGGGGCACCCTGTCTCGAGAGATCAGTCAAGAAGTAGATGTCCTTTACTTCCATTGTAAGAATATGGGGCCCCACCTTGAAATACTACTGCTCTGGATACCACATCCACAGTATGTGTTCCAGTAACCGCTCATGTGACACCATGCTTAGGGTCCAGAAGAACTTCAGGAGCCCACAGTCCCGTAATGCGACGATACAACCCGCATTTCTCTCAGCAAAGGAATCATCATTGCCATGTGTTCTTTCTTTCCATATCACCATGTTTTGAGCAACCAAGACTTGAAAAAAACAATCATACCATGCATTAGAATCATTCCTAATCATTAAAAATCAAAAGAATGACTTATTATTGCTCATGCTGTTAGTTTAAAGTCTCCACGTCCAACACCGCTTGTGCACCGTTGGAGACATGCGGTGGCACCGCTTGTCAACCATGTTATAGGCACGGTGCCCACTTTTAAGGTTTTAGGTCTTGCCATATGAGCCCAAAACCCCACCAAAACTCAAAATAAACATGAAATGAAAGAATAGGGTGTTAGCTCTGACTTGCAACTGATGGTGCTAAAAACAGACAGTGGAAACTCCCGGTATCAGCTGCTGAAGATATGGCTAAGAAAGTGCTCCAAATGCTCTCCACTATGGGTAAATAGTGAAATGATTTTATTTTTTACTATTTACATGACTTATATAGGCATTTTTGGGTCTGACATACTATATTTTTGATATAAAATCATATTTTATTCAAATTTTATCTATTATAATCCCTCAATGCTAGTTTTAAATGCATTTAACACTTTTTTCTAAGTCGATTGTAGGATAAGAGAACCATAGTAAGAAGCTTTGGAAGTTTTTTTATGGCTTTTTCACACTTTCATAAAATGGAAAAGGTTGATGAGTGTTCATTATGACACTTTGGTCATGCTCTTTAAACCTAGTATCAAAGGTTCGAGTCCATTTCAGTTTCTTTCAAGGCTCGTAAAAAATTGACATTGTGTAAAGAAGCATCATGGAGTCTTCTTTTCACTTATTTTTCAGGATCCTTAAACATGAAAAGATCGTCGAGTCCATTTTTGATTCTTTCCAGGCTCGTAAAAAATGAAATTGTGTAAAGAAACCTCATGGAGTTCTCTTTAAACTCTTTTCAGGCTCCCTAAATACAAAAACATCGTCGAGCGATCTTGTCTTCTTCACGCTTGTTAAATTATTTGAAGAGTCATCCGTTCGATGGTAGGTTATCTCTTTTTCGGTTTGGATGGGACTATTTACAAAAAAGGAACACTCCAGCCAATCATGACTAGAAGAGTTCTCTAAGGTATGATTTTACACTTTTTCAGGCCTTAGAGACTAAATCATACGAAAAAGGACCCCTTTGGAGTCTTCTTTCGTATTCGTTCAGACTCTCTAAACATGAACAATACCGAGTTTTATTTTAGTGGACTTGTTAAATTAAACATTGAGAGACCCATTTTGGGAATGAACCCCTCCTCTCTCAGGTTCACAAAACATATGAGTCTGGACTTGTCTTCTGATGAGCTATATCGAGTGTTTGTTACCCTCTTTGAACTCGTAAAACCGAAAAGAGGCACTCATTGATCATGATGGGGGAAATGGGAAGGGAATCATTTTGTAAATAATGGTATTTGTTTGTCGTTACCTTTTAACATGTCACTTGTCTGCACATCATGTAAGTCAATTGGGTATTCAGCTGATCTTCATGACGATCCACTTTCATGAGTCATGTCACTCCTTTGAGTCTTTCAAAAGAATGCATTATCCACTATCGCATTATGTGTATGTCTCATCCAATCATGCTGCCAAGTCTTTTTGTCATGCTACCCGATGTTCAAACGGGATCTGAAGAAGTTTTACCCTTGCAGTCTACATAGTCTTTGTGTCAGTATCTTTGAGTTAGTCTTATGGTTACTACATTCACACCATTCCAGAACTATATTTCGAGTTTCATGTCATCGATATGGGACCCATCATGGCCCTCCTTCGATGAGACTTTTCCCGTCGACATCAGCTCATCATCCGGGAAATAGTCTTAGAAACAATATTTGGTACCTTGAGATCTGTATGCCTTAATGAAATATTCTCTCACTCTCAACATAGGTTCACATAGTTGACCTTTGATTGGTAGAATCAACTAGGTGTTCGACATCAGGACATCTATTCACACCTAGTATATTGTACTAGGGCACCTTGGGAATCATTGACATTAATGGTGATCTCCCTCGCACTTGTTAACGGTTCAAATCATTGGCCGGTAATAAATTGGTTTCTACCATGTTTGACTTTAGATCATTGTAATCACATGGATATAATCGTACTTTGTGGAATACAAGACGAAGACCCTGGGCATTTGTTTAAAGTGCTCATCACTTTTCCCCAGGTTGCGATGGAGTTTTGTATATCTAGCATGGATCCACATTTGTATGGTCATGGCTATGCTCAAATTTGAATCTGTATGACATAGATCTACATTTGTATGTTTGGTAGCTATGTCCAAGTTTGAGTCCTCTATCACATGGATCTACGCTGTATTCTAGTAGCCATGCTTGTTTATTCCTCTCATGGATCTGCCTTGTATTGGTATGTAGCCACGAGTTGGTTACTTGTGTCTATGATTCAACATACTGATGTACTATAGATGCCTACTTGACAACATGCTCCGATCAATCCGACATTTTCACCTCATAGCGACGACTTGTTCTCTCAAAGCTCTTGTTTATCATATCCATCTAAGACTCATGCTTTGGGGGGCATCCTGTTATACCAAAATCCTGTCATCATCATGTGATTAGACCTTTGACATACCTATTTTCCCTTAATCCTAGCACTCGGAGTGGAAACCCATGCTAATTGTCAATCTTTCACAAAAATTCCCAGCACCACAGTTTCCCTGTTGTCTAGGAGTGGTACCTTGTTCGTACCACCTATCCCTTGTTGTCCACAAGTGGTGCCACCACTTATGGCCCTTAGTCCATAAGTGTTTCTTACCAAAACCACTTTTTAATTGAAGGAGAAATGCGACACCCTGGGTAAAAAGGGAAAAAAAGAATATTCTCAAGGCTTCTAGATCATGAGCCTCGTGTCCTCCCTTATCCCTATCATTGTAGGTCAGTTGAGCTCGAGATCCCTCATCCTAGGATCTTAGAGGCAACCTCATCCACTAATCTCTCAACCATCCCTGTCCATTGAGCCTTATAAATAAAAGCTCATATCCATGGTTGAGAGGGAGAACTCTTAAGGTTTTATTATGCTGTTGGATTGATCACTTGGCCCAAGCCATTGGAGAGCATAGAGAGCTAAAGTTAGAGTTTATGGCTCGATGAGAGTGCTTGGTTTCATGGAGATGCATGTAAACACTAAGGCTTGATTGGTTGTAAGCTTCCCCATTTTTATATTAATACAAAGATGATTTCCATCCCACATTATTGTTGTTGTTTGATTTCACGTGTATGTTTTTAGATTCCTTAGTCACTAACATGGATTAGTAGATCATATTCTGGCAGATTTGATGTGTTTGCGTGTTTAAGTTGATTGTAGGTACACAGGGTTACTATCAAATCATGACATTCTAGGTATCTATGGCATCCAGGGAGGGTCTTAACCCTTTTTCCTTCATTTGTTCTGGATCTGAACTATTCAAACCAGTGGAACACCTTATTGTCCGGAGAAGGTGAAATATTCCAGATAACACCTGTCTTCTTTTTAGATGATCATGGAGGACCACTAACCGATGCTCAAATTAATTATACAATTACTACATCTTAGTGAACCCTTTATATAGATTAACCATGCCTTGATAAAATTGATCATGTACTTTGCATGCTAATTGTTTAAACTCCTCTTTTGTGAATTTAGAGAAAGAAGAGGTAGAATATGTAAGTTATAGGTCTTTGAGTTGTTGTTCAAATATAGAAATTTTGTCTTCCTATTGCTCAGTTAGGATATATGCCTTCTAAAGCTGTTGTTTGAGATAATTGTTTTGTATTTGTAGCTCCTTTAACTTCTCTTCACACTCCTCCTTGAGAAGCCAGATTTATAGCCTATGGTCTACCTTAGTTTGTGCTAGGTCATGTTTGACCTTTTGCAGCTCTTGTTCCTTGTCTTCTAATTATTTGTTCAGCTGAGATACTGAATCAAAATTTGCACCAGCAAAATCCCACATGACAAATTCTCTATCTAGGGATCCTTGTTTGGTGTCATAGGAGTCCCTTTTCCAAATTATATGTCTAGGAACCTGCTTGACTATACCTTCCCTTGTCTTCTTAGCTCCAATATTAACTACAAATTTGTATTTCCTTCTCCAAAAATATTTCCCAAGAGAAATCACTACATCCTCACCAAAATATGACATCTCCTCTATAGTGGAGATAGTTCCATCATGAACAGTGACTAAAGGCTCAGCTTGGGATGTTTGAGGATTAGGGATTTCCAGAATAATGGGTGAAATAATAATAGGGGTGTATGAATAATAGGAGCAAGTGATGCAAAGATAGAGGTGGGGATAGGTGTAGAAGTTTATGGGGAAGAAATTGTAGATATGGAAAGAGTATTTAACTGTGGGAAAATAGAATGTGGGGATGTTGGGGTAGTGTGGAGTTCATATGAAGTTGAAAGAATAGGTTAAGTAGAAGGGGATATAGAAATATGCACCTCTATTATTACTGAGGGTGTGCTGGTGGTAGATGAAAGAATTTGAGATAAATTGATCTCAGAAAAATAAAGTTGGGGAAATGATGAATAAAAAATACTCCCAGATGGCTGGGTGGTGGTAATGGATGAAGTCATGGAAGCAAGAACATTAACAGTGCAAGTGGGGGTATTTTTTTTTGTTAGAGTTTCTTAAGATATGATTAGATTACCTAGGATATTTATCTAAAAGAATAACAAGTACACCAAAATGCATAAAATGTAAAAGATACACAAGACAGAAATATTTTTCATCGGGGAAACCATAAAGGAGAAAAACCCACAAACTTCTTCAGAATAGTAAGATTATCAAAAGCAGTAATAAGAAATTTTTCAGCAGCTATCTTTCTGTCCTCCTTTGACTGTATCTCTCTCTCTTGCACCTTAGAGAGTATGTGAGGTGTGTATAAATGAGGGAGAGTGCCTCCCTATTTATACCCTTTCAAGTCATTGACCAAATATAAGACTCGAGCCTACATGTCATCTCTCATGGGGCCAACTTCTCCTAGAGAGACCACAATTACATATTACGTGATGTTACACTAGGAACTATTGCCCCAACTTACAATGGAGATTGTGCCTCAAGATCTAGACATAATTTAGACATCCCGTAAAGGGGTAACACACATCTCCAATAGGGGTAAAACAACATACAATGATAATATACATCAAAATATCTTCTGAAGTTACAAATACGTCAACACTCCCTCTTAACTAGGAAGGTATTATTTCTCTGCACGTTCATCAACACATCTGGTCAAGTCTTCATCGTATAATCATCATCACAGAGTCATAGAGTCTTCATCATAGCTACTTCCATCATATTGTTATAATTTAATCATCATCCTATACTATTTGTCAGTAGAATTTTCTACATTTCCAATGCTTTTTCATGCTGGATGTAGGCCTTTCCTCCATGTAGGTATTTATCGACATAGCCAACCCTTTTTCTTGCTGGATGTAAGTCTATAGTGCCAACCCTTTTTCTTGCTGGATGTAAGTCTATAGTGCCAACCCTTTTTCATGCTGGATGTAGGTATCTATTTACAAACCCAACCCTTTTTCATGATGGATGTAGGTCTACAGTACCAACCCTTTTTCATGCTAGATATAGGTCCCCATATACAGATCCAACCCTTTTCCATGATGGGTGCAGGTCTACAGTGCCAGCCCTTTTTCATGTTGTATGTAGGCCTTTCCCTCTATAAGGTCTTTCTCTACAGATCCATCCCTTTTTCATGCTGGATGTAGGCCTTTCCCTCTACAAGGTCTTTCTCTACAGAGCCAACACTTTTTCATGCTAGATGTAGGCCTAGCCCTCTGCCTAGTTTGTATCATCGCTGCGAGCAAGAAATCAAGTAGGTACATTTCAGGACTTATTATATGCCTCTTGCAAAACCTACAAGATCTCTTGGGGATGATTATATGCCACTGCAAAACCTGAAGGAGCATCTTAGGACTAATTACAGGCCTTGTAAAAACCTGTGTACCCTACTATTACCTCATCATATTTAGATCATCTCATCGTCACATGGATCATAGCCCAGATACACATAACACAACACTTACATCGATGACCATGAGAGGCCCATCCTACTACCATGTCAGAAATACTATCAACACTTACATCAACGACTATGGGAGGACCAACCTGCCACTATGTTGAGAAGGCATATGTGTATCTGTGTCTTCCAGAGTCATCACTTCCCCTTGGAAGGAACCTTAATCTAAAGTACACCAAGCTTCTCTCTGAAGTATTCAAACTTCACTCTGGCCATTTCTAGGATAGAATCCCATCAGGATTGATTACGTCCAAGGATAACCTATGAGATTCACCAGGACTGATTACATCTGAGGACAACCTACATGACTGATTATGTCTGAGAATCCTATGAGCTTCACCAGGATTTTATGCTCAGACAACCTGTCTCACTGGCTATGCTAGAACTCATCACTCCCTCTTTCAAGAGATATTGATCTAGATCACATACTGGAGTTTCACTGCTCCTCGCTTGGTTGTACCATGCAGAACTGCATCCTGCAAAACCAGTAGGCCATACTAGATCTCAGACTGAAGAAGCAACCCAAGGTGTTCTTCTTCTCAGTGGCACTACCAATCTGAATCAACATAACCATGCAGGTTAGTCTTTTGATTCATATCATACTTGAGCCCATACTCAAGTATACCCTTCAGGTACCTCACAACATTCTTTGAAACCAGGTGAGCATGTCTTGGATCTGCTAGGAACTGGCTCAAGTCGTTCACAACAAAGCATGTGTCTGGTCTTGTATTCATTAGGCACATCAATGAACAAATTGTTTGATGATACATCGTGGCATCAACCATCTTTAATGAAGTATCACTCAATAGCTTTAGGTTCGATTCCATAGGTGTGGCCTTGAACTTGCAGTCCATTATCCTGAACCTCTTCAAGATATCCATTGCATACTTCCCTTGTCTAAGGGAGATTCCATATGCACTCCACCACACCTCCATGCCTAGAAAGTAGTGCATCATATCTAAGTATTTCATATCAAACTCAAAAGCAAGTCTCTTTCTTGCATATTTAATGAGTTCCTATTTTCCTATCAGGAACATGTCATCAACATATAACAGGAGCATCACCAGTATTTAGCCTTCAACCTTGAAGCAAAGGTTGGAATATTCTTTACTCTCAGTAAATCCTAGATCCATTAGTAATCTGTCTATCTTTCCATACCATGCCGAACCTAAGGATTTTCTGCAGTCACTCCCTCTGAAGCGGAGCATCATTCTCCCTCTGCCTTTCATACTCTATGTATTGAAACATTATGTACTAGAGTGAAAAATAGCTTCATCTGCTACTAATATTCTATATATCCATCTAGGGCCATTGGATACTAAGATCATCTATCTTGAACCTTTTGAAAAGTTCTTCTCGCACCCATATTTGAGCTTGTCATCCTCTATAGGATTTCATCTTCAAACTTGTAGAAAAGGTTAAGATCTTCATCACTCTAGGTGATCTTCAAGCTCCTCATGTATTTGTTATCCCATGGGTGCCTTCTGAGCTCGTACATGGAATTCTTTAATTTTGACACATGAGTCTTCCTGCCATCTGTCTCAACTCCCAGTGGCTGCAAATGTCTCTTTGTAGTCTATGCCTTATTTCTGTAAGAAGCATATATGGAAATTGAACCCGGTGATAGATTAATTTTACTCACAACAATTAACAATTGATCATGCAAAATCACTCACAAAAGAGACTGAAATTGGAGCTGAACACTAAACTATATTAACTCAGTGTACAATAGCCAAAAATGTAACATAATAGGTTTCTGAATAAATAAAATACATCAGGGATTCGAATGCATGAGGAGCAATTCCAATCTAGCATAAAGCAGGCTTACTAAAAATAAGCAAATCCCCCATAGGTGTAAAAAGTTGATCCCAAATCTGTCATGGAGCTCACGAATTAGAAAAATGGCTTAGGCAAGCTAAAGAGTGGTGGAATGGAATCTCATACATGATTTTCCAAGGAGAAAAGAGTGGAGGATGAAGAGGACAAAAAACTAGTTCACCTCACCTAGTCTAGCTTTCCCATTTTCCTTAAAACACTGAAAAAGCAGGCAATAAAGCAGAAAAAGTAGAAGGGCGCTTAGGAGGCTAGGAATAAATAAGATTTGATTCCTTGAGGTTTCCCAAGTGCTACATGAGTCAAATAAGGCAAGTTTTACCACTATGGATAGGAAAAAGACAACTTGCACATGGTGGGACACATGAACTAGGCAAATAAGACAAAAATAATTAAATTAATGTCTAAGGTAGTAAAATATGGGTTGATTATTCTAACACCCCCCTTTAATCCTGACTTATGAGTAATATATCAGAAAATTATAGGGCCTAGCAACAAGGCTTAGTCACCCTTTACATACTGCATGTCCATTTAAACAAGGAAAGAGGCAAAACCAACTTGGGAAAATCCTCCCTTAAACATGGACTGTAAAACAAAATTTTGTAATCTTGTCTTCACTCATGCTTTCACAGCATGATCAGCAATACCAAGCAGTGATTTGAGATTGCTGAAGGTCTTCTCACAAAATTCTTTGGTGAAGATATCAGCTACTTGTTTTGAAGATGAACAGAAGAGTAGGTGAATGGTGCCATCATGCACAAGCTCTCTGATGTAGTGCATATGGATCTCAATGTGTCTGGTTCTCTGCTTCTGAACTGGATCTTTGTAGATTCGAATGGTACTCTGGTTATCACAGTAGATGGTAGTTGAGTACTCTGATTCGAAGCCACACTCTCCAAGTAATCCCTGCAACCATAAACATTGAGTTGCTGCATTAACAACTCCTCTGTACTCTACTTCTGTAGATGAGAGTGCAATGGCACTCTATTTCTTGCTTGAACAGATAATTGGCCCTTCTACAAGCATGAACACATATATTGATGTGGAATTTTTATTTGTGCTATCACCTGCCCAATCACTGTCAGTAAATCCAATCAAATCAAGATCAGATTTTGCTTTATAGAAGATCCCATGTGTCCTTGTTCCCTGAACAAAGTTAAGGATCCTTTTGGCTGCTTTCCAATGGATCTCATGAGGTTGATCCATGTATCTAGAATCCACACTTACTGCATAAGAAATATCAGGTCTAGTATGTGTCAGTTACAACAAACATCCAATCAATTGCCTATACAGTGTATTGTTTACCATAGGTGAAGAATCAACTTCTTCCAGCTTCACTCCTGAAAGGAAAGGAGTTTTGCTTGCTTTGAAATCCTTCATTCTGAATTTGTTCAGAAAGTCCAAGGCATATTTGGACTGGTGTACCTTGATTCCATCTTTGGTTTGAGCAATCTCAAGCCCCAAAAATTGACTTAAGAGCCCCAAATCTGTCATGGAGAAGGCTTGGTTCATAGCACCCTTTAAAAAAGCAATCTCAGCCTTTGAGCTTCCTGTAATGAGGAGGTCATCAGATCATTAATGAACCATTAAATAACTTCAAATAGACATTTGGATCTGATTTTCACTGAACAAAATTCAGTGATAGCAAGAAGCTATCGATCTTGGCACACCAAGCCGTGGGGGTTTGCTTTAGTCCATACAATGAATTTCTCAACCTGCAAACAAGATAAGGGTTAGTAGAAAAACCTTGATGCTGCTGCATATATATCTCTTTAGTGAGATCTCCATTCAGTAAGGAACATTTTACATCCATGTGATGTACCTCCCATTGCCTTGAGGCTGCAATGGCTAGAGCTAGCCTGATGGAATCCATCTTTGCCACTGGGTAAAAAGTCTCATTGTAATCTATTCCATGAACCTATGAGTAGCCCTTGGCTACAAATATGGCCTTGTACTTCAGTGGTGAACCATCAGCAGAAAATTTGGTCTTATAGACCCACTTACACTGGACTAACTTTCTCCCTGGGGGAAGATCCACTAGCTCCCATGTGTTGCTCTTCTGGAGTGAGATGAACTCCTCCTTCATGGATGTTTTCCATCTTGGATCTCCCACTGCTTCTTCATATGTTTTAGGATCAAAATCCACCATCAAATAGCATTTTTTATCAAACATATGATCCTTCATGCATAGACCACTCTCAAATTGAGATCTAGTCCTTCTTGGGTCATTGGGATCCCAAGCTAGCTCTCCTGCTACATGTAGTGTCTTGGATGCCCATTTTGGACTTGTAGGGATGTTAGGGTCTACAATAAACTCATCTCCATCAGACAAATCAGAATCAGCATGTTCAACAAACTCTTTACTTACTTCCTAAGGTTCAGGTGGTGAAGAGGCTTCACCAACTTCCACTGCTGCAAGGGGTTCTTCTTCAAACTGAACACACCTTTCGATGAAGGATTTGTTTGTGCTCAAATTTATTAGTTTGTACTCTTTTGAATCTTTAGAGTATCCAACAAAAAGACACTCTTGGCTTTGGGGCTGCAAATCCTTCCTCTTCTCTGTTGGGATTCTAGCCCAAGCCTTTGAGCCAAAAATCTTGAAATGGGTCACATCTGGCTTGTGCCCACTCCATGCTTCGAAGGGAGTCATACCATCAAGATGTTTGTGAGGCACCCTATTCTGAATATAGGCTGCAAAGTTGATAGCTTTGGCCCAGTACTTTGGTGACAAGGTTTTGGCCTCCATCATGCATGTTTCCATCTCCTTCAGTGATCTGTTCTTCCTCTCAGCAACACCATTTTGCTGTGGTGTGTAAGGGATAGAATGCTGCATATGAATACCTACATATTCACAATAATTAATAAAATCAGACTTGACATACTCACCACCATTGTCAGATCTGAGGGCCTTGAGTTTCCTTCTGGACTGGTTCTCAACCAAAGCCTTAAAGACTTTGAATAGGACAAAAACTTCATACTTGTGTTTCAAGAAGTGAACCCAGCAATACCTGGAAAATTCATCAATAAAATTCAATGCATATTTGGCCTGAATCATGGACATATGAGGGAATGGGCCAGCAACATCACTGTGGATCAACTCGAGGGGTGCAAAGGTTCTCTCATGACTAGCTCTCTCAAATTTGTGCTCTGGGTGTTTTCCTAGGATACAACCTTGGCAGACTCCTTTGGAAAATTTTATCTTGGGCAACCCTATGACCATCTCTTTTTCACTAAGATCAAAAAGATATTTGTAGTTTAGGTGGCCAAATATTTCATGCCAAAGCTTGCTTGCTTCATTAGCATGAATCAGAAGAGCAGAGGGGTTTGAGTAGGGTAAGAAGTGTGAGAACATGTATACCTTTTGAGCATGATTTGTAACTCCTTTTTCAATGAATCTACCACTTGAGATCTCTATGATCTCAACTTCATCAGGGGAGAATATGAATTTATTAGGAGACCCAGTGTGGGTCATCTGGTACACTGACAAGAAGTTGGAGGCAAGACCAGGCACATACAACACATTGCTGAACTGACCATGATCAAGATCAATCCTCCCTTTGCCCAAACTTTCAGTGAGAGAGTCAACTCCCAGTACTATAGGTGGTCCTTTCGACATATCAAGTGAAGAGAATGCCTCCTTGGTTGAAACCATGTGTCTTGAAGCTCCAGAATCAATGATAAAACTGGGTGAGCTTGATGTGCCAACAACCAATGCATGCACTCTCTCTCTGTCATCTAAACTTGATCCTCCTTCTCTCTTCTTTGAGCTTTCTGGAAGGGAGATGCCATTTTTCTCCAGGAGTTGGGTCATCATGTCTATTTGATTCTTCATACAAGAGCTTTCAGTGTGATTTCCCTTATTGCAGTATGTGCACTTGCTCATTTCACCTTTGTTTTTCTTCTTCTGGTAGTTCTTATTGGAACCTTGTGGCTCCTCCGGAGACTGTTTCTTGTCTCTCTTTTTCTCAGGTGGCTTTTTAGCTTTCTTTTTGCTTTTTGAATCCACCTTCAAATCTCCAGCAATCAAAGCTTAATCTTTGGATGGTTTGATGGTGCCCATCATCACCAGCTTGTCTTGTTCTTGTGTGAGAGATTCCATGAAATCTGCAAGGCTAGGCATCTACCAGGTTCGAGCTGTCAGTTTTGTGGCATAGAAGGTCAAAACAAACACTGAATAGTCAGGGCCTAGCTTTGAGAGGATGGCCAGGATGAACTGATCATCTTTCTTTTCGATCCCACACTGTTTCAGCTGCAAAACAAGTGCTTTGAACTTGGAGAAATATAGCTACAGGGATTCAAAGCTATTTGGACTCAGAGAAATCAGCTCATTTTCGATTTGATGTCCCCTCATCTCATTTGTATTTCCAAAAATATCAGAAATATTCTCCCATACTTCATTCGGTGATGTCAATCCATCAAGATGGAAAAGGAGGTCTCTGGAAATACTCAGACACAAGAGACCATAGGCCTCATCCCTCCTGTTGTGCCATTTTATCTTCTCTACAGTTGCATTGGGCTCTGATTCTGTTGCCATAGTCACCCTATAGAGGCCTTTCGCTCTGAACAGTATATCCATCTCTGCTTTCCATTCAAAGAAATTGAAAGGAGTCAATATAGTTTTCTGTGATTGATCCATAGCTTAGAAAATATGTCCCCACTGTTAGTAGAAGGATCCCAGTCACTGATGTCGAACCTGCAAAACAATTTTGAAGGAGAGAAATTGATCTACAATGGCTCTGATACCATGTGGAAATTGAACCCAGTGATAGATTAATTTTACTCACAATAATTAACAATTGATCATGCAAAATCACTCACAAAAGAGACTGAAATTGGAGCTGAACACTAAACTGTATTAAATCAGTGTACAATAGCCAAACCTATAACATAATAGGTTTCTGAATAAATAAAATACATCAGGGATTTGAATGCATGAGGATAAATTCGAATCTAGCATAAAACATGCTTACTAAAAATAAGCAAATCCCCCATAGGTGTAAAAAGTTGATCCCAAATCTGTCATGGAGCTCACGAATTAGAAAAATGGCTTAGGCAAGATAAAGAGTGGTGGAATGGCAGCTCATACATGCTTTTCCAAGGAGAAAAGAGTGGAGGATGAAGAGGACAAAAAACTAGTTCACCTCACCTAGTCTAGCTTTCCCATTTGCCTTAAAACACTGAAAAAGAAGGCATTAAAGCAGAAAAAGCAGAAGGGCACTTAGGAGGCTAGGAATAAATCAGATTTGATTCCTTGAGGTTTCTCAAGTGCTACATGAGTCAAATAAGGCAAGTTTGACCACTATGGATAGGCAAAAGACAACTTGCACATGGTGGGACACATGAACTAGGCAAATAAGACAAAAATAATTAAATTAATGTCTAAGGTAGTAAACTATGGGTTGATTATTCTAACAACATCATGATACAAATATTTCCTTATATCCCACGATGTTTCCATCTATTGCATGTTGGGTCTTGTAGGTCCATTTGGAAAACACTATGGAATTCCCTTCAAATCTTGGTACCGCACCCTAGACATCATTCTTCTTGAAAGGGTGCTCTCCTTCCCTTTCTTTTTGGCTAATTTTTCATAGCTGGAAGGCTCTACATCAATGATGTCCCTCAATAGTGTCACATAACTAGAGTGTGTTTGAGGCCTCTTTCTTTCTTTGAAAGTATCATCATACTATTCTTCATCTTGGATTATTTCTCGTGCCCAAGGTGGTCTTCATCTCTCAAGGTGGATCTATCGTTCTTTTTACATTCTTTTGAAGCTATTTTTTTTTTCCATCGTGTCTTTGACTCGGTAAGATTCAGGTTCCTCTTATGAACTGCCATTACTTGTTCTTTGGCATGATCTACAAGTCAATTTCATTTTCATTATTAGAAACATATCATAATTTCCAAAACATATTAGTAGTGACAAATATATATCACATAGTCATGTAACTATTTTATCCAATGCTACAACATTCATCCATATCATGTATACATACAATAACTTCTAGATACATTCTACTCTAATGTTATTAAGAGTGTGTACTACTCCTAATATTCTAGAGAAGAGGTTTCAATCTAGATAAGTAGTAATGGAATGTAGTACAACAACATTGACTTCTTACCCATCATGTGCAATTCAATAGTATAAATGCAAATACTCAAACATGCATAACACATCAACTAAATAAAACAAAATGCATAACCAAACAATATCATGAAATGAAAATTGAATACTCATGCTTATTTATTTTGTGGGTAGACTCCTTATTGAGCCTTCAACTTCATCATCTTTTTCATTCATAACAACATCATTTCTTATCTAAATGCTAATATGGATAAGAGGTTCTTCAAGAGTTGAGTCTTTCATATTCCTCATCGCTTGAGGGATCTTCTTTGAATCATGAGAGCTTGATATTCATTTGCTTCTCTTCTCTTATTATGAGCCGAGCTTCTTCTTGTGTTCACTCTTCCTAGAGTCTACAGAAGGTAATCACTTTCTTCTGGCACACATTCCTTGATTGAATGAATCCCATGATTTTGGGAGGCCATTCATGGTGGTTATAACAATATCTTACTCTTCTTCGATTGCTTTATCATAGCATCGAACACTTCCTTTTGGTGTCTTCAAGTATGACACATGAGGGATGAGATGATCTTTAATAGAATCTGCAATGATTCTCTTGTCTCTATCCTTAGCCTCTTTTCCCTCTGGATCCTAGGACTTTCTTACTAAAATACTGATCCAAGTCAATTTCTTCAAGGATCATAGAGGTCCTATACTTCCATACTTAGAATTTTTCAGCTTCACCAATCTTTTCATCAAGAGGGTGTGATTAGTCATTTTGAAATGAGAACCTCAAATGTAAATATAAAAAATTTAGTTCTTACTGATTTGAGGTGTTCGTCCTGGTTCTAGAGCTGGATGATCTAGGTTTTGTCAGAGAAAACCTAAATTTCAAAACTTGGAATTTCAAACTTCTGATTCGATAGAAAGATGGGCCTCTTCAAGGTGAGCTGTCCAATGCACTCCTTTTCTACAAACAGTGGAGGGAAGGTGATGGAATAGGAAGCCCTAGTTTTCCAATTTCTTCTACAGAAATGATTGATGTTTATTTTGTTGTATCTCCAAAGTTTAGGATCCTTAAGGTCTAAAATTTATCATTGTGATATCCTGATAAGTCTTATTTCCAACCCCACAGGTTAGAGCATAAATGGATTCTCCAAGATCAACTTATGTTGACTTTCCCAAGTTGACTATTTTGGGGAATGTTCAGAATAGCAAACTTGTATGGACTAACACATGTCATTGTTTAACATTCTAGGTCTTAAAAATGTGCCACAAAACCACATTATGTTCCCTACCTAGAACATTTTTTGAAATTTCATTTGGACCTTCCTATCCCGAGATATAGCAAATATCCCTAGGTCACTTGTTTATGATTATATTCTAGAGGAGGTTGGAACCCTTATTTAGAGGAACCATATCTCCTGAAGTATAGAAAATTCAAGGCCAAAATGTTTACGTAGTGTACATAATGAATTTCTCTTCATCCTATAAAAAATTCATCTTCTGATCCTTCTCCAATATCATTTTATAGAAAAAGTTCTAGGATTACTAAATTCAGTCTTCTAGGGTTTTCAAGCATGAAACCCTAATTTCCATTAGCTGCCATTGTAGCTGTATTTTGGTTGTACAGTGAAAATTCTATGATTCAGAAACTAATACCACCAATAGACGCACCCTAGTGAGGTGAGTTAGCATATCCCTCCTTGCTTGATGATCTATGGAGAGAACACCTTCAACTAGGAAGCCCTAGTTCCCGCAGATGTAGAGTGCCTTCTTTTAGAGAGGTTATAATACCATGTTGGATTTTCTTAAGATATGATTATATTATCTAGGATACTTATCTACAAGAATAACAAGTACAAAAAAATGCATAAAATCTAAAAGATACATAAGATACAAATATTTTTCATCGGGGAAACCATAAAGGAGAAAACCCTGTAAACTTCTTCAGAATAGTAAGATGATCAAAAGTAGTAATAAGAAATGTTCAATATATATATTTCTCTCCTCCTCTGACCATATCTCTCTCTCATGTGCCTTAGAGAGTATGTGAGGTGTGCATAAATGAGGGAGAGTGCCTCCCTATTTATACCCTTCAAGTCACTGAACAAATATAAGACTCAAGCCTACATGTCATCTCACATGGGGCCAACTTATCCTAGAGAGATCACAATTACATATTACATGATGTTACACTAGGGACAATAGCCCCAAATTACAATAGAGGTTGTACCTCAAGATTTAGATAGAATTTAGACATCTCGTAAATGGGTAACACACATCCCCAATGGGCATACAACAACATACAAAGATAATATACATCAGAATATCTTCTGAATTTACAAATACATCAACATTTTCCTCCTCCAAGTCACTGTGTATCTCATGTATTTCTGAATTATGTTGAGGAAAAGGTGTTAAAATTCCATATGCTAAGCTAGATTATCAGTATTTAATTTAAATTTCATAACAAAATCATATAGACAGGATCACTGGAAGAAACAGTATCATAAGAGAAACATAGATTTATCCTGGGAAAACCCTAATGGGAAAAACCCAACAAAATCTTCCTCAATATAGATGCCCCAAAAGATAAAAGGTAAAACTCAAAAGACTGATCCTCCTCCTTCTCTAGCTACAGCTCTTTCTCTCTCTCTCTTATGCGCTACACAGGTGAGTGTGTGTGTATCAAATGAGGATCACCTCCCTCTATTTATATTCTTTCATTCACTTAATATTTGACTCAATTATGTAGGCTTGAGTAATCCTAACCCAGTTATGTAGGCTCAAGTAACCACAACTAGGGTACTAATGACCCGACTTACAATGGAGGGGACTTCCTTTGGAATTTTAGTAATTCTCCCGATAGGAAAATCATGGTACAAAGAAATACAAGTGATTCTCTTGATAGGAGCATCGGGGACCACTAAAAATATATATTTAGAATATTCTTCAAAGTTATAATAATTCAACACTCCCCCTTTAACGAGAAGGGTATTGTACAACAACAACAACAACAACAGCAGTAGGAGAAAGAGGGAATCATCAACATCATCAAGGTGATACATCTATAGATCATTGGAATATTTTTCATCATCTTCAACATATAGTCTTCATCTTCAATATTTAGTAGTAGCAACAATTTTACCACTTGATCAACAACATCAACACTTTGACCTTTTGATCAACAACAATATCATCATCCTCATCATATTCTAAAATTTTGATTAACATCGTCATCATCATATTATAAACTTTCGATCAACAACATCATCATCATCATATTTTGAACTTTCAATCAACAACATCATCATCATCATACTCTGAACTTTCGATCGGCAACAGCATCATCATCACACTATGATCTTTTGATCAGTCACATCATCATCATCACACTATGATATTTTGATCAGTAACATCATCATCATCACACTAATATTTCGATCAGTAACATCATCATCATCAACAACAACCTGCAATCCATAGTACGAAGACTAAAATGTACGGATCACTTTAGGACCTAAGTCTAAGGATGATGCAATCCTACCACATTCTCGAGGACCAAAGTCACCAGATATATTCTGAACAAAAGTTCAAGGATGATACAATCCTACCACATTCTTGGGGACCGAAGCCTCTAGATACCTTTCTGAACCGAAGTTCAGGGATTATGCAATCCCACCACATTCTTGAGGACCGAAGCCTCCAGATACCTTTATGAACCAAAGTTAAGGGATGATGAAATCCCACCACATTCTAGGGGACCAAAGCCTTCGAATACCTTTTTGAACCAAAGTTTAGGGATCATGCAATCCCACCACATTCTCAGAAATTTAAGCCTCCAAATACCTTTCTGAATTGAGGTTTAGGGATGTTGCAATCCCACCACATTCTCGGGGACCGAAGCCTCCAGATACGTTTATGAACTGAGGTTCAGGGATGATGCAATCCCACCACATTCTTGGGGACCGAAGCCTTCAGATACCTTTCTGAACTGATGTTCAGGGATGATGAAATCCCACCACATTCTCAGGGACCGAAGCCTTCGGATACATTCTAAACAAAAGTTCAAATATGATACAATCCTACTACATTCTCGAGGACCGAAGTCACCGGATCACTTCTGGACAAATGTCTCGGGATGATACAATCCCTCTTAATTCTCGAGGACCAAAGTCATTGGATCACTTTTGGATAAATGTCTCGTGATGATACAATCCCTCTTCATTCTCAAGGATTGGAGTCACCTGATCACTTCTGGACAAATATCCTGGGATGATACAATCCCACCACAACATAATTTCTCCTCCTTTCGAGGAAGTTCTTTCCAAACAACACCAAGCTTGTCTCGAAAGTGTTTGAACTTTATTTGAGACAGAGGCTTCGTCAACACATCAATAAATTTTTCATTAGTACTCACATACTATAGCTTTATGTCTCCCTTCTGTATCATATCTCATATGTAGAAGTACCAAATTTCTATGTTCCTCGATCTATCATGGAACACAGGGTTCTCTAAAATATTTATACAAATTTGGTTATCACATAGAATCTTAGTAGTATCCATCTCCAGATCAAAGAGACCTGACATCAGCTTCCGAATCCATATGGCTTCACAACTAGCAGAGCAAGCTGGTATGTATTCTGCTTCCACCGTGCTAAGAGAAATACTGGATTGTTTCTTGCTAAACCATGAAATCATAGCAGACCCTAGAAAAAACCATCCACCTGATGTTCTCTTCCTATCTAAGACACTTCCAGCCCAATTTTCATATGTATGTCCATACAATCTGTAATCATTGTTTCCTTCATAGCATAGACCAAAGTCTATAGTCCCCTTCAGATACCTCATCACATGTTTTGCAGCTATCAGGTGAACCTGTGTAGGTTGAACTAGATACTGACTCAAGGTGTTCACAGGAAAACAAATGTCTAGTCTGGTATTTGTTAGATACATCAACGAACCAATAATCTATCTGTATAGAGTCACATCCACTAACTCTGATGATTCATTAGATAACAACTTCAGGTTGGAATCCATGGGTGTGGCCATGAATTCACATTCCAACATATCAAATCTCTTCAAGATTTATACTGCATACTTTCCCTGATTGAGAAAGAATCCTTTTGAATTCTTCTAGACTTCCAGACCTAGGAAATAATGCATTAGACCAAGGTCTTTCATCTCAAATTATTCAGCGAGCTTCTTCTTGCATTCTACAATATGTTTCTCATTCCTTGTCAGAAATAGATCATCCACATATAGCAATAGTATGATAGTTTCATCTTCTATAACCTTGAAGTAAAGGTTAGGATTGAATTTACTCTTGGCAAAGCCCATGCTTGTTAGGAAACTATCTATCCTCCCATACCAAGCTTGAGGAGCTTGCTTCAGGCCATACAGGGCCTTATTCAACTTGCATGCGTGAGTTCATCTGTCTTCAACTTCAAATCATTATGGTTGTTCTATATATACTTCCTCTTCAATCACAACATTCAGGAAGGATTTTTTCACATCCATCTAGTGTAAGTCCCACTTCATCATGGATGCAAGTGACATGATTTCTCTAATCGAAGTATACCTTGCTACTGGTGCAAATGTCTCTTCATAATCAATTCCCTCTTTCTGAGAGAAACCTCTGGCCACAAATCTTGCCTTGTACTTCTCTATGATTCCGCCAGAGTAGATCCATTTGGAGGATACTACACTCTTTCCTTCTCACTTGGGAACTATATCCCACACATCATTCTTCATTATTGACTGCTATTCTTCAGTCATTGCTTCTACCCATTCTTTCTTCTGTATCGCTTCTTCATAGTTTGAAGTTTCTTGATCTACAAGATCACATATCAAAGCTACATAGTTGGAAGATGTCTTGGGATTATTACTTACTCTTTTGGAGCCTTCAGGAGCTCCATATCTTTCTTCTTCTTATATAATCTCTCTTTCCCAAGTAGGCTTTCTCTTTCATGACATCTCCATCGTAGGAGGTTCTTGTGGTTATGTCATGTCATGCTCTTCACGAGCTTCATCTTAAGGGAGGAATGTAGTCTCTACATTTTTGGGAGGTGCATCTTCCTCATATACTTCTTCATGTTGGCATTTTTTGGATCTCTTGATAGCTGCTTCTTCATCGAATGTTGCATATCTACTAATTTCCATGTGATGGAATCCAGGAATGTAAATTATTAATGCCTTGGACACTTCACAGTATCCAACAAATATCCCCTTCTTTCCGGAAGGGTCCAACTTAGTTCTTTTCTCTTTTGGTATATGAATATATACTAGACAACCAAATATTTTGAGGTGACTTATCTCAGGCTTCTTTCCCGTGAACATCTCTTTTGGAGTCTTGAATTTAAGATCACTGTAATATATTCTCTTCTATATCGCTTCTTCATAGTTTGAAGTTTCTTGATCTACAAGATCACACATCAAAGCTACATAGTTGGAAAATGTCTTGGGATTCTTACTTATTCTTTTCGAGCCTTCAGGAGCTCCATATATTTCTTCATCTTGTATAATATCACTTTCCCAAGTAGGCTTTCTCTTTCGTGACATCTCCATCATAGGAGGTTATTTTGGTTCTGTCATGTCATGCTCTTCAGGAGCTTCATCTTAAGGGAGGAATGTAGCCTCTACATTTTTGGGAGGTGCATCTTCCTCATATACTTCTTCATGTTGGCATTTTCTGGATCTCTTGATAGCTGCTTCTTCATCGAATGTTGCATCTCTACTAATTTCCATGTGATGGAATCTAGGAATGTAAATTATTAATGCCTTGGACACTTCACAGTATCCAACAAATATCCCCTTCTTTCTGGAAGGGTCCAACTTGGTTCCTTTCTCTTTTGGTATATGAATATATACTAGACAACCAAATATTTTGAGGTGACTTACCTTAGGATTCTTTCTCATGAACATCTCTTTTGGAGTCTTGAATCCAATATCACTGTAAGATATTCTATTATGTACATAGACAATAGTTCTTGTTGCTTCTTCCCATAGATGCATAGGAATATCTTGATCATATATCATTGTCTCCATTGCCTCCATGATGGTTTCATTCTTTCATTCCACAACACCATTCTGATGAGAATTGTAGGGAGTGGTTAGTTCCCTCTTGATTCTGGCATCTTTATAGAAGGGTTCAAACTCTTTTGAAGTATACTCTCTGCCATTGTATGATCGAAGTGTTTTGATTCTCTTGTCTGAAATATTCTCTATCAAGGCTTTGAATTCCTTGAATTTCTCAAACACTTCACTCTTTGCTTTCAAGAAGTATATCCAAGTATTTCTTGAATAGTCATCAATGAATGTAATATAATATTCAAATCCACTTAAATATGTGGATGACATTGGACCACACACATCTGAATGAATCAATTCCAATGTACCTTTTGTTTTTGTTTCACTCTTCGGAAATGGATTCTTGATGCTCTTTCCTTTCTCACATCCCTTGCAAATGACTTCATGTTTGATCTTCATGTCTCGTAGTCCTGTCACTACTTTGTTCACATGAGGTAGTGCCTTGTAATTGATGTGGGAAATCATTCTATTCCATAGTTCACTAGGGTTTGAACAAGGGTTGTTTCTGAATGTCCCTTGATTTTATACATACCTCCTTCTTCTTCACCGATAACAACTTCATCTTCAATTTTATTTCCTTTGGGCCACATGAGTACTTGACCATCTATGAATGCAACTCTGAATCCTTTCTTATCTAAGTCTGAGATAGAAAGTAGATTCTTCTTTAGACCTGGTACATATAATACTTTCTTCATCTTCAAGGGATTTCCTGAATCAAGCTTGTAGCTTGCTTCACCAACTCCTTTGATTGGATATTGAGAGTCATCTCCTAGGGATAATTTTTAAGGAGATTTCTTTTCTTCAAGTTTGGACAAAGTTTTCTTTTGTTCCGTCATGTGATTTGGAGCACCACTATCAATAAGCCGAGTGTCTTCTCTAGGTGTTACAGTTCCAGAGAGTGCAGAGAATAGTACATACTCTTCGACATCTTCTTCTTTTGCTTTCATTCTTGGAGGTCCTTCCTCCTCTTCTTATTCATCCTCATCTTCAACTAGATGAGCATGATGTCTTTTGTTTTTGTTGATCCTCTTCTTATATTCTTGTTTCTTCATAGGACAATTTTGGGCAATGTGTCCTATCTTATCACAATGAAAACATTGAAAGCCAGAGTAGTACTTATTTGGAGGAATTTCTCTTGTTCTTTGGATTCTTCTAGGAGGTTGAGAATCCTTGTGGTTTCTCCTCTTGAATTTAGGTTGAATTCTTCTTATCTTGGTGTGAGTGGCTAGGGATTGATCATCTTCCTTCAGTAAGGCTTCTCTGTTTGCCACTCTAGTCTATTCTTGAATACAATCTTCCCAAACAATGTCAAACTTCATGCTTTCCTTTCTGGCACACATCATCTAGATGAATGACTCCCAGGGTCTAGTGAGACCATTGAGAGTATTCATAACTAACTCATATCCATTAAGTTTGTATCCAATGGCTTCTAGTTGTTCTTTGATCTGGGAGACCCTTGTGAAGTAGTCTTGGATGGATTCTCCATGACTCATCTTGGTTCTGTTCAGTTGAGCTCTTAGATTCATCTTTCTATTGATGTTTCTTCCTTTATACATTCTTGATAGGGCATCATGCATTTTATTTGGAGTCTTCTTGGATGACACTTGAGGGATCAAGTGATCCTTGATAAAGTCAACAATAATTCTCTGTGCCCTAATCATATCTTTCTTGTGCTTCTCCTTAGCTTCAACTTCTTCAGGTTCTACAACTTTATCTTTGATATACTTATAAAGATCATTCTCTTTGAGAATGAGGCTTGAGAATAAGGCCAATCCTGTATTTCCATGCTCAGAAATTCTCTATGCCTTCCAGGTTGTCCTCAAGCTTAGTGCTTGGGGCCATCTTGTCAGAGAATCACAAAACGATGAAATTCCATGGAATGAGAAACTGAACTTACTAGGAGATGTTCTTGACTGAGGCGATTTGACTGGTGAGATTGGTTTTTGGAGATCTCAAGTATTTCCCCTTCAAATATGACTTGTAAGATTCAACATTGCAGCTTTTAGCTGCTTTCTGGTTCTATAGTTTTCTGGTGCAGCTGTCAAACTAGGGTTTGACTTTTCAGGAGATCTACTCCTCCAAAAACTTCAATTCCAAGCTCAATAGATGTGCTTTGGGAGGGCACAACTTTATATGCAAGTAGTTTTTCCGAAAATCAAAAAATTTATTGAAACCCTAATTTCTTCCAGGGAGAGAGAGAGGGATTTTTCACCTTATGAAAGCTGTCCTATTATGGCTTGCTCTGATACCATGTTAAAATTCTATATGCTAAGCTAGATTTTCAGCATTTAATTTCAATTTCATAACAAAAGAATATAGATAGGATCACTAAAAGAAGCAGTATCACAAGAACAACACAGATTTATCCTGGGAAAACCCTAATGGGAAAAACCCAGTAGAAGCTTCCTCAATATTGATGGCCCAAAAGATAAAAGGTAAAAATCAAAAGACTGATCCTCCTCCTTCTCCAGCTATAGCTCTTTATCTCTCTCTCTCTCTCTCTTATGTGCTACACAAGTGAGTGTGTGTATCTCAAATGAGGATCACCTCCCTCTATTTATATTCTTTTGTTCACTTAATATTTTATTCACTTATGTAGGCTCGAGTAATCCTAACTCAGTTATGTAGGCTCGAGTAACCACAACTAGGGTACTAATGACTCGACTTACAATGGATGGGACTTCCTAATGAATTTTAGTAATTCTCTCGATAGGAACATTGGCGTACAAATAAATACAAGTGATTCTCTCGATAGGAGCATTGAGGACAACTAAAAAATATATTTATAATATTCTTCAAAGTTACAATAATTCAACAAAAGGTTCTACCTGCTGAATTGGAGGAATTTGCAGGATCTATTTTTCAGGATGCTCCACTCTTTGAATTTCTTGTGGCATAGGTTGAGGGATTTTTCCTATAGTTGAGATTTAGGAATGACCTCATCAACCTTTTGCTTCTTTGGCAGAGGTTGGTCCACAACTTCCTGTGCCTCTATCTTTGGACTAAGTTTATCCCGCCCTTTCTTGAATTATAATCCTCTATGTAAAGTATCCAATGTGGAGGAGGATTTTGGTTTCTTAGGGCTTTCAAGAACATATTTTCCTTTTTCCTTACACTTGTTAGGGGGAGGAGTGGAATAATTGGCCAAATATTCCATAGCCTCCTTTTGTATGTTCTGCTTGTGGATATCCTCTTGTACTTTCAACTGGAGTTGTCTTGAATGTAGGGTAGAGGTCTTTAAATCCTTCTGATACTGGAAAATGTGGGATTTTTCTTGAGGATTGGTGATCATGCTCACCACTTCTGAATAATAAACAACCCATATGTATACTGATTCATTAGGAATATCCTCGTGGGCATAAGGAAATTTAGTCTTCTCATGCTCAAAATGATTATCCAACCACGACTTAGGATCATGCATTCTTTGGGTGCTTCCCCTAGATTCATTTTTGTTATAGCCTTCTTTGGGATAGCTTCATGAGTGGAGTTTTGAACTGTCAAAAACCCCAATATCAAAGGGAACTTGGGCCAACACTTCCTCTTCTGTGCATCAATCTTAGGGAGGGCTCCATCAACGACAACCTGATAGGCTATTTCCTGCAAAACCATCATGTCTAGGACTATTCTTGGCGGCAGGTGAATAATATTTCTTCCCCAAATATGAATGTAAGAGAAATATTCTCCCACATACCAATCACCAGGAGAAAAATTAGGGCTCTAGCCCCTTTCGAAAATGTTGGGGCATCCCCCCTAAAGATCATCTGGTAAATCAACCCTATGAAGTGGTCGCAAATCTCATAAATCCGGGGGACCAAATTGTCCTCCCACATGTCGGAGCAATAGATGTGTACTGGCAGGGAAGTCTTTGTCCAATTCTAGCCCATGGCCGGGAATGCAAAAGTAGCACATAATACGTCCATCACATACCCTGACATGTAGAACATTGGCTTCCTTGAGGTCAAAGTTTTATGATACTTCTCAATCACTCCCTTCAGGGTTACTAATAGAATATAATCCCAATTGAATGAATCCCCTATAAGAAATATGTGACGGGTTATGGGATCCCATTCAAGCTTAAAATTGGTACAGTTGGGTAAACCATACAACCGGCAAAACATAGCCGCTAGCAAAGAGAATGGCTCTCTGAACCATGAAATGGAGTAGACCTTCTCTGCCTTAGGGAAAAACGATGTAGGTTTATCCATCCAATATTTTATTGCCTCCTCATAGTCAAATTGGGTTAAGGCTGCATCAATAGATTGGGTTGTGAGAAGTTGCTTAGGAGGTCCAAGAGCGTATGCTCTGGAAAATACTTCTGGGTGGAAAGAGGCTACTAGGTTTCAAAGGTGGTTGTCGAACGACCATTATTTCAGGATTGCATAGTCAATTTCCCACTTGAACGGGTTTGTATATGGCATGAAGGGAGGTCTGGCTGCAATATAGTGAAGCTGGGAACTCCCAATTTTGGCATACACAGGATGGTCGTGGGGAATGAGAATTCATCATTGTCAAATATTGCATAGATTATGGACAAATCCAGATGAAGGGTTTTAGAAACATGCCCACTGGTATCAGTAAAAGCCTCGACATTTGGGTCCTTGTTCTTCTGCTCTTACAGGGAGGTCTTAGACCTAGTATTTCAGGACATGCTGGCGGATTGTGAGGTAAATTCTGATATAAATTTGGCGACCATGATTAAAACTTGCTATAATTAAAAATAACATAAAAATGACCATGAAGGGTAAGAAACTTATCGGTAAAAATCCTGGAGATGAGTGGATTGGCCAGCTGGAACGAGAAAAATCCGCAGTAAAATATCAAACGCAGTAAAAATCACAAGTGAAATGGTAAAGAATTCATAAATTTGAATGAATTAAATAATCCAAAACCCAACGGCAGAATAGATATGAACCACATATCTGGAAAAAAATAGATGGCTGAGATTGAGGAGGGAAATCCAAATGCGGAGGTAAAAATAACCAAAAACCTTAAATATTATGATTCTTGCAAACCATAATTCGCAATGTGGGATGCAAGATGCAGAATGAAATTATTAAACAAGAAAATTTCTTAAAGTTTCAATCCAAAAAATACTTGCGGGTTGTGGGTAAGAAATGTTGCAAATTACAAATTTATTGAGTTTTTGCTTTCCGCAATCCACATTGCGGGTTGCGATTTTCAGAACCAAAAAAGAAAAAAATGTGCAAAACATGACTTTTCACTTTTTGCAATCCACATTGGGAAATGCAGAATCCAGAACCAACAAAGAAAAAATTATTTTGAAAGGGGTTTCCGCAATCCACAATATGCATTGCGTTGGCAGGTCGCGGGTTGTGGAAAGACAAACTTTTATTGAAATAAAATTCTAACTCCCGCAATCCACATTTGCAGGTTGAGGGATGCAGGAAAAATATTTCTGAAAACCTCCAAGAAAAGGACTTCTACAATCCACATTGTGGGTTGCGGAATGCGGGTTGCGAAATCGCAAAATATGTGTAAAATAAAAGAGCGCTTCCGCAATCCGCAAATTCAAAAAACAAGGTTTATACGGAAATTTTATTAAGGCCAAAACAAAATACTTACAGTTTCAAAAACTCACATAAGAAGATAGTGGCTTCAAAATTCAATCTAAAGGATGACTGGGGATCCCATTTTAGCAGCTTAAAGTGGGATCTGTTGTTGCGAACAACAACCTTCTTAGGTTGTTTCTTTGGATTTGAAGAAGTAGTACTGGAGATTTTTGAAGAGGAAGAAGAAGATGGAGAAGAATTCTCAGAAGTGTCATGTACCCATACCCCGGTTACAATGTGGAATTAATTTTTTTATTGAAGAAAATTTGTTATTCTTTCTAAGCATAGGGCATGGCCATGAACACACTCTTCAACTCTGTTCGATACCATAATGTAACGCACCCGCTACTNTGGAATTAATTTTTTTATTGAAGAAAATTTGTTATTCTTTCTAAGCATAGGGCATGGCCATGAACACACTCTTCAACTCTGTTCGATACCATAATGTAACGCCCCCGCTACTCTGAGATACCATGATGTCCAGGAACCCGATGCCCATACACCTGACTGATATGCGAGATAATTAAAAAATTATTATTTATTTCTCTTTAACATAGTCCTAGGTCCTGTAACATCCTTAAAAATTCATACTTAGTCTCAAGAACCACTGTAATAGTTGTTCTGCCATTGACAGATTCATTCTGTAACCAAGAATGCCTTTTCTGCATTGGAAGATCTTGATCATGAAGCATAGCTCTTGCAGCTTCCATGATAGTTCTGTTCTTCCTTTCTGTAATCCCATTTTGTTGTGGATTATATGGAGTGGACAAATCCCTCTTAATCCCTGAGTCTTTGCATAAATCTTTGAATTCATTTGATGTGAATTCTCCGCCATTATCTGATCGAAAGGTCTTGATCTTCTTTTCAGTGTGATTCTCAATCAAGGATTTGAATTCATTGAACTTGTTGAAAACTTCATCTTTGTTCTTCATGAAGTAAATGCATTTCTTCCTAGAAAATTCATCAATGAAAGAAACATAGTATACATACCCACTTGGTGAACTTGATGACATTGGTCTGCATACATTGGAGTGGATGATTTCCAAGATTCCTTTTTCCTTGATCTCGCTACTTGGCAATGTCTTCTTTGTATTCCTTCCTTTCGCACTTCCTTTGCAAACTCCATCATGTTTTGCTTGAATTTTTGGAATACATTCAACAACTTTGCTTGCAAGTGGTAGTGTTCTATAATGCACATGTGGAATCCTTCTATGCCAAATTTCATTTGGCTCTACTATGTCATGGATCAAGGCTTGTTCTGGATGGCCCTTCAATTTGTATAGACCTCCATCTTGTTCCCCAATCACTACTACATCATTGAAGGTATTTCATTTTGGCCACATGAGAACTTGGCCATATACAAATGCAACCCTCATGCCTTTTGCATCTAATGCAGATATGGAGAGGAGGTTCTTCTTGAGTCCTAGCACAAACAATACATCCTTCATCTTCATGGAATTTCCAGAGTCTAGCTTACAGGAATATTCCCCACTACCTTTTATTGGATACTGGCAGTCATCTCTGAGCTTCACCTTGTGAGGTGATTCATGTTCTGACAGTCTCACAAAAGACTCTTTGAATCCCATCATATGTTTGGAAGCCCCACTGTCTGTAAGCCAATCATTGCTTCGATGTGTGATGTTTCCCATGAGAGCAGAAATCAAAACATATTCTTCATCACTTGAAGAATCATCACTTTCTTGCTTGTTTCTCTTTGAGGAATGTTCGTCATCTTCTGCAGCATGAGCATGATGTCTTCTCTTGTTGTTTTTCTTCTTGTGAGAGTTTCTTTTGTTTCTAGGACAATCTCTGGAAAAGTGCCCTATTTCATCACAAGTATAACATCTGAGTTGATATTTCTTGTAGGAAGAGTGCTTACCTTTAGAATGATGATGATGATGGTCCCTTCTGGGTTTCTTGGATTGAACTATGAGAGCTTGATATTCACTTCCCATCTTTTCTTCTCGAGCTACTATCCGAGCTTCTTCTTGTGACCATTCTTCCCAAATTCTGTTGAACTTGACTAACTTCTTTCTGGCATAGATCCCTTGAATGAAATATTCCCATGTCCTAGGGAGACCATTCAAGGTGGTCATTACAATCTTTGAATTTTCCACTTCTTCATCTACTGCTTCTAGTTGTTCCTTGATCTGAGAGACTCTTGTGAAGTAAGACAGGATGGTCTCTATATTCTGAATCTTCACATTCTTCAACTGGTTCCTCAAAGTCATTTTCCTATTTATGCTCTTTCCTTCAAACAATTTGGGTAGGGCATCAAACATAGATTTAGGTGTCTTTAGGGAGGAAAACTATGGTATGAGGTGAACTTTGATTGAATCAACAATAATCCTCTTTTACATAACCAACTTCTTCTTGTGTAAGGCCTTAGTCTCATCTCCCTTTGGAATTGGAACCTCCTCATTGATGTAGGAGTCCAACTCATTTCTCCAGGACCAGGGAGATCCTATACTTCTAGGCTCGAAAGTTATCATCTCCCTCAAGATTTTCATCAAGCTTGGTATGATGAGACATCTTAACTGAGAACTTGAAATGGAAATACAAAAGATTTAGATCTTACCAGGTCAAGATGTCGGATCTTGATTTGGAGATGAAATTTTGTAGTGCCGGTTCAGGAGTCGATTAGGGTTTGGATTTTGTGGAGTGCTTTCCAACCAAATGCTTTGATGTTGATCTCTAAATTTTGATTTTGAGGAGGAGATCAATCTAGGCCTGGGCTCACTGAAAAATTCCACTTTTGTGGAAAGCCCTAATTTTCGGCAATAGTGTCAGGTCCAAAACTGAAAAAGCTCAGAATTGGATTTTTCTTTGACAGAAAGATGCACCCTAGGGAGGAGAGTTATTCCAACCTTCTTTTGTTGAAAATCTATGGAGAGAGATCCACAAAGTAGGAAGCCCTAGTTCCTGCAGTTGCACAGTGTCTTCTTCTTAGGTTAGCTCTGATGCCATGTTAGATTTTTAACATTAAGCTAGCATTATATTAGGATCTTTTAAATCAGATAATAAAAAGCATAGCAATCAAACACAAGAGACAATGAACATAGTGTTTTTCCTCGGGGAAACCATAAATGGAGAAAACCCCATAACTTCCTCAAAGATAGAATCCGCACCAAAAGTAAAACCCCAAAATAGTAATATGATCTCCCGACAGTAGTAACCTCTTTCTTCCTAGCCCCAATGTATTTTTCTTCCTTAGCTATGCACTACAACTGAGTGTGAGTGAGTGTATGATAAATAGAGAGGCTCACTCTCTATTTATACTAATTCCTAACTTGACAATAACCTACTAAGGCTGACTTCTCTAGGAGAGTCTAATAACCCTAGTGCCTCGAAACTGTGGGGACTTTAACCCTTGACCAATAGGAGGGTTACCCACAATGAATTAACATGACTTGTCTACATTATAGAAAATCTTGATCGGAACATTGGGGCATGACATGACTCAATTACATTACAGACACATCATGGAATAAAAATCGGGTTACAATACATAAGAAATACAAGTGAATACATTCCAAAGTTACAATTACATCAACAAAGAGATCAGATACCATTAGATATGTCATCATGTAGGATCTCAATCATGGCACTATATTCAGGAACATTTTTCAAATATGGTCGGAGACACACACCTCCCGAAGACACTACTTGACTCTTAGCCGTATAAATTACCCAAGTAGTTGAAGATAAGTTTTGGGTATGGAGGTTGGCACTATTAGCATATACTATATATACTGAAGAATCCATCGACCTCTTCCACAACAAAGGTAACCATGTCAACAAACCAAATCTCTGCAAGAAGACCAAAATTAATTTATGTAATTATACAATAATATACAAAGCTTCAGTCTCGGCTGAGAATTAGGCATAGTATTTTTTAAGATAGAGCCCATTTTTAGGCTCCGCCAAGGTTGTCCCTTCATAATACACTAGCTTGTATGTGTCCTTCTCTAAGACTGTTTAACGAAGTAAGTCCCATGCCACATGGGGTTGAACTTAAATGACCCTAACGGTTCACTAGCTTGGTCATATAGAAGAACCAAGTCACCTTCACTAAATATCTAGGGACGGATAGACTTATCATACTGATCCTCTACATGACATTTATTCATTTCAAGAACCACTAAAGCATCCTGACGTTGCTCATCAAGGTGCTCCAATTAGACCAGACGTTCTTCTAACTAAAAAGTATTTGGTAAGAGCTCTATGGCTAGTTTCAGAGAGGTAATTCTATATTCAATCGGAAATATCAACTCCACCCCATGTACTAATTGATATGGAGAAAAATTGGTGACAGTTTTAAAACGGTTCGGTATTCCCACAAAGCAGGGAAAAGCATAATGTGCCAATTAGTCTTGCTTTGTGAAACGGTTCTTTACATAATGGACTTAATGGATTTGTTTATAGCTTCGACCTGTCCATTCACTTGAGGAGACTAAGAAGAGGAATACTCTTTCTTATACCCCAATTTCGAAGATAGTTCATCCATCATGCTATTTTGAAAGTGCTTTCCATGGTCAGTGACAAACTCTCACAAATTACCAAACTAAGTGATGATCTGATTGAGTACAAAATGAGCGGTCATATCACCATAGGATTTAATAGTAGGCATACCCTCTGCCCATTTCCTGAAGTAATCCTGACCACTATGATGTGATGGTGCCCCCCATCCAAAGATGGGTTGCAATCCATAAATTCTACCACCCACTTTGTCATGTCCTTGACCCTTTGACCGACGAAGAGGATGCAACCAACACCAAGCATACGGGAAAACAACCCCATGAACATGGAGAAATAGACAAAACATCAATGCTGAAATTAAAACAAGCTTAACAGAATGCATACTAAGATGCATAATCACTCAACATACAAAAATGCAGAGTTCTCAATCATACAGCGGAAGCAACACATAAAAATTCCAGCATCAACATGTCCATCATAATTCATGAAACAATAGATTAAATTGCAGAGATGAATTAATCAACAGTCAGGAGTACTTACCTTTTAATGAAGAACTTTCCCGCAACTAGCTACATCGCTGCAACGTTCCACCCAACCATAGGCCAGTGTGCTCATCAATCTCTCAGCAACGCTGCCACCCCCGAGCTGGGCATGATTCCTCAAGGAATAAGGGTCAATGCAGGCTTACACACATAGCCAAGGTTCACAAAGCAGCAAACCAACACAGTTGGGATTCACAAGGTCATCAAGGAGCTAGGAAGGAAAAGGCTAAGCTGGTGGCCTCAACACCAGTCTTCTCAAGCATACCCAGCCTCCACATTCCACTCACAATAGTCCGAAGGCCAACCACTGCATACCGCAGCAAAACAACCCTTCACAGCCCTGTGAAGAAGGAAAAGATAGCCAGGTAATAGTCCCAAACAACAGGCGAGGCATAACTCAAGTCCAACCACACTCTAGAGTTGTTCTTGGCCCTAGCATGGCCAAAACAACTCAGCAACAATGCACAACAACACCCAAAAGACGTTTGCAGCCTCAGCAACCAAGAAGCAACCCAAAACCAAGGCAAATCAACAGCCCATACTCAAAATGAGTGATGGCAATAGTCCACAGTCTCAAAACAAAGGAGAATCCAAACTCCTAGCGTGGACAGGGGAAAACTTAATTAGTGGGATGTGGCAATCAATAGCCAACCAACATCCATGAGCCCATAGAATATTTTCACTAATGGCAAGGGTGGTTTAAAAACAGGCCCTCAGCGTGAACAAGAGGGAACAATACACACGAAAACTGCCATAAAAGGAAAAACACAACCACAGACCACAATCGATAACATACACAGCCACAATAGACAAGGAGACATATACATACCACCGAAACCGGTATGGAATCCACAACACACAGCCCTGAACGTGGAATGGCTCCTGCACAGGAACAATCCCAAGCGGCAGCCCCGATTTCACCATCTCCCTGCGTGAGGAAATCCAACACAGAAATTCTGGTGCATGAGAAGAAACACCAACGGCTCTACATGAGGACGAACAACTCTTCCTATGTGTGTGGATGAACAGCTCTGCCTATGTGCGCGGATGAACAGACCATCGCGAAGAAGAAACGGACCATCGAGAGGAACACACGGACCATGGAGGTTACACACAGTGGAGAGAATGAACAGATCAGACCATGTGGAGGTTAGAATCGTGGGAGAGAAAAGTGAATGGTTCTTCTGCCCCATGCGAGAGAAGAGGAAGAATCCGCTGGTGGAGTGGGCATGTGGGCAAGGACTGACAGTCCTGCCACAACCACCACTACTCAGCAATAACTACCTCAACTAACTCCATAAGACATTCAAGAGGGTGGATGAGACAAGGGAAGATGGAAAATCAAACAAGGCTTTTCCCCCCCAAAGACCAAGGTTGACATCCCCCCCACACCCTTATCCTTTGGAATCATGCCCTTTTAATTTTAACATTGCACTGCTGTAGCTGGTTGTGGTTTTATTTTAATTGATGTGTGTGTTTACATGATGCCAAATTATAGTGTGCTGAATAGCACGATATACCATCGGCAACTATCCCCGATGCCGAAACATACACAATCAAATTGATGGTGGGGCTTTTGCCTTTAGCTCCTCACCATGATTAATTACAATATATACATCATGCAAATGGGATCAAAACTGGGGTGTTACATTCCCCTCCCCCTTGGAATAACACCGTCCTCGGTCTTCCAGTACATAGGAATACATATACATATACAATTGCACATCAGAATTTCAAAATTTTGCAGATCTGTCCCACGTTCAATTATTCACTTTGAACATTTAGGACCAAGCCCCTCAACTTCCATGAAATTCTCCTGCTGTTTCTCAGCTTTCAGCTTATCCTGAAGTCTAGGAACTTTGCGACTATTGCCTTCTTCATGTTCCCTCATTATGCAGTCTCGGTGTAAATGATGTCCTCCGCATTCCCAACATTTCACTGGATGCTTCATCTTTACCTGCTCAATTTCCTTTGAGTCTTCATTCCTGGACCATTTCCCAATGGGTCACTTGGACGAATGTCCCATTGCTGATCCACCTTCCTTTCCTTTTCCAATTGCTCCTAGAAGGCTTTTCACCTCCCTTTGCAAACCAATAGAGTCTTGCAAAATCTGGTGGTTCATTTCATTCTACCTCTTCTGTATCTTGAGCATCTCCCCAAGATTTTCTTGGGTCTTGGAAATCATTTGAAGGAGACTTCCATCCAAGTCCAACAACTTTTGATCTGCTGCCATAATCAATGTGCACCACCAGGTTTCACTTTTCTCACCTGTGAAATGCACCATTGGAATTCCATAAGACCAAGCATAATATAGACATTAAAATAAGTCAGTTAATTACCCAATTGGCATGACAGTCCAAGCCTCATCAAGGAGACTTTCATATTTTTCATGCCTTCCAAATAGGCACACGAGCTCATTCATGTCCATTCTTAAGCAGGGAATTAACCATTCCAGCATTCACACATTACTTTAAGCAAATACACACATTACATTTCTAGTCATACATGCATTCAACAATATTTTGTTTTTCACAATGCATAAATATATATATATATATATAATTAAAAGGGCAAGAGAGAGCAGCAAGAGTTTTTCCCCTCTTTGTTTTCTTCCATCCTGGAACCCACACCACTGCGGTGGCTTTTCATGCTCTCAGCCTCTTTCACTTCACCATGAATGTTGGACCAATCTCTCTTGGTCATGACACTTAGTGTCTCTGGTCCATTTCAGACCTCTAAACCATGGAGTCCCTCCACATGGTTTGTCTCAACTGCTAGGAACCTCACGGTTTCACTAACACCTTTTTCATTACTGCTCATTCTGAGCTCTCCAGGACAGTCACATGTCCACATGCACCTTTAGGATGCTCCCATAGTCCTCGCTTCCAACGATACCTATATCCAAACATTGAATAGATTCACATGTTAGTTTATTCTCATTAGTTTTATCTCTAGAACAAGAGATTAAAACATCATTCCCAAATCATATACACATGTATATTCATAAGAAAAATAAGCCAATACTTATCTGTATTGTACATTTCCTCATTCGTCCACAAGATCCTGCTTCGCTTTGCAAGCCTTGGGATCGCCTATGGAATTGGGTGTTAGGTAAGCACGCAGGCTACTCCACAACATCCTTTTATATATATATCAGGCACATTCAAGGCAACCTCTAGTTGGGTTTATCAGACCGTCTAGCCAAGCCAATATACAATTGGGTTTATCAGGCTGCTGCCAATCAAGCCAATACACTACTGGGTTTACCAGGCTACTCAGCCAAGCCAGCTAACAGTTGGGTTTATTAGCCTACCAAAAAATCACCTGCACTTATATCAACAATCAATCATCAGCCCAGCCAACACCGTTGGGTTTATCAGGCCATCAACAATAACACATACACTTATATCAACAATAACCCTTACTCCGCAACCCCTCACAACAACCATCCACCTTTTACCTTTTACCTTTTTACCTTTTACCTTTTACCTATCCACACAAGCAATATAAAGAAACTCATCAGCGTTATTGCTCTAAAACCGTAATCATATTTCATATCATTCACTATCAAGTATTGAGACACCAGGAGTGCGTCCACTCCCTAGGGTGTAATTAATATTGAAAACCCTTTCATGATCCGACATCAGGAAAGTGTGCACTCTTTTCCGGTGTGTGCCATGTAGGCCCTATTCATACTCAATTAATCGGTCATAATGGATATTAAATCAAAACATGTTTTGCATATGGAATTTAATAATTTGACATGCATATTCTTAGCAAGGGTCACAGAGCACTTATCCATTTGTCAACGCAGTATGCCTTTGTTAAGGAGGAATGAGGGCTCCTTCTCTGAGTTAAAAGTCCCTCGGTTTTCCATCCCAACTCCTTTTCACATTTCATGTGCACACATGTCTTACCGACATAATTTATACCATCTCACTCATGTTACTACCAAACATGCAGTGCAGATGAGACATTTCCAAAATGTCCAATGTCGTTTCACCTGAAACCCATTTCCAAGGGAAAACCTTCCCATGAAGTTTGGCTCTTGCAGGCCATCACACATGATCTTCCTGCAACGTGCACCCCTGGCACATTCATCCAATAGCCAAACAGTCAATCATTATCTGATAATACAATCCAAATTGATTGTTACATAACCAAGCAATTACATTAGTAATTAAATTCAATAAGAATTTACAATTCTGTCTACTACAAAAATTAGTTTGCTTGGCAATGAGGTGATCCTCCTGTCACAATCTTATACAAGCCAACAATGATTAGTAGTTGTCAGTAATTTCTTAAATTTGAAATTCACAATTCAAATTTAACAACCCATTATGCATACCAACTGGCTTCACAGCCATGAGACTCTTCTCATAGGTTTGGCTCTTTCACATGGTAGATTCTGGCATTTGTCATGGTCTTACTCTCATTGCCATGCTCTAAATAATATACTTGAAACATGAGCTTCAATCAACCAAACACTTGGTAAGTCTGGATGCATCTAAACTTCTCATTGCTACAACCATCATTGAAGCATTTTCAGAATTTATAAAATTCAAATACTTCCAGCTGTTAATCACATCAATATTACCAAAAATCATTTACTTCATGCAATCATTATCATACTAACATTTGCAAGGCATAGTCACATCATTCATGCAATTAAATGAAATGTTTAGATACTCCTTACTTCACAAGCGTATCATTTGTACCACCTTGCTCTTCCATAGAGCATTTCTGGCAGCCAATTGATCATGACTATCCTGCATTCATAACAACCTTTGAAATGGTTCCTGAATTGTCATCAATTCATCATTTCAGCCATTAGTTATTCATAATATCACATGCACTCATCTCAATGCATTCATGTAATGCATCACAACATTTACACCTATACTTATGCAATCAGTCACTCGCACCCTTCGTATGCATCCATTCAATGCATGACTACAAGATTCATAAAATATTTTCAATGTATATACATTCAATGCTACCTTGCATTGATCTAGGAATACTATGCATTCAAACATACCATGCATGGACTAACCATGACTACTTCATATAGGATGCATTACTATAATCAAGATCATCAGTACTTACTTTCCTTGGGCTACTAAGCTCAATCAATATATACAGGTATGACACCTTTCTATATTCAAATATCCACATGGTATGAGGTCTCTTACCTTTACCACTCCATGGAATTTGTCATAAGCAAACTATTGCCTGCATGGGTCGTACTTACACCCTTGGCATGACCAATTTGGTTGGTCCTTGCAGAGGATTGCAGACTTTGCTCACCAACTTTTGATTATGGACTGGTTTCCTTATCCTTTTCTTCATAGGGTTGCTAGTCACATTCATCAGCATCAGCAACATACTCAACCATGTCCAGGTTGTCGTTGGTTTTTCCACTAATGCCAACATCAATGCAATAATCATCATCAGTGGGTCATTATAAATATATAATCCGCAAAACATATCCTTATACATTTCAAGTATAAAACTTAGGAATGTAGTTATAATCAGCAAGATAGGGTTTAAGGAAACTTCCCTTTCAAATCCCTCATCCTTGCATGGAATTCCTCTTTCACACAACAACTGGTTAGCCTTCATAGTCCTTGCTACCTCTGGGCATGCAACTGTCCATATTTGTCCATTTGATAGCAGCGGCTGTCATTAGCACTTTGCTGCTCCATGCTCAGATTCTGGTGACTTTTCCTTGTTCCCTACTGGATAAGCTTTCCAACGCCTATCCACATGCTTCATTCTGACCTTAGGTGTGAAAACCACACCACTTCTAAAAATGAATATTTTCACCAAATCTCGGCATTTTACACACAACTGCATTTTGGACTGGGTGCCAACTTCAGCCCTGTAGACCCACTGAAAAACAGCTGAAAAATCCCACTGGAAAACAGTCAAAATCTGCTGGAAAATCCCCTTTGAAAAACTCAAATTTTCCTTTGCATAATCGACTCTCTTTTTGACTATCAGTCCGACGTTTCGGTAGTCCAAACCACTAGCTTCTCTGCTATTCATTGAAAATTGGATCTTCTAACCTGTCGGACGGCTAGTTCTCTAAGCTTTCGACACTTCGGCATTCCGATCTTCATCTTTCATCTGACATTTTCTATACTTAGAAAAATTTTCAATTTTTTTCTCCTTCGAATTTTTCTCCTTCTTTTCGTCGCCACATCGGATGCTCGATCAACTATCCTTTTTCGACGTTTCAACGATCTTTGGAAGATCTCTACCGAAACTGCGGCTCCGACTTCCACTATTTTCCATCGAAACTTTCTCTTTTCTTCTTTCGTTGCATCGGCAACTTCATCTTCTATTTTCTTCTGATTCTTGCTGCCGCATCGGCTACTCAAACAGCTAAATATTTCCGACGGCTTCCATACTTAGATGAATTTTCAACTTTTTCACGTCTTTCTACTTTCTTCCACTGACGACATCGAAAGTCCTTTCAGCTAACTGAGCCGACGTATCGGCTGCTCAAACAGCTAACACCTTCTGATTTACTTCCTGCCGCCACTTGATCAGCTCCATTTCCTTCTTTCTGTCGACGAAATACTTCCTTCTGTAGCCACAACGGCGGAACATCAAACACTAACTTCTTCCAATAGCCGACGAATTCTATACTTAGAAAATTTTTTCAAACTTTTCTTCATGGTGTCGGTGGTCGGAGAACTTACCCATCGGACGCGTAGTTGTTTTTCCATCCACAACAGTGGGCGCTCGAACAAATTTCTGCTTCCGATGGACGCCGAACACTTAGAATATTTTTTGAAATTTCCCTCCAACTGTTCCCATCGGGCGTGCTTTTGCCTAACTCTTGCGCTACAGCATAAGTCTAGTCCACTAAGTGTTCCGACTGAATCGACTGTTCAACACTTAGACAAATTTTGAATCTTTTTTTCTACCATCCATTTCCGATCTCTGCTGGGTAGAAAGCAATTCAACTTCTGTCACCGCATCTTGGTGGTCCATTCAGGCCCATGCTACAACATGAGCTCTGATACCACGCTGTCATGTCCCCGACCCTTCGACCGACGAAGAGGACACGACCAACACCAAGCATACGCGAAAACAACCCCATGAACATGGACAAACATACAAAACATCAATGCTGAAATTAAAACAAGCTTAATAGAATGCATACTAAGATGCATAATCACTCAACATACAAAAATGCAGAGTTCTCAATCATACATCGGAAGCAACACATAAACATTCTAGCATCAACATGTCCATCATAATTCATGAAACAATAGATTGAATTGCAGAGATGAATTAATCAACAATCAGGAGTACTTATCTTTTAATGAAGAACTCGCCCGCAACCAGCTACGTCACTGCAACGTTCCACCCAACCATAGGCCAGTGTGCTCATCAATCTCTTAGCAACGCTACCACCCCCGAGCTGGGCATGATTCCTCAAGGAATAAGGGTCAATGCAGGCTTACACACATATCCAAGGTTCACAAAGCAGCAAACCAACATAGTTGGGATTCACCAGGTCATCAAGGAGCTAGGAAGGCAAATGCTAAGCTAGTGGCCTCAACACCAGTCTTCTCAAGCATACCCAGCCTCCACATTCCACTCATAATAGTATGAATACCAACCACTGCATACTACAACAAAACAACCCTTCACAACCCTGTGAAGAAGGCAAAGACAGCCAGGTAACAGTACCAAACAACAGGCGAGGCACAACTCAAGTCCAACCACACTCCAAAGTTGTTCTTGGCCCTAGCCTGGCCAAAACAACTCAGCAACAATGCACAACAACACCCAAAAGATGTCTGCAGCCTTAGCAACCAAGAAGCAACCCAAAACTAGGGCAAATCGACAGCCCATACTCAAAATGAGTGATGGCAACAGTCCACAGTCTCAAAACAAAGGAGAAGCCAAAATCCTAGCGTGGATAGGGGAAAACTTAATTAGCGGGATGTGGCAATCAAAAACCAACCAACATCCATGAGCCCACATCATATTTTCACTGACGGCAAGGGTGGTTTAAACACAGGCCCTCAACGTGAACAAGAGGGAACAATACACAAGAAAACTGCCATAAAAGGAAAAACACAACTGCAGACCACAGTCGATAACATACACGTCCACAATCGACAAGGAGACATATATATACCACCGAAACCGGTATGGAATCCACAACACACAGCCCTGACCGTGAAATGGCTCTTGAACAGGAACAATCCCAAGCGGCAGCCCCGATTTCACCAGCTCCCTGCGTGAGGAAATCCAACACAGAAATTCCGGTGCGTGAGAAGAAACAACAACGGCTCTGCGTGAGGACGAACAGCTCCGCCTATGCGTGCAGATGAATAGCTCCGCCTATGCATGCGGTTGAACAAACCATCGCAAAGAACAAACAGACCATCGTGAGGAACAAACAAACCATGGAGGTTACACGCAGTGGAGAGAATGAACAGACCAGACCTTGCGGAGGTTAGAATCATGGGAGAGAAAAGTGAATGGTTCTTCTGCCCCGCGAGAGAGAAGAGGAAGAATCCGTTGGTGGAGTGGGCACGTGGGGAAGGAATGACAGTCCTGCCACAACCACCACTACTCAGCAATAACTACCTCAACTAACTCCACAAGACATTAGAGAGGGTGGATGAGACAAGGGAAGATGGAAAATCAAGCAAGGCTTTTCCCCCCCAAAGACCAAGGTTGACATCCCCCCCACACCCTTATCCTTTGGAATTATGCCCTTTTCATTTTAACGTTGCACTGTCGTAGCTGGTTGTGGTTTTATTTTAATTGATGTGTGTGTTTACATGATGCCAAATTATAGTGTGTCGAATAGCACGATATACCATCGGCAACTATCCCCAATGCTGAAACATACACAACCAAATCGATGGTGGGGATTTTGCCTTTAGCTCCTCACCACGATTAATTACAATATATACATCATGCAAATGGGGTCAAAACCGGGGTGTTACACACTTGGTGAAGGGACCGACGGTGATAATAGGGTGTAACGTCCCCGACCCTCTGACCGGTGAAGAGGACGTTACCAAACCATCAAACATATGGGCAACTAGCCCCATGAACATGAACATACATATAATGCTGAAATAAAATTCTTAAAACATAAAACATGCTAAGATGCATAATCATTCACATAAACAATAGAAGCAAACATACATTCAGGCATTCAACATGTTCATCATAGTTCATTAGCCATGAAATATAATTGCAGAGATGAAATAGACAAGGATACTTATCTCATAAAGAAATTGTCCCACAACCAGCTACGTTGCTGCAATGTTCCACCCAACCATAGGCCAGCGTGCTCATCAATCTCTCAGCAACATTGCCACCCCTGAGCTGGGCATGATTCCCTAAGGAATAAGGGACTAAGCAGGCTTACACATAGCCAAGGTACACAAATCAGCCAAGCCCACACAGTAGGGTTTATCAGGCTATCAAGGAGCTGGGAGAAACTAAATGCTATAAGCTGGTGAGCTCATGGAAGAGCTAAGGATGCCTACACTAGAGCTAGCCTAACCTCTATGACACCCACACACACCTGACACCAGGAATCGGTCCCTTCTCTGCTTCACAGTCCTTCAGGCCCTGACTTCCCTTTCCAGTGCTCTTTCGAGGTTGTGGAGAAGAAAGCCAACTATCTAACTCTATCTGTGTGGCTCTTTAAACCCAGGTATCTCAAGCATACCCAGCCTTCAATCCCACTCCACACAGTCCGAAGACCAACCACTACATGCATGTAGCAAAACCAACAATTACAACTTTGACAGGGAAACAACCCCTGAGTTGTTCTTGGCCCTATTGTGGCAAGAAAAACACAATGGTAAACTATAGTAGCTCCCAAGAGTGAGGGAAAACACATCCAACACCACATAGGTACTCACAGCATGCCACCGATCAGGGGAAGACAACACCCATGGTTCAACAATGAGATCCCGGGACATTACACAGTCTGATATTGGAAAAAGGGTCAGGTTCTCTGTGTGAATCGGGAGGGAAAATTTATCCACAGAACAACAACCCACAAGAGAAGGGAGGACGAACCCCCAATCAAAGGATTGTAATCCATTTTATCCCCGCTCTACATGAGGAAAACGAGCAGCCCACGATCTAAGAGAGTGGACAGAATAGTCAATATCCCAAATGGCGCGTGAGGAGACCACTCCCAGCCCGTGCATGACTGAACTAGCTGGTGGAGGTGCGTGGGGGAAATCCTACCACCCACCCATACCCAACATTAACTACCTCAACTAAACAGGGGTTTAAGGTTTGAAACATGGCTCCCACGGGTTAGACAATCCCCCCCTTAACCTTAGGAAATCATGCCTTTTTCATTTAACGTTGCACTGTCGTAGCTGGTTGTAGGTTTTTGATTAATTTTTCATGTTTACATGATGCCAGAACTATAATGTGCCAGATGGCATTATATACCATTGGTAACGATCCCAATTGTTGAAACATAACACAACCAAATCGATGGTGGGGATTTTTCCTTTAGCTCCTCACCATGATTAATTACAATATATACATCATGTACCTTTAATGAAAATGGGGTCAAAATCATGGTGTTACACTGGGAAAAATGCAAACACCAATCAAGGGTGGCACTGTTTGACCGAATCAACGAAATATTTAAATATCAAATACCAATAGTCACCCGCTCTAAGGATTTTTTGGGTTGTAGGAAGCCCAAATAAATAACTACTACACTCCCCACTGTAGAAATCATTCAACACTATCTCATCCTTATCACGAGTCAAACACCGACGTAAAATGGAATCCACCCCATGGTGATACAAGGTGTCATCAATAATGAGGTAATTCTGAGCAACATGTCATAGACGTTGATGCTCATCCCTTAAGTGGTGAGGAGGGACCTTCAAATTATATAAATATATGATGATGTCACCATACCAAGGGTCTGTAGTCGAGATAAGGAAGATATGTTCATTGATAAAAGAATCTTCATGAACTTCATCTTTGTTCAAACTTGGAATATCAGACATGAGATATGTAAAGACTTGTGATTTCTTCAATTTTGTCAAAGCAAATTTGAGATCAAATTCTTGCAAGATAACAATCCACTTATTATACTTCCCCCTATCATTCGTTTGGTTAGGAAAAATTGAAATGGATTTATATGAGCCACCACCATAGTCTAGCGAAGGAGTATGTAATATCTCAACCGTTGAACCACATGAATCATTACTAAGGCCAACTTCTCAATGTTACTATATCGAATTTCGACAGCAATAAGGTTTTGGCTAAGATAGTATACAACGTGCTCTTGGAGCTCATCGTCCTCTTGAACCAAAACCATCCCAATCGTCTCTTGAGACATGACCACATATAATAAAAATTCACTGCTATAGCCGGGTGGAATAAGCACGGGGGTCAATTCCAAGGCTTTCTCAAGAGCATCGAAGGACTCTTGGGCTTGCTCATCCCATTTGAATGAATTATCCTTCTTCAAAAGGCGCATGAAACCCTTGATAAAATTGGAAAATTTGATGACAAATCTCTGTAAGAAGTTATCCATCCCTTGGAGACTTTGATGGTTTCTAATTATGCATGGAGGATACAACCGAAGTATTGCCTCAACTTTAAGAGTATCAACCCTAATCCCCTCCTTATAAATGATGAATCCTAATAACCAACCCATTTTTACACAAAATATGCACTTCCAAGGATTCAATTGGATTTGGTAACATCGACATCTCTCGAAAACCAATCGCAAATGGTTTGGATGATCCTATCTCAAATGAGAGTGATCAGCTAAATAGTCTAGATAGACTTTGATAATATGCTTTAGGTCGTGAAAATCAAAGGTCATTTCCCATTGAAATGTAGCTCTAATGTTTTTAAGGCTGAAAGGCATTTTTTGGTATGAAAAAGTACCCCAAGGACAAATAAAATTTGTCTTATGTTGGTCCTCGGGATTTATTTGGATCTGATTGTATCCTGAAAAAAAATCCGTGAATAAAAAACACCTCACTTCCCATACACTCATAAAAAATATGATCTATGAATGGCATGGGGAAGTTGTCTTTAGGACAGACCTTATTCAGGTCTCTAAAGTTAGTACACATTCAGATAGTTCCTGCTTCTTATCTACCGGAATGAGATTGGATACCCATTCAGTCAAGGGAACCAGATAGATAAATCCAACCTTGAGTAGCTTCTCTATCTCATCCTTACTTGCTGGTTCCTTACAAGGATTCCTTGCACGTAAATGTTTTTGAACAGGTCTAGCATTAGGGTAAGTTTTAATCTCATGATCGACAATTTGAGGGTCTATTCTTGGCATTTCTTCATATGACCAAGTGAAAACATAACAAAACTCTTTGAAAAGCTCGGTATATGTTTTAATCTCATAAAGAGAACAATATTCCCCAATGTAAACATTCTCTAGCTTACCAGAAGTCCGAGAAATGTTGATAGTAATTGTAGGCAACAAGTTCACCATGTTCACTTTGGCATATATACCATGAGCTCCTAATGGGACCATGGGATGACCAACATTCTTGCTAAGGTTCAACCTAAATTCATCATGCTCAATCCATTCTAGCTCCAAGAGGAAGTAAGAGCGATGGTGCAACTCCTCCAAGGCCATTCCAAACCTTTCATGGCCTCAGGAATCGCTTCATCTGAAAGAAAACCATCATCGAAGCAGTCATTTGAGCACAACGATGCAACCACCCAAGTAGGCAGTGAAAATGTGTCCTCCTCCTCCTTCTACGAAGAGGAAGGACTAGGGTCTACAATGGGATCAAGAGTAGCTTGATAAGAAATCTCCATGTAGATAATGACATCTACATCTTAGTATTTCTAGGGTCCTCATTCGAATTACTCAGAGAAGGGAGAGTCCAAGGGTCTACTAAATACATAGTTCGAAAAGGGACTTAACTTGAAGACGATGAAGCACTAACAAGAATGGAACCAATGGTCAAAATTGGTGTTGCAATATTAAAGGATCCCATCAATGATGGATACATGCCAACACCAACATCCTCAGTTTTCAGCTGAGAATTGTCAATCGTCACGATGGTGGATCCTGATGATGTAATGAAACTGGAACTATCAAATGACATTTGGTCGGTCGTGACAATCTGATCCTCAAAAGGGAAGCAAATAACATGGAATATGGAAGACACGATTGCTTTCATAGCGTAGATCCAATTATGGCCTAGTAAAAGGTTGTATTCAAGCGGTGCATCAACCACCTCAACCTTTATTGACATGGTCTTCCCTCCCAAATAGACCTGAAGAGAAGTAAGTATACCATGCGGTTGAAAATATCGTCCATCAAATGCAGTCCACATGGTTCCATATTTCGACAATCTGGGTGAGCCAAGGCCTTTCCAGCAATCTAGAGACATCATGGAGGATGTAGCTCCTTCATCAACTACTATGTGTTTGATCATGTTTTTCATACAATCCATATGGACTAAGAAATACACATGGTAAGGAAAGTGCAGCTAGACCTCATGGGTATCAAATCTAATTATACAGGAAGGATTGGAATCGACCATCCCTAGGGCATATAACAAAGCTCTCCTCTGCGAAGGGAAAGTCTAAAGGACTTTGAGAAATGACTTACACAAGGAGTCTAACCCAAATCCTTGACAATATAATAGTGTTGGGTGGCTTGAGCATTATTATTGTGGCCCAAGTGCTTTAATACTCCCTTCGGAATGTGTAGTATTTCTTTAGGTTTGTCAATATGCAAAGGTTTCTTAGGAGGTGCAGGATCTTTACCCAAGTTGGTTTGTGAAGGACCATAATGTTTCTTGTGGGTCAAAAGATTAGCTGCTGTTGAAATATTGTAACTTCGAAGAATATTCTTTATGTATCTTTTGTGGTCCCTGATGGTCCAACTGGGAGAACCATTTGTATTTCATTGTACCCCGATGCTCCTAATCGAAAGAACTAATAAGAGTCATGAGGTAGTCCCCTCAAATTGTAAAGGTGGGTCATCAGCACCCCAGCATGTGTAACTCGAGCCTACATGAGTTAACTTAAGCCGACATGTTAATTGAGTAAACTTTAAGTGAACAGATGAATATAAATAGAGGTGTAGTGCTCCTCACTTGTGATATACACACTCACTTGGAATAGCGCACTTGTGGAGGAGAGCATTTGCTGGAGAAGGAGGAGAATTAGGTTTTTGATCTCCTTGTTGGTTTTACCTTTTTCCCTTTTTGGGGCATCTATATTGAGGAAGCTTTTGTTGGGTTTTTCCCTTTAGGGTTTTCCCAAGATAAATCTATGTTGTTCTTGTGATGCTGTTTCTTTCAGTGATCCTATTTTATATGCTTTTATTATGAAAATGAAATGATATACTGATGTCTTAGTTAAGCATATGAAAATTTAACAGCTGCAGCCATCATGTTGATACAACCATGGCCACCTTAAGCATTTGATGGGTTTTGATGCCCACCATAAGTGCTTCCATAGTCCACATTCCTTGAATCCATATTTTGTTTATGCGGTAAAGGATCCATTAACACAACTGGTCTCTATGCAATGAACTTCGAGGCTTCATTGATATGGCGACACAAGTAAGCGAGGTGATCTCCCCCATAAATCTTGCAAGGGAACTTAACCTTCCATTTAGACTTATTGTCTCCCCCAGCATCACTATCTTTCTTGTAATCATGAGATTTCTCCTTCCTATTAGCACCTCTCCTATTATTTATTCCCTTCTTCTTATTCCATCCGACTTGTTGGTTACTCTTCTGGTCCAACGAATGTACTAAGAGCACATCCATTGTTTGGGTGGGATTGGATGAAGCTGAAGCTTGTCCAATCATAGGCTGGTTAATACACAAATCCTCATTTTATTTGTAACTTGGTTTATTACTTTAGTACTCATGGAGCCAACAATTACATTGGCATGTGGCCCAGGTTTAAACTTAGGCTCAAAATTTTACCGTGGAGCATGAGGGATAATCTCGTACAAGAGCCCAGACTGAGTGTAAATCAAGTCTAATTAATGAGCTCATAAAATATTTTTTTCCTCATTCATAAATCTGGACTTTGAAACATCCTTTGTGATATAAGGTAATAACGACTTAAGGAACACGTACATAATCATCACACCTAAAAACTTCAAATGGTTAAGAGAGGGATTCTTACATTTCCATACCTCACCAGGGTTTTTTTCAACCAATGTATATGTGGGTGATCTATTTACCAAGTAACATGTAATATCCAATACCTATGCCTATAATTATTGTCCTAACCCAACACAACTGAGCATGCTCCTTTCCTTTTCCATAAAAATACTATTCATTCTTTCTACAACTCCTTTTTGTTGAGGCATGTATGGAGTAGTGTGCTGCCTTGTTATTTTTCAATTATTATAGAGTTCATCAAATTTTTTTCTGCATAAATATCCACCATTATCTGTCCTCAACACCTTTATTTTTTGTTTGTCCGATTCTCTACAAGAGCCTTAAATTCTTTAAATTTATCAAATACTTTAGATTTCTTTCAAAGGAAACAAATCCATCTTTTTCTTGAGAAATCATCTATAAATAAAACATAATACACATATTTATCTAATGATGGAACAGGAACAATCCCAAATACATCACTGTGTATTAAATCTAAAATTCCCTTTTCTCTTGCAGCACTATATGCAAATTTTACCTGATTATGTTTTCATTATAAGAAATGCTCACAAAAATTGAAATCTAGTGTGCAATCAGACATACCTTCAATCATATATTTAACTTGTAATGCTCAAATACCCTTATGTATCCTTTATCTCCACCCTCAAACACAATATTACAATTAAACCCATTAATGCTTGTGCTTCCAATAGTTTATACATATTTCCATTCTAAACTCACCTCATGAAGACCATTGATCCTCGAACCATTTTGCATGTTTCTTTTGCAAACACAATTTGTACGCTTGCATCACTCAGCTTACCAATGGATATCAAGTTTCTAGATAGATCTATAATGTGTAGAACCATGAGGAGAGTTCTAATCCTTCCATCCTTTAGGAGCAACTTAACTCTTCCATGTCCTATGATCTTGGTTTTTGAGCCATCTCCTAAGAAAATTCCACCCCATTATGCTTCTCATATTCATCAAACCAGTCCCTATAAGAAGTCATATGAGACTCACCTGAGTCAATCAGCCATACATTATGATCTAAACGGGAACTTATAGAATCGAGGTACACATCTCCTCTTTCTTCTAAGTATTTCTTTGCCTTTTTGGTAGCATCATCATCAAATCCCTTTGCTTTATCAACATTTTAAGAATAATTCTCAACTTTACCGCATTTCCAACATTTCCTCAAATATTGTTTCTGGAGATTTAGATCTCCCCTCTAAATCCTTATTTTTATTTTTATCATAGGGATGACCTCTCACAAATAAGAAATCCATGCTTTGAATATCCATGGTTTTCCACCTCACTCCCTTTTATAGTAGCGTTGCTACTATTTCCTCAAACATTAAATTGGTTTGATAGACATTACCTATTGCCACAATCAAATTATCTCAGGAATTTGGTAAGCTGACTAAATGTTTATAATATATACTAAGGTGATATGGATTATTTTGAAGAAATAACTTTTTTACTAGGGACTTTTATTGATACAATGTCCTTAGCTTATTCCATAGATTTAATACACTATCTTTTCCAAATGCATTTAGCAACACTAAATCTGGTTGGAAAAGTTGAATTGTACTCTTTCCCTTCTTTCTATTTCCTTCCAAAATTATTTCATTGATCCATTAGGTTGTGTACCTGGATCCACAACAATCCATTGTTCTTGATCCGTAAGAATATCTCCAATATTGATCTTCTAAAGCTCATATTTTTGTTGAGATTACAGCATCGGGATTCATTATGCATACTTTTGAGTAATATCAAGTCCAACTTGTGAGTGATATCAAATCCTATGTACCCTCATGTGATTGAGGTGGTGATGTTGTAAATATTGTGAGTAATATCAATCTGAATCTTGTGAGTAATACCAATATAATAGACTTGTGAGTAATATCAAGTCCTACAAATATCCTCATGTTGTGAGGTGTTGTAATTTAATATGTAAAGTGATTATACTATGTGATGTGTTACTAGTCATGGTCACTAAATTTTATAAGTATCCTTTAGGGATTAGATACCCCTAGAGTGATATACTTTAGCATGTGACTATATGACTCGGGGTAATATGTGTGATCGTAAAAAGTATGTGGAATGATTCTTCTGAGTATGATATAATAAGATGGTTAAATTAATTAATATACATGTGTACCATGCATTATTTAATTAATGATAAATGATGTAAGCATAGATAACGATTAAGGATTTGAATTGCCTAGATGACAGACCTTTAGTGAACTCGAATTACAAAGACATTAGTTAAGCATCAGTTGTGGAAAACAAGTTTTAGTTAAATAAGGAATCTCTCCTTGATTTATGAAAAGTGTTTGCTTGTGGATGGCAGTGATTGTGAAGCACTAAATACATTCAGCTAAACTCCTAACTAGCATTCAAGAAGTCATTTGATGATTGAGTTTAGTTCAATCAAGCTCACATTCAATTCAGTTAGTTCACATTTAATTAAAGGCAATTAACTCCCAGTGAAAGAAGGAAGGCACATATCTTCTACATGGAAGAGAATTTGGGGCTCCGATTTGACACCAATACTAGGTAGGCACTAACGTTGGGTATGGTGAAGTAATTAGTGCACAGAGTGGAAAAAAACCATGAAACCATTCACTACCTCTTCCTCTGTGTAATTAAAATTTTGTTATTAAAGTGATATGCACTTGGAAAGGCTAATACAATGTTCCTAGGTATCTATATTCTCTATTGCTACTTTGATATCTCTTATCAAGAAATATTCACATGTATTGAAAACCATTCTCTACAATTATCTATCATACTCAAAGAATTGCTAGGTTTTTCATCCTCCAAATTTTCAGGGTTTTCCTAGGGTACATCTTGTGTCTTATGGATTGAATGATTTATGTGACTGAAATTTTTTTATGAGATTAACATTAGTGTTGTAATTGATTATCAAAAGTTTTAAATTTCAAGCATCTTCAATTTTTTATCAAACATTTGCATGGTATCAAAGAAAGGGCGTGCAAGAGCTTAGTTTTGTGCAAACATTCTAAACCTACGAAGATATTTAAGTATTGGGAAAAGAGATTGAAGCAATGGAAGCAATCTCCATCTGACCAGAAGATCGACTTGAAGGCATATCAAAATTCAACACATGGAAGGTGAGGGTGTTGAATATTATTGAAGAGCATGATCTTGATTCCTTTCTAAACACTGTGATTGAATATCCCACTACAAATGTAGGTAGAATCAATTACAAGAAGAATCAGTCAAAGGCAAAGAGGGTCATATATGAGTCCATGAAGTAAAACCTCATGTCGATGATCAAACCACTGAAGATGAAAAAGGTATGTTTTGGAACACTCACAAACTTGTATGAGAAGAAGGATCCTAATCAAAGAGGGACTTAAAGAACAATTTGTGCAACATGACTATGGAGAGAAATCAGATCATAGATTCCTTCTTCACAAAGATTTCACAGGTGAAGGATCAACTAGCAATCATCGGTGTGAAGACAGATGAGGATGAACTTATTCAAACCGCCATCGATGGAATTCCCTCCTCATGGGAGACCTTCTTGGTTGCGGTAAATGGAAGATAATAGAAACCCAACTTTGAAATAATTTGGCATGATTACATCCAAGAAGAGGGGCGCATACATAACAATGTTGTGTGCAATAAGGAGGTTAATCTTTCCCTAACAACAAGAACCAAGAAAGGGAGGAAGCCATTTGCTCCTAAGAAATTATTCCATACAAAGAAGAAAGAGTTTACAAAAAACTTTGAAAAATAAAAGTTTAAATGCTTATATTATAGAAATAGAGGTCACTTTGTAAGAGAGTGCAATAAAAAGAAGAAGGATGAAGAAAGGTTTCATGCTTCCACTTTTCGTAGAAGAAACTCCACAAAAGAATGCACCCGAGGAGAAAGATACAAGGATGGAGTATTACCTTGTCTCCTCTTTTTCCAAATCTCTCATCACAGGATAAGATACATGGTTTATTGATAGTGGTTCTTCCAAACACATGCCAGGATTTAGGGTGTAATATCCAACATAAAAGAGAAGCAGTTTGCATGCATGGTAGAATTGGGGGACAATTCCACATATTTGATCCAAGGAGTTGGATCCACATCATTCCAGCTGATTTTGGGAGACACATTACATGTGGATGAAATTATTTATGTCCTTGGCCTAAATAATAACCTACTTTCTATCTTAGTTCTTGAAGATAAGGACTTCTAAGTCATTTTCATGGAAAATCAAGCATATTTGTGGACAAAAAAGCAGAACATTGATACTGTTATTGTTTTTTGAGTTCGAGAAGGAGGGATTTACAATATACCAAGAATAATAATTAAGTTATGGTACATCATATTATCATCCCATGTGAGATTTTGCATAGGATTCTTGGACACCTCCACTTAGTGACACTTCCTGGTTTGCAGCGAATGGTGAAAGGTATTCCTAGTTTTGATTTTGTATATGATGTTGTTTGTCGGGGTTTTGCTTTAGGAAAGAATGTTAAAAATAAGTTTCCTAGCAGCCATACTAAATCTAAAAGCATATTATATTTAGTACACTCATATGTATTCGGACCCTTATCATCCCGTTCCATCAGTGGACACCTTTACTGTGTATTGTTCATTGATGATTTCTCCCATAAGTCCTGGATTTATTTCATGAAATCCAAGAGCGAAACATTCAGTAAATTTCAAGAATATAAATCCTTAGTAGAGAATCAAACAAGTAGGAATGTTCATTCCCTAAGGTCTAATAACAGCGGAGAATTTGAATCAAATTCTTTTAATGAGTTTTATAGTGATGTAGGGATATGCAGACAATTAACATTTATTTACAACCCACAACAGAATGGGGTTGTAGAGAGAAAGAAAACCAGTGTTTGTGAGGCTGCAAAATACATGTTACATGATCAGGATCTATCTTCTTATTTATGGGAGGAAACCATTAGTACAAGAACATACATACTAAACAGAAGTATGCATGCAGTTCTTGATGAGAAAACACCTGAAGAGGTGTTCAGTGGTGAGAAACCAAAAATTTCACATCTTCAGATATTTGGATATTATGTCTATATTCACAAACCAAAAGAAAAGAGAACCAATATGGAACCTTCTGGAAAGAAAGGAACTTTTTTGGGATACAGTGAGACCTCCAAGGCATTCAAAATATATGTACCCAGTGAAATACATGTGGAGGTTAGTCGAGATGTGACTTTCCATGAGGAGGCAGTATTCAAGTGGTCAAAAGAGATTGAATGTGACCTAAAGATAGAGGAGGCTAAGTATCCTATATCAGAAGATCATGATGATGATTCTTCCACTTCTAATGTTTAGAGGGAGATAATTGAAATTGATGAACCTGTTTAACTATTTGATGAACCTCCTACAAATAGGAGTCCAGTATGGTGTCAAGATGTATTAAGAGATGTTGAGAAGCATGGAGCACAAGTGGGCTCTTCCAGAGAGTGCAAGTAGCCTAATAGGTTATCATGATATGTTGCATTGATGAGAAGCATCAGTGACTTAGAGCCTTCATCATATGAAGAGGATATATACAAATAAGTGTGGAAATATACTATGACATAGGAGTATCATTTTATCATGAAGAACGATGTTTGGGATATTGTTCCCCGACCTCAGAGGAAGTCTATTGTAACTTCCAGATGGATTTACAGCATAAATCATGCTGCATATGGTATTGTGTGTTAGGATTAATTAATCCTCCTTTGTCCAACATATTCTATTTGGTCAATTTACCTAAATTAGGAATTTATTATCACTGTAATAGAGTGTGGGGGACACATATAGAGGTTATCTACCACTCAATGCATCTTCATGCATGAGTTTATGTTCCTCTAGGGCTTACCCTACATTATAGGATCCCACTTTGAGTGTCACCAGCAACCACCTTCAGTTGGTTGTGGTAGGTAAGTAGTTATGCTGAGTTATCTTCCAGTTTCATTCAGTTAGATCACTATCAGTTATCCTAGTGCCATTTTTGCATGCATGCAGGGAAAGTGGCACCTTTTTTCCACCTACCTCATCATTTAAATGATTGTAGACTGATTTATAGATATGGAGTTAGACTAGTGAGATCCAACTATTATTTTTACACACTGAGTTAGTAGATCAATCATTTTTACTTGGTAGATTCGAATCCTATCCACAATATTCAAATTCTATTTATTGTAACACCATTGTATTACTACTTAATAAATGAAGATTAATGTTGTGATTATATGAGCAATTCTTATCCGATTTATCTAAAATTTGTGTCATGAATTCTTTACTTAGTGTGCATTCATCTTGATTATTACACTACATAATTCCTTTCCAATAGCTCGCATCATAGCCTATAGATCTATGGTTCTGAAATTTAACATGGCATAAGATCCTTGTTCAGGCTACTCATACCTCAGAAACCTTCATTATGCACTAGAAGCAGTTGAGTTTCCACATAAATCTTGGAATCATAGAATTTCTCCCTCTAGATTATGTACATAGAATTCTATCCAGGTGTGACGGGATCTGAAAAAGTGCACATGTCGAGGTGGAAAGGTTTGAACTGAAATATTATTGCAAATTGGTTTGTTTTGTAGAGATATTTTGTAGTTACCTACGTAGATTTTGAAATATTTGATTGATCAGCATATAGTTAAATTGAGAGTTCTTCTACTCATACACCCAGAATATTTACACCCTTCAATTACATTGATTGGAGGGCATATATGAACATGGCCTTGCACAATAAGGGACTGTTTAGGATTATAGTGGGAAGGGAAGATGAGCCCCAATAGTATGTTGAGAAATCCAAGTTTCTGAATTGGCTTGATGAAGCCTTCGGCTTCATGTGCATTCACATCTCTATGAATCTTTTGTTTCACCTTGAGGGACTCATAACTCCAAAGGAATCATGGGAGAAGTTTGAATCTGTGTTTGGAAAACAAGATGAGCTTGAAGGCCATATTTTGGAGAATGAACTCATTGCACTACAACCCAGTAGTTTCAATACTATTCAACAATTATTTTCAAAATACAAAGCTCTTTTAATATAATGCAAATAATGTGGAATAGAAAGGAAGGATGAGCAGCTTGTGCTATCAATTTTGAGCAAGCTTGGATCAGAATTCTCAGTCTTTGTCTCTACTTTCCATTTCATAATATTTTTTATTCCAAATGGGAATACACCTTCTCTAGATGCATTTGCAGAGTCATTGATCCAGGATCAATACAAATTGATTCAGATGGGAGTGATGATCAATGCCTCCAAGAATCTAGCCCTCTTAATTTGAGAAATATTTATGTTCCTAATGTATGAAATGCTCTCATCCATAAATTTCTTGTATGAAGAAGGCCATTGATCAAATGGAAAAAATCCTTAAGTAGCACAATATTTACCTCCCTGAAGGCACAAGGAAGAATGACTCTGGATAAAAGTTTGAAGATCATGATTAGAGATCCCATGCACTAAAGGCTAGCTATTCAAAATCACATGCCTTTGTCATTGATTCAGGAGCCTCCAATCATATGGTTGCATCTAGAGAATTATTGTCTTCATTACAAACTATAGATGTTTTGAGTATTCACATGGGTGATGATACCCAAATTCAAGGTGAAGGAAAGGGTTCTATCAAGTTAAAACATGGAGTGTTCAGAAATGTACTCTATGTACCCTCTTTAGCTACAAATTTGTTATCTGTATACCATATGACACATACTTGCTCACCAAAGTGAGTATTATTTGGCCATGACTCAGTGGAGATCACACATATCTCAACTAGGAATATTATAGTGAATTGTGTTGCAAACCATGACTCCAAGTCATATTAATTATCACACTTTCTTCCATACTCATATCCAGTACAAACTCGGCTTCCGTTGGAAAGGAGAGGTAAAACCATTCTATATTATACACCTTTTGTTTTTTTACCAGAGGAATCGACAACTAGCAGGTTGCGTACTCGCGTGACATGGGGTCGATACCTATCGCTACCACTATAACCCATGAGCATCCTACCTGACCCCCCAGGAACTGCACGGGAAATAGCCTTTTTGTACCAGGGGATTTGAACCTATGACCTGCTTAATAGAAGCTACGCCTTAGCATATTGTGGAGTAGCCAACAAGCCAAACCCCTTGGGGGTCTATCTACACCTTTTGTTAATGATGTATTGTTTAATGTTTCATATTCAGAAGATTAGGAACAAGATCAACATTATCTAGATATTGATATTGAGCCTCAAGATGATCTAGATCCATACATAGGTCCTATTCCATATCAGTGGCCCAATCCTAAATGGGCCCAAAAGCTCATTGAAGCAGTTGGGAATGTTGTTGGGGATCTAGGTGACAGAAGAAGAACGAGGTCTTGGTATCATAATTGACATGTTGCGCTCTCTCATTCAGTTAAAATTCCTTCAATGAGGTGCAACAAGCTTCCTAATGTATGTTACTTGATGATAAGGACTAGTCCAAAATTTGTCCCACTGAAGAACAAATTCGATCAAGTCATTATTCCTCCAGAAAGAATAGACAAAGTAAATATTCCTTATCATATCTATCATCATATTGAAAGAATATGGAAAAGTTCACATGCATAGTCCTAGGATGTTGATGCATAGAAGAACCATGATTCTACATCTTTGCTCTACAGAGTTGCAGAGTGCATCAATTTTTTCACAAGTTTTTGCTCAAAGAGAAAAAAAATTCTCTTAAGTATGGAAGTGTGTTTCCTGATTACCTGCTTATATTGAATGGGGGGGGGGGTTCCCTTGAGTTTTTCCCCATTTTCCTTATTTTATTAAGTATTATTTTAATTCGTTTAGATTGTATGGGTGACTTGTGGCCTGGTTTCTAAGGCCTAGGTTGTCCAAACTTAGGATTAAGGGGGGATGTTAGGATTAATTAATCCTCCTTTGTCCAATATAGTCTATTTTGTCAATTTACCTAACTTAGGAAGTTATTATCATTGTACTAGAGTATGGGGGACACACCTAAATGTTATCTACCACTTATTGCATCTTCATGCATGAATTTATGTGCCTTTGGGACCAATCCCTACATTATAGGGGAGTCCACTGTGAGTTCCACCAGCAACCACCTTCAGGTTGTTGTGGTAAGTAAGTATTTATGTTGAGTTATCCTCCAATTACATTCAATTACATTACCATCAGTTAGCCTAGAGCCAGTTTTGCATGCATGCAGGAGAAGTCGTGCCTTTTGTCCACCTACCTCATCAGTTAACTGATTGTAGACTGATTTAGACATTTGGAATTAGACTAGTGAGCTCTAGATGTGATTTTTACACATTGAGTTAGAAGATCAGTCATGTTTAGTTGGTATATTCTAATCCTATCCACAGTGTTCAAATTCTATTTATTATAACACCATTGTATTATTGATTAATAAATGAATATTAATGTTGTGATTATATTAGAAATTCTTGTCTGATTGATCTGAAATTTGTTTCATGAATTATTTGCTCAGTGTACATTCATCTTGATTATTCCACTGCATAATTCCTTTCCAATAGCTCTCATCATATTTTGTAGATCTATGGTTATCAAATTTAGTAGTGTGGACAAGTACAAACCCAAGTTTATTTCCTGTGGATTCTGTAAGAAAGAGGGCATTGATTATGAGGATACTTTTGCTCCAGTGGCCATGTATACCACCATTAGATCTATTATTTCACATGCATGAGCATTGGGATGAAATATTCACCAGATGGATGTGAAGATTGCTTTCCTCAATGGTGAGGTTGAGGAATATGTTTACATTGAGAATCCCGAGGGTTTTGTGATACATGGGAAGGACTCCCATGTGTGCAAGTTGAACAAAGACATGTATGGGTTAAAAAAATCTCCCTAATTCTTTTATTAGTGTAAATTCATCTTGATTATTCAACTGTATAATTTATTTCCAATAGCTCTCATCATAGCTTGTAGATCTATGGTTCTCAAATTTAACAGTGTGGACAAGTACAAATCCAATTTTGTTACTCATTGATTCTCTTAGAAAGAGGACATTGATTATGAGATACTTTTTCTCCATTGGCTAGGTATACCACCATTAGATCTATTATTTAACATGCATCAATATTTGGATGGAATATTCACCAGATGGATGTGAAGATTGCTTTCCTCAATGGTGATCTTGAGGAAGATGTTTACATTGAGAATCATGAGGGTTTTGTGACACATGGGAAGGAGTCCCATGTGTGCAAGTGGAAGAAATCCATATATGGGTTAAAACAAGCTCCCCAAGATTGGTATGCCATAATAGACAATTATCTTCATAAACTAGGTTTCTTGAAGAGTGATGCAGATTAAGACTTGTACTTCAAATTAGTGGAGAACCAACCTTTGTTATTGGTTATATATGTTGATGAGATTTTCCTCACTAGGGAGGAAAGTTTGATTGTTGAGTGTAAGAGGGCACTTACATCAAACTTTGAGATGAAATATTTAGTTGTTATGCACTAATTTCTAGGCCTTGATATTTGGAAGAGGAATGTTGAGATATTTCTATCTCAAGGGAATTACAACGTGGACATATTGCATATATTTGGCATGGTGGATTGTAAATCCATGAATACTCCGATGGATTCCATTTTGAGGAAACTCCATGAGATTGAGACTAGATCAGATCCAGTGGATATATACTGTACCTTTTTAGGGAAACTAGGTACACTATCCAAAATATTTCAAAGAGTCTTCAAAACTTTGACATTGAATTTTTTTTTCTCAACACCCTCATTGACAATGGATTTCACACTGACTCCATGGTTGTGAGACAACTAGGGAAGCTCAAGGGAAGTGATATTAGGTTCTGATAGGATTGATAAACTTATATATTTGAATTCTTAATATAGTGTGGATGATTACTTTTCACAAACAATTCACATACCTCCTCCTTCAATATTTTGTCTAATTTCGAAACTAGGAAAAAGTAGTGAACTAGTCTTTCTTGGCTTGGTTCCAAACACCACCGCAAATTTACAAATTTATTATGGAAGGAACCTATGGTATTTTAAACATAATAAAATATTCCATACACTCAATGGTCATATATGAAAACTCATTTTGACATGTTATTCAAGTTTGCACAATTTTGGCCAATTTCTAGATTTGGACTAGTGAAACCCAAGTTGATCCAAATGCACCAAAATGAATTCAAATTATGTATGTAAGGAGTTTATGGGTATTATTAAATCCTAATGAATATTACACTTTCAAAATACTTCTACAACTTTCTTTTGACCCTATGGAAAGAAGGAAACTATCACTAAGAAAATTGATGTTAAAACCCCCAAGGGTAGATGACACTTTTGGATCTCCAAACGTAGTACGAACCTCCAAAATTTAAGAATAGAGTATGGGTATGCATATCATACATAAATTTATTTCATTATTCATGTTTATTAATCTCTTCAAACTTATTATGAGGCACAACATTTGTGTGGTAACTATCATGGAAATTGCTTATGGGGACATCACAATACTAGCTTAAGTTTGACACATGAAAAGTAGAACAAATGGTTTAGATAGTAACATCACATATAATGGAAATATAAATAATACAAATTTATATCCCAATAGCATCAAAATCAAATAAAATCCCTCATACAAATCTGATATAAAACTCTTTCAAGCTTGAATCCAAACTCATGAAAACTAGTTATTCAAGAGCATGAGAATGAAGGCCTTTGACACATGGATTTGTTATATTTTGAATTATGGAGAATATGGACATAATATTACATATACATACATAATTTACTTAATATTGGGTGTTGGTTGTATTATAATGTCTAAATGAATCCACCTATTCTTTAATTATCAACTGGGTTTGGTAAGATTAGAGTTGACACAAAATATATGCGAAGGTAGAGGGTGTTGTGTAAATATTTTAACAAACAAAATATCGAAAGATCTTTCAAAATGAAAAAAATGAGTCAAACTCCTAAAAATGCAATTATTAAAGTAATTAAACTGAGACAGAATAATAAACTAAATAATTGATAATAAACTTTAAACTGAAATACAATCAATAATTGACTATTCAAATGGAAAACTAGGGTACAAGTATAACTTAAATTATAAGCAACTAGAAAAATTAATAAGAGAAGCAAGTAGAAAAATTAATAAAGAAAACTTGATAAAAGAAGCAAGTAGAAAACTTAATAAAAGAAATATCTTTAGGTTCTGTCCTACAAGTTCTTTCAACAATAACACAACATAAAAGAGACAACCTAAAAACATACTAAAGGAAACACATATAACACTAATCTCACATGCAAACGAATAAATCAATCTAGAAAGCATCGGCACAAAATAATACAGTATTAAAACAAAATCAGCAATAACATTCAAGAAATAAAAACAACTTAACACACATTCAAGGAAAAAATAAATAAGGAAAATAATAAAATTTTAATAAATAACCTAAAACAATTAAGTTTTAACTTTAATGTTAAACAAAATTAACCTCTAAATATGATAGTCAAAACATAATTTAGACATTAATAGAAAAAAATCAAAACAATCTCAAAATACATAAAAAACACTAAAAACAGAACTAAGGGTTGAATAACAGACTAAACTGTGGGTCTGAAAGGGGTGGCTGAATAACAGACTGAACAGGCTGTCCGAATGATAGGCTACACAGTTAAAATGGTAAAAACTAACCTAAATGAACTAATCTTTAGCTGAAGCCATGCATATGTAATTCTAATGCATAAATCAATAAACAAACCTACTTACTAAGCAAATAAACTTAGTAAAATAAACTTAAGAAAATTCATAAACATAAGCATAAATAAACCATTGCATATTAATAAATTGAAATGTAAATTGCATAAACTGATAATTAACAGAAATGGAATATACATAATTAAATCTACCTAATTTGATAAACAACAATCTATTTTATCTAACTTGCAAATAAACTGAACAATAGGCTGAAAATGAAATGACTAAAAACAAAGCTAGAAACAAACTATGCGCACAGTTAACTATCTAATTAAAAAATCAAATTGCATTACAGAAATAAAACAGACTGTGAATTAAACTAGCTACAACAAAAAAATGAAAGAAATAAACAAGAAAAGAAACCTCTGGTTGATGAGGGGCCCTCTCAACAATCAAGGGTGATGCCTAGCTAACTTCTACTTAAACACAATCTTCAACAACAACACATATAACTCTTTATTCAGATGGTGGAACATAAATACAATGTTCAAGAGTAGATCACAGCAGGAACTCTTCTCTTAACTTTGGTAACTGATTGATTTTTCTAGCTAACTCTAGCTCTCTCACAGAGGCTATTATATATAATGATTTATAGGGATGAGCAAGTCGAGCCTTTAGTGGTCAACTGCTCTCTAAATTTAGTTGACCTTAAAGGCACATAACAGATCGCATGCCAACTCGTAGGCATCTCCCTTCTTTAGCATGAATGATCTTCAGAGGTGGTGCACATGCTTCTCTTCAGCATGAACAATCTATAGAGGTGGCACACAGGTTCCTTCCTGAGCATTGCAGGTGACTGATGGAGAACAAAGGAGAGCGTAGTGGTGAATCTTCTAGAGCATGGGTTGAATGCATCAATCCAACACATGGATGGTTGATGTGGTGGTGAGCAAAGGAGAATGCAGGCTGGAAAACATCTAGAACAAAGCTTCATCACCCAGATGCATGGATACCAGTTCATTTGCAGCTTTTTCATGTTTTAAATGCCCATAACTAATTCTCAGCAGCGCGCAGTCTGATGGGCGATCTAGACGAAGAGCTGAATGGGAGGTTGGGCCATGAGTTAGATACGATGGGCATCGATCTAGGGCTTACAGAGTGTCTGTCTGTTGGCACACTTCAGGACTACAATCTACAACAACGCGTCTCAACATCTGGCAAACCACCAATGAGTTTCACGCAACGGGATGGATGACGAGCTGGACGTCGAGCTAGACATGCTGTGTGAAAGGAGGATGAATGCGTTCTGTTTATTAATTTATCCCAAAAGATTATGAATTATGCAAACAAATATATAAATCAGTTAATATATCAAATGCACTTTAATAATGTTATTTTTAATTAATAAAACCATAAAAAAGATAAATAAAAAGATTTCATATAAACCTTAACTACACTCATACCTAAGGCTGGATAATGATCCACATGTCATAAAATATACAAAAGATAATAAAATATGTGTTTAAATGAATAATTTAACTGCCAAAAATGATAACAAATCTTGGATCAACATTCCCCCAAACCAAAGAAATGCCACATCCCATTGGGAAAAAAGAAATAAAAAAAAATTAGGAAGAAGGCGAACTAGCAGCTACCTTCAACTTGGCAGATAAAGAAGGTAATTTAAAATTCACTCTTTTAACCTGTAAAATAACATATCTTTCATGTCACACATTGTATGAAAGTAAAAAATGACTTCATTGGGTTTTTCAACAGTTTCTTAATTTAATAGTTCTCAGCTTCAAAATAATTTTATCATTTATAAGATTTAAGATTAATTCAACCATGTCCAAAGTAAAACATTGGGGAGGTTGAACATTAAACACAAAAACATAGATTGCATTTTAAATAACAAAAATATTGACCATTTTTATGCATGACTGGGTAAGGGAACATAATTATTAACAGTGAAATGGAAGTAAAAACTATTTTCCCAAAAACAAAATTTTGTTAGCAAAGTTAATCATAAGTTCTATAATATCACCATTTTTACCAGATCGCTAGTTGATATTTCATTTTCTTTCATTCGATTCTTCATATGGTAAGACCATATTGAATTTTGCTATAAAATATGCTTCAAGGTATAACCAAATTCCACTGTTTACAATCCTGAAAATACTTATCATTTGTTAGAGATAAATAGATTTGTCATAAAATAAAAATAATCTACTTTTTTACAATTCAAATCCATCTTCCCCCAAAGACGTAGAGTCCTCAAGCCATACAAAGAAGAATTGATTGTTCCAGAAAAATAGAAAGAATGCTAGCATGCTGTTAACTATTATTTTTTTAAGAAAAACTAACTAGTAAAGGAAATGGTTCAGAAATGTATATTCATGAAAAATAAAACAGTTCTTAGAAAGACCATGTAAATGAGAATATTATAATCAAAAGAATATCATAGGAAAAACTAGCCATCCATGCCTCATTGTAAAGATATCCTATCATCATCAAGTATTTTAAGTGTACCCTGGAGTATGTGATATTTACAGCTATGGGTCCCATTTCTAAGATAATGACATCTTATATATATGCGGAATGAGACGGTTGGGACAAAGTCAACTTAGAGCCATTCTCAAATGACATTATAAACAATTGGCCATGACATAATTTTTTTGAATAATTTTTCATATATTATCACTATTTTACGAACTATGAGCATAGTGGTGTATTAACCAGATCTCATTTACTATATATTGCCCTACTGCCAGTAGGCCTATTCAGTACCTTAGCCGGTTTATCTTCGTACCATGCAAGGATAGCCCCGCTTCCAGTGAGCCTGTTCAGTACGCCGATGGGTTTACTTGCATTTATCAAGCTTCATGTTGTAAGGTTTTTACTTAGCATTGACCTGGTGCCATCAGGCCTGTTTAGTACCCCGATGGGTTTTCCTTGTATAATGATATTAAATATATGGAAGCCAATTGGTACTAGAGCATGTTAAATCCTTCTAAACACATAATTCAATTTTTTTCAAAATAAAGTTATAAGTAATTTCATAATGGCTAGACTCATAAAACATGTCAAAAGAGAATAATTGAAAGTTGTTATTTAACCTAACAGTCCTTCTTCTTTATAAAAGTGAAGTAATGTTTCCCACAGACAAAAATTCCACTTACTGTCGAGTTATCACCAAAATACTCAAGAGACAAGTTTTGATAACAAGTATAGGATGAACTAGTAATCCGTAGGTGAAAAATAAGGATGTGAAAAATATGATAATGAAAGTGGGTCTTATAGAGAAACTCTTTAAAAGAATAAATTAGAATTATACATGTCTGAATCAAAATACCAAAAAATATATGAATCATAACATAATTGGTTAAGTATGATACACAAAGGATTGATATATAAAAAATTTATCCATATAAGCTGCAAATTTCGAAAGTACCCCTAAAAAGATTAAAATACCTTATGAGTATTTAGCATACTTTCCTTGTCCAAGTAATATTCCATTAGCTACTCATAGAGATAATATACTTGTAATCAAACTGCAAAAACTCTTGTTAGATGATTCAATTTATTCATAAATACATAAAAGCAAAAGTGTCTTGTATAAACAATCTATTAGAAATGACTGTTATTTATTCAAAGAAACAAGCACATATTTACATATATACAAGTGATAATAACCCAAAATATTTTTCAAGGATCAGGAGGAGGAGGAATAACTTCCCCTTCAACTAATTCCATTTCATTTTGCTGCAAAACATTTTGTATAAAATCCTATTTAGATTTCGGTTGGTGATAGAGCCTAAGTCTATGTCCATTTACTACAAAGGAAATTTTTGAGCCATCAATTGTTTTAATTTTTACTGATCCATTGTCAAAAGCTATAACTACTTCGTATGGACCCATCCAATGGGTAGTTAATTTCCCTTTAAAGTTTTTAAACCGTGAATCAAATAGTAGTGGCCAATCTCCAGTATTAAACTGCTTTTTCTTAATAAATTTATCATGCCATGTTTTTCGTTGATTTTGTATTAACATCGTTCTTTGTAGTGCATCTTGTCTAATTTCGTCTAACTCATTAATCTGTAATATTCATTGTTTCTGTGTTTCATCCAAATTCATGCCTAATTGTGCTTCCATACGAAAAGTTTTAACTTGAAATTCAATAGGTAAAAAGACTTGTTTTCCATACACTAACTCATAGGGGGTATGTCAGGGAGTGTTTCTCCATGTTATCCTATAGGCCCATAAAGCCTCTGGGAGTCTGTCTGCCCAATCCTTGTGGTGTAAGTGAATGGTCTTAGTTCAAATGGCTTCTAATACGTGATTAGTTGATTCTACCTGACCATTATCCTGAGGGTGATAAGGTGAAGATTTGCAATGTTGGATGCCATATTTTGTAGTAAGTTCTTTCATATTTAGAAGTAAATTGAGTACCTTGATCTGTGACAATTTCTCTAGGTACACCAAACCGGGTGAATATTTATTCATATATAAATTCCACCATCGATTTCTTTATGGCTCTAAATAAAGATTTAGCTTCTACCCACTTTATGACATAGTGCATACAAACTAAGATATATTTATTTTTACGAGACATGGGAGAAATTGGTCCTGCAAAATCAAGAGCCCATTTCTCGAAAGGTTAAATATTAACTTGGGGTTGTAAAAGGAATTTGATCAGATGACATAGGTTTACCCATTCTTTGGAAACTATCGCATTCTTTAACATATTTGGAAGCATCCTTAAAAATGCTTGGCCAATAATAACCAGAATGTAAGACCTTATATGCCGTCCTCTTATCAAAAAAATGTCCTCCACATGGTCCATCATGGCATGCATGGAGGATGTCTGTCATTTCATCCTCCCGCACACATCATCGAATAATAAGATCTAGAACAGTGCAAAAGAGATTGTTATCAACCCAAGAATAATTAGAACTCTGAACTATAATACGATGCTTCTCATGTGGAGAAAAATGGTTTGGTATTTTATGAGTTGCTAAATAATTGGCAATATCTGCGAACCAAGGGGTTTGAACATATACAACAAATAGATGTTCATCAGGAAAAGTGTCATCAATTGGTTTAGTACCGTCTTCATGTTGAATATGAGAAAGGAAATCTGCTATGAGATTTTCTTTACCAGGTCGGTTAATGAAGGTAATGTTAAATTCTTGTAATAAAAGAAGCCACCGGGTAACTCTACCGTTGGTAATTGGTTTATTCATTAGAAATCTAATGGCGGAGTGATCAGTATGCACAAAAACTTCATAACCTGTGATATAATGACAAAATTTATTAATAGAATAAACTACTACCAAAAATTCTTTTTCAGTAAAGGTATAATTTAATTCGGCAGGGGTTAGATTTTTGCTAATAAAATAAATGGCATAAGGTGTTTGTCCTTCTTTTTGGCCAAGGACTCCTCCTATGGCCATATCAGAGGCATTGGTAGATATGTGAAAAGGGAGGGACCAATCAGGACCTCTAAGTATTGGTGCCACTGATAGTTTAGCTTTTGGGATTTCAAAATCATTTAGACAAGATTCTATCCACTAGAATTCTGTGTAGCTATTTTAATGAAAATTTCAATAAAGTGGTGGTAATAGCTTGCATGAACAAGAAATCTTCTTACCTCTTTTTGAGTTTTGGGAGAGGGAAGGCCAACAATTACTTTGATCTTTGTAGGGTCTACCTTAATTCCTTGGGAAGAAACATGGTGTCCCAAAACTATACCTTCTATCAGTAACATTCTACATTTTTCATGACTGAGAGATAAATTTGTTTCTTGACATCAGATCAAGACCTTCTTGAGATTGTCAAGGGATTATTGAAAAGTATTACCATAAGCCATAAATTCATCCATGTATACCTCCACACAGTCATGTATAAGATCGAAAAATATTCCCAAGACTGCTCGCTGGAAAGTGGTAGGTGCATTACATAAGCCAAATCGAAAAACTCGAGAAGCATATGTTCCCCAAGGGCATGTAAAAGTGGTTTTGTATTGATCTTCCGGTGCTATTAAAATCTGGTTGTAACCACTATACCTATCAAGAAAGGAAAAATTTTGTTTACCTGACAGAGTATCTAATACTTGATTGATAAAAGGTAAAGGAAAGTAGTATTTAAGTGTAGCTTTGTTTATCTCTCTAAAATCAACAAAATACTCCATTTCCCTGTGACTTTATTTTTAACTACTACTAAAGGAGATACCCCTTTACTATCGGAAATAGGATATATGAAACCAGTAGTGAGGATTTTTTGTAATTATTCTTTTACTATATCCTTTAGAGTAGGATTCATCCTCCTCTGTGGCTGCATTACAGGTGACATGATTGGATCTATATAAATATGATGAATACAGGTATTAGGGTGTATACCCTTCATATCAGTGTATTCCTATGCAAATGCTCTATCTTGTTTCTTAAGAACTTTAAGTAGTTGTGCTTGTTGGTTTTCACTTAATCATGCATTTATATGTAAGAATTTTTTAGGGCCAACCTCAGAAGGTATGGTATATGATACTGTATGCTCTTCAATTGTGAAGACACAAGGTGTTTCTGTAAACATTGAGAGAGCCATATTCTCTTGAAACTCATCTCCAAAAATATGATCGAATTCAGAAAAGGACTGAGGGAAATCTGTACAGGTTGTCGAAGAAACAAACTGGTTTAATACATTCTCAGCGGTCTTCTCCCGAAGTGCTAAAGAAAAATCACTAGGAATGGAGAGATCATCAAAGTATTCATCCCAAAAAGAACAATTTAAGCACCATGAATTTTTAGTTATTGGTTGTACTGGGGGGTATAAAATAAGTCTTTGTGTGGACAACCCATTGGAAATAGTCATGTCTCCATCCCTACACCCTATAAAAGCATTTGTGGTAGCTAACCATGGTATTCCCAAGATAATAGGATGTCCTTTAGAAGGATGCTTTGATTCTATAACCATAAAGTCAACAGGGTATTTCCATGAAGCTACTAATACAACAATGTCATCCAGGACTCTGGTGGGTTTTAATGTAGTGCGATTTGCTAGTTCTAGGATGGAAGGAGTAGGTCGAAGAAATTGTCCTAACTATAAAACTTCTAAAACTATGGTGGTCATCATGTTGATAGCGGATCCTAAATTGATTAATGTATTTTCTATGGTGGTGTTGTTTATAATTATAGTCACTATTGGGGATCCTGGATTGGTATATTTTGCAATCCAAAAATGACCTGTCATACATTAGGACATTTTTCCTATAACACGAATTGTAAGAGGGTATTTTTGCTTCTTTCCTGGGCATTTAATACATAGTTCCTTTATTACCTTACTATAGATGGGTATATATTTAATAGCTTGTAATAGAGGGATTGTAATACATATGTTTTTTAATTCATTCAAAATATTATACTCCAGATGAACTACAAGTTTTTCTATTACTAGTCTCTCTGGAAATGGAGGAATTCTTTGCTCCTGAATAGTTTCTTGTGAAGGATGGGTGTGTACTGGAACCTTTGGAATGTTCACATCCTCAAAAATAGCATCATTCACGGGTTCAATTGAATCTTCTTCTTCTTCATTTGATTCCTAAATGATGACTGATGACTTGGGTTTATTATTCACAACTCTTCTCGATCGTAATTGAATTTCATGTATAGGTACAACCAAAATAAGGTATGATGGAAGAGTTTGCAACTCAATACTGTTAATAGCTTGAGTTGTCTTATTATTAGGGTTAGTTATCAGCTATGTAGGTAATAATGTCGGTCAAGGAGGATTTGCATTCTAAAAGTTATGAGGTTGTTGTGTGATAAAAGGAACTCGAGGTACAAATCCAGGTGACATTTGCTGAAAATTTATTTAATTCTGAGGATAAGGATGATTAGGTGTAGGGATAAGTTGTGGTTGAGGATATGGTTGTCCTCTCCATCCTTGTGACCAATATTGTTGTTGTGTAAATTGAGGAGGAGGATACTGAGGTGGCCAATTCTGCCAGCTAGAATTGTTCCATTGTTGAGGTGGTTGATACAGAGGATAATAGAGTGGAGGTTGTGGTGGAAAGTTTGGATATGCTGGTTGGTATCTAGGTTTCCAAGGAGGCCTCCTAGATGTTTCAGCTACACCTCCACTCTGATATATGTTAGAATAATCAACCCATAGTTAGCTACCTTAGACATTAATTAATCCATTTTTGTCTTATTTTCCTAGTTTCCATATTCCACCTTATGCAAGTTGTCCTTCACATGTCCAAAGTGGTAAAAATTGCTAAAAATGAGTCATGGAGCACTTGGGAAACCTCTTGGAATCAATTCTACTTTATTCCTGACCTTCCTAGTGCATGTATTCTTTTTCTGCTTTATTTCCTGCTTTTACTGAGTTTTAAGGCAATTGGGAAAGTTTGACTAGGTGAAGTTAACTTGTTTTTTGTCCTCATAATCCTCCACTCTTTTCTCCTAATAGAAGAATGTATGAGTTTTCCTTCCATCACCTATTATCTTTCCTATTTGATTTTTCCAATTCGTGAGCTCCTAGATAGATTTGGAAGCTGCTTTATGCACCTATGGGGGATTTGCTTAGATTTAGTAAGCCTACTTTTGACCAATTCGAATGGCATCCCAATGCATTCAAATATCTCATGTAATTATTTATTATGGCAGCCTATGACTTCACAGGGTTGGATATTGTACACTTATTCAATACAGATTAGTGTTCTGCTCCATATTCAGTCTCCTTTGTGTGTAATTTGCATGTGTAATTGGCAATTTTTGTGAGTGTAATTGTTCTAACACCTGGGTTCAATTTCCACATGGTATTAGAGCCTTTGTAGATCAATTTATCTCCTTCCAATTTGTTATTGCAGGTTTGACATCATTGAATGGGAGCATTTTGATGACTAAAGGGACAATTTCTGAGCTATGGATCAATCTCAAAAGATCATCTTGACTCCATTTAATTTGTTTGAATGGAAAGCAGAGATGGAGATATTGTTGAGAGCAAAAGGCCTCTACAGAGTGACTATGGAAATAGAAGGAGATCCCAATGCAGCTGCAGAGAACATTAAATAGCACAATAGGAGGGATGAGGTCTATGGTCTCCTGTGTCTGAGCATATCCAGAGACCTCCTTTTCCATATTGATGGATTAACATCACCAAATGAAGTATGGGAGAAGCTTGTTGAGCTTTTTGGTAAGACATATGAGATGAGGGGACATCAAATAAAAAATGAATTGATCTCCTTGAGTCCCAACAACTTTGAATCCCTGCAACTCTACTTTTCCAAGTTCAAAGCCCTTGTTTTGCAGCTAAAACAGTGTGGAATTGAAAAGAAGGAGGAGCAACTGGTTTTGGCCATACTCTTGAAGCTTGGACCTGACTATTCAATTTTTGTCTCGGCCTACCATGCACAAAGTTGACAACTCGAGCCTGGAAAATGCCTAGCCTTGCAGATTTCATGGAATCTCTCACACAAGAACAAGATAAATTGGTGATGATGGGAACCACCAAACCTTCCGAAGACCAAGATTTGGTTTCTGGAGATTCGAGGGTGGATTCAAAAGGAAAGAATAAAGATAAGAAGCAACCTGAGCAAAAGAGATACAAGAACAATTCTCCAGAGGAGCCCCAAGGTTCCAAGAAGAACTTCAAGAAGAAGAAGAACAAAGGAGAAATGAGCAAGTGTGCATACTGCAGTAAGGGAAGTCATCTTGAAAGCTCCTACATGAAGAAGAAAATTGACATGCTGACCCAAATCCTGGAGAAGAATGGCATCTCCCTTCCTGATAGCTCAAACAAGAGGGAAGGAGGATCAAATTCAGAAGATAGAGAGAGAGTTCATGCATTGGTTGCTGGCACATCAAGCTAACCTAGTTTCAGCATTGATTCTGGAACTTCAAGACATATGGTTTCGACCAAGGAGGCATTCAACTCACTTGAAATGTCAAAAGGTCCACCAACAGTACTGGGAGATGACTCTCTCACTGAACGTTTAGGAAAAGGGAGGATTGATCTTGACCATGGTAAGTTCAGCAATGTATTGTATGTTCCAGGTCTTGACTCTAACCTCTTATCAGTGTATTAGATGACCCAAAGAGGGTCTCCAAAGAAGGTCATATTCTCCCCTGATGAAGTTGAGATCACATAGATCTCAAGTGGTAAAGTCATTGCAAAAGGAGTTGCAAATCACAATTCGAAGGTATACATGTCCTCACACTTCCTACCCTACTCAAACCCCTCTACTCTTCTGATTCATGCTAATGAGGCAAGCACGCTTTGGCATGAAATATTTGGCCATCTTAAATATAAGTATCTTTCTGATCTTAGTGAAAAATAAATGGTTATAGGGTTACCCAAGATTAAGTTTTCCAAAGGAGTATGTCAAGGTTGCATCTTAGGAAAACAACCAGAGCATAAATTTGAGAAAGCTAGTCATGAGAGAACCTTTGCACCTGTTGAGTTGATCCACCGTGATGTTTCTGGCCCATTTCCTCATATGCCAATGATTCAGGCCAAATATGCATTGACATTCATATATTACTTTTCTAGGTTCTGCTGGGTTTACTTCCTGAAACACAAGTCTGAATTTTTTGGCCTCTTCAAAGTCTTTAAGGCTTTGGTTGAAAACCAGTCTGGGAGGAAAATCAAGGTCCTCAGATCTAACAATGGTGGTGAGTATGTCAAGTATGAGTTCATTCAATTTTTTGCAGATGTAGGTATTCATATGCAACATTCTATTCCTTACACACCATAGCAAAATGGTGTTGCTGAGAGGAAGAACAGATCACTGAAAGAGATGGCAACTTGCATGATGGAGGCTAAGACTTTGCCACCAAAGTTTTGGTCCAAAGGTATAAACTATGCAGCCTATATCTAGAAGAGGGTGCCTCATAAAAAAATTGATGGTATGACTCCTTTCTAAGCATGGAGTGGGCACAAGCCAGATGTGACCCATTTCAGGATTTTTGGCTCAAGGGATTGGGGTAGAATTCCAATAGAAAAGAGGAAGGCTTTGCAGCCCCAAATCCAAGAGTGTCTATTTGGTGGGTACTTTGAAGATTAAAAAGGGTACAATATGATAAATTTGATCACAAACAAATCCTTCATTGAAAGGAGTGTTCAGTTCCAAGAAGAGCCTTTAGCAGCAGTGGGAGTTGGAGAATCCTCTTAACCACCAGAACCATTGAATGTAAGTGAAGAGATAGTTGAGTTTTCTGATTCTGATATGTCTGATAATGATGATTTAATTGTAGATCCTAATATTCCTACAAGACCAAAATGTTTATAAAATACCATTCATGCAGCTAGAGAACTAGCTGGAAATCCTAGTGATCCTAGGAGGACTAGATCTTAGTTTGAGAGTGCTCTGTGTATGAAAGACACTTTGTTTGTAGATAAATGATATATGATGGTTGAATCAAACCAAAATACATATGAATATGCATCACATGATCTAAAATGTAAAAAAAACCATGAAAGAAGAGTTCAACTCACTCCAGAAGAACAACACTTGGGAGCTGGTTGATTTTCCCCCAGGGAGGAAGCTAGTTCAATGTAAGTGGGTTTACAAAACCAAGTTTTCTGCTGATGGTTCACATTTGAAATATAAGGAAATATTGGTAGCCAAGGGATACTCACAGGTACATGGCATAGACTACAATGAGACCTTTGCACCAGTGGCAAAGATGGACTCCATCAGGCTAGCCTTAGCCATTGCAGCTTCGAAGCAGTGGGAGGTACATAACATGGATGTGAAGTGTTATTTTCTCAATGGAGATATTAATGAAGATATTTACATGCATCATCCTCAAGTCTTTGATACTAATCCATCTCTTGTGTGTAGGCTAAAGAAATCATTGTATGGGCTTAAGCAAGTCCCCAGTGCTTGGTATGCCAAGATTGATGGCTTTTTGTTGTCATTGAGTTTTTTTCGATGCAAGTCTGATCCTAATGTTTATTTGAAGCTGATTAATGGTTATTTGATGATTATTGTCTTGTATGTATATGACCTTCTCATTACAGGAAGCTCAAAGGATGAAATTGCCTCCTTGAAGGATGCAATGAACCATGCATTTTCTATGACTGATTTGGGGTTGTTGAGCCAATTCTTGGGTCTCGAGATTGCTCAAACCAAACATGGAATAAAATTACATCATTCCAAGTATGATTTGGATTTTCTGAACAAGTTCAACATGAAATATTGCAAGCCAAGCAAGACTCCCTTCCTTTCAGGAGTTAAGCTTGAAGAAGCAGATTCTTCTCCTATGGTAAATAATACACTGTATAGGCAATTGATTGGGTGTTTGTTGTACCTTACACATAATCAACCTGATATTTCTTATGCAGTAATTGTGGCTTCAAGATACATGGATCAACCTCATGACATCCATTGGAGAGTAGCCAAAAGGATCCTTAACTTTGTTCAGGGAATAAGGACTCATGGGATCTTCTACAAAGCTAAATCTGATCTTGATTTGATTGGGTTTACTGACAGTGATTGGGCAGGTGACAACACAGATCAAAATACAACATTAGGATATGTGTTCATTATTGTTTAAGGACCAATCAGCTGGTCAAGCAAGAAACAAAGTGCCATTGCACTCTCATCTACAGAAGCAGAGTACAGAGGAGTTGTAAATGCAGCAACTCAATGTTTATGGTTGCAGGGGTTACTTGGTGAGTGTGGCTTCGAATCAGAATAATCAACTACTATCTATTATGATAATTAGAGTACCATTTGAATCTAGAATGATCCAATTCAGAGACAGAGAACCAAACACATTGAGATCCATATGCACTAGATCAGACAGCTTGTGCATGATGGCACCATTCACCTACTCTTCTGTTCATCTTCAGAACAAGTAACAGACATATTCACCAAATTTGTTTTTGAGAAGACATTCAGCAATATCAAATCACTGCTAGGGATTGTTGATCATGCTGTGAAGCATGATTGATGACAATATTTTCAAATTTTGTTTTACTGTCCATGTTTAAGTGACGATTTTTTCCACTGGGTTTTTGTCTCTTTCCTTGGTTAAATGGACATGCAGTATGTAGAGGGTGACTAAGCCTTGTTTCTAGGCCCTATAATTTTCTTATATTTTACTCATAATTTAGGCTTAAGGGGGGGTGTTAGAATAATCAACCCATAGTTAGCTACCTTAGACATTAATTAATCCATTTTTGTCTTATTTGCCTAGTTTCCATATTCCACCTTATGCAAGTTGTCCTCCACATGTCCAAAGTGGTCAAAATTGCTGAAAATGAGTCATGGAGCACTTGGGAAACCTCTTGGAATCAATTCTACTTTATTCTTGGCCTTCCTAGCACATGTCTACTTTTTCTGCTTTATTGCCTGCTTTTGCTGAGTTTTAAGGCAATTGGGAAAGTTTGACTAGGTGCAGTTAACTTGTTTTTTGTCCTCATCATCCTCCACTATTTTCTCCTAATAAAAGCATGTATGAGTTCTCCTTCCATCACCTATTAGCTTGCCTAATTGATTTTTCCAATTTGTGAGCTCCTAGACAGATTTGGAAGCTGCTTTATGCACCTATGGGGGATTTGCTTAGATTTAGTAAGCCTGCTTTTGACCAATTCGAATGGCATTCCAATGCATTCAAATATCTCATGTAATTATTTATTGTGGTAGCCTATGAATTCATAGGGTTGGCTATTGTACACTTATTCAATACAGATTAGTGTTCTTCTCCATATTCAGTTTCCTTTGTGTGTAATTTGCATGTGTAATTGGCAAGTTTTGTGAGTGTAATTGTTCTAACACCTGGGTTCAATTTCCACAATATATGGCTTAAAATCTAGGCAAGGATGGTAAATTATCTGTTGGATGCTCTTCTGTATAGATGTGACATACAAAGATGTTGTTTAATGGACATTCCCTTTGGGATGTTTAGTTCTACATGTTGGACAAAAGATACTCATTGCTGCTCATTCTTCATCCTGCCTCTTCTTGGCTTGTAAACCATCTAGTTGAGAACCCATTGCTCCTAATATATCAGTCTTAAAATTCTCCAACATGTTTCCTATCTCTACTCTTGTAATTCCTCCTGAACTAGGAACATTTCCTCTTATATTTTTACTAAAAGGCTCTTGAAAATTTTTCATAACTTTCCCCCTACTCCTAGATAATTTTTACACATATCACCGATCTGTACAATTTTTTTATGAGAAATATCGCCAACTGCCATGAGATCAAGTCTTTCGAACAAGTCCTCGGAGATCCCTTATGAAAAAGTGTACGTATTGCATCTTCTCGGAGGTCATTATATTTAGACTTATGTAATGTATAAATGAACCTTTCAAGGTAATCCTCCAGGCTCTCGTCTTCAAGTTATTGTATCTTGAATATATCATGTCGAGAGTCCTTAGGCTTGCAATATTCTTGATATTTTAGCAAGAATGAGGTTTTCATATCATCCCAAGTCCTGATAATAAATTATCCTAATCCCATAAACCATCTCAAGGTGGAATCCTTTAGTGTAGCAGGAAAGAGTTTTAGTTTTTGAGCATCTTGTAGATAATTTCCTACAAAGGATATCAAACTCGAACAAGAATGTGTCTGGGTCCTCATTGCTTTTTTCATAGAAAGTATGTAAGGAGGAAGGAGGGGTGTTTTTCATAGTTACATCCTGCATTGTATATAAGATAGGGAACCCAAAGGTAGCCTCAATTCGATTTTAACCTTCTCCTTCTTCATTTATAACTTCATCATGGTCTTCATTTTCTCCCCGTCTCTCCATATAAGTTGGATTCTTAACGTAAATATATTTAGGAGGCTCCTTTCGAGGTGATAGTGGGGTGTCCCAACGTTCTTTTTTGAGAGAGATCTTCCTATCATCAACCATTTTTTTATTGAATCCTAGAGGGATGGTAGGTTCTACTGTAGGAGTTTTAATTTGTGAAATAACTAGATCTACTGAGGTTCCAAATAGATATTTTACTTGAACAGGATCAACAAAGTCAATAAAATTCGGATCTCCTACTAGTGGAAAATTTGTGTTAATTGGATTTGAAACTAGTGGAGGGATAGGGGTTTCTAATGGCTGATCCTCTTGAAATTCCTCAGGAATGGGGTCCTTAGGACCTTCTGCCAAGGTTCCTTATCCTTCTATGGCTTCTCCAATAATATCTTCTAAGAGAGTCTCCTTAGGTTTCAGGGTAGAACTACTTCCTATAGGTGTCTTTCGATACCTTTCTGGTGAGTTAGTAGTTGGGGAATTACGTCCCCTATGGTAGTTAGTAGGGATTTCAATAACTTTTCTAGTCTTGACAAATATACCTTGAGGATATCTAATCCTACTCATGAAAAAAAAAGTTTAAACTAAAGAAAACCTATGCTATTGCTATTGCTGCATTTGGGGGCGCCTGTTATAACAGATGCGTGGGTTCTTACCTATTGTCTTACCACTCCCCCGCTACCAACCTATTTCTAAACTTCATAAAGAGTTCTACTCTACCTTACAGAACAACTCCCCGGCAATGGTGCCAAAAGTGTTGGGTGTATTATAATGTCTAAATTAATCCACCTATTCTTTAATTATCAACCGGGGTTGGTAAGCTTAGAGTTGACACAAAATATATGTGAAGGTAGAGGGTGTCGTGTAAATATTTTAACAAACAAATGATTGAAAGATCTTTCAAAATAAAAAAACTGAGTCAAACTCCTAAAAATGCAATTATTAAAGTAATTAAGGTGAGACCAAATAATAAATTAAATAATTGATAATAAAATTTAAACTAAAATACAATCAACAATTAACTATTCAAATGGAAAAGTATGGTACAAGGAGAACTTAACTTATAAGCAACTAGAAAACTTAATAAGAGAAGAAAGTAGAAAACTTAATAAAGAAAACTTGATAAAAGAAGCAAGTAGAAAATTTAATAAAAGAAATATCTTTAGGTTATGTCCTACAAGTTCTTTCAACAATAACACATCATAAAAGATACAACCTAAAAGCATACTAAAGGAAACACATATAACACAAAATCTCACATGCAAACGAATAAATCAATTTAAAAAGCATAAACACAAAATAATACAGTATTAAAACAAAATCAACAATAGCACTCAAGAAACAAAAACAACTTAACACACATTCAAGGCAAAAATAAATAAGGAAAATAATAAAACTTTAATAAATAACCTAAAACAATTAAGTTTTAACTTTAATGTTAAAAAAAACTAACCTCTAAATATGACAGTAAAAACATAATTTAGATATTAACAAAACAAAACTAAAAACAATCTCAAAATACATAAAAAACACTAAAAACAGAACTAAGACCTGAATAACAGACTGAACTATGGGTCTGAAGAAGTGGCTGAATAACATATTGAACAGGCTGTCCGAATGACACACTGCATAGTTAAAATGGTAAAAACTAACCTAATGAACTAATCTTTAGCTGAAGCCATGCAGATGTAATTCTAATGCATAAAGCAATAGAAAAACCTACTTACTAAGAAAATCTAACAGTAAAATAAACTTAAGCAAATTCATAAACATAAGCATAAAAAAACCATTGCATATTAATAAACTGAAATGTAAATTGCATAAAATGATAATTAACAGAAATGGAATAAATAGTGTTAAATCTACTTAATTTGATAAACATCAATCTATTTTATCTAACTTGCAAATAAACTGAAAATGAAATGACTGAAAACAAAGTTGGAAACAAACTATGCGCGCAGTTAACTATCTAATTCAGAAATCAAATTGGATGACAGAAATAAAACAAACTATGAATTAAACTAGCTACAACAAAAAAATGAAAGAAATAAACAAGAAAAGAAACCTCTGGTTGATGAGGGGCCCTCTCCGCAATTAGGGGTGATGCCTAGATAAATTCTACTTAAACACACTCTTCAACATCAACACATATAACTCTTTATTCAGATGGTTGAACATAAATACAATGTTCAAGAGTAAATCACAGCAGGAACTGTTCTCCTAACTCTTCTAACTGACTGATTTTTCTAGCTGACTCCAGCTCTCTCACAGAGGGTGTTATATATAATGATTTACAGGGATGAGCAAGTTGACCCTTTAGTGGTCGATTGCTCTCTAAATTTAGTCGATCTTAAAGGCACATAACAGTCGTAGGTCAACTCGTAGACATCTCCCTTCTTCAGCGTGAATGGTATTCAGAGGTGGTGCACAGACTTCTCTTCAACGTGAATGATCTGCAGAGGTGGCACACATGTTCCTTCCTGAGTGCAGTAGGTGATTGATGGAAAACAGAGGAGAGCATAGTGGTGAATCTTCTAGACTGTGGGTTGAATGCATCAATCCAGCGCATGGATGGTTGATGTGGTGGTGAGCAAAGGAGAATGCAGGTGGGAAAACATCTAGAACACAAATTCATACCCAGACTTGTGGATAATAGTTCATTTGCAGTTGTTTCACATTTTAAATGCCCGAAATTAATTCTCAGCAGCATGCAGTCTGATGGGTGATCTGGACGGAGATCTGAACGGGAGGATGGGCTGTGAGTTGGGGGCGTCGATATAGGGCGAACAGAGTGTCTATCTACTGGCACACTTTAGGACTGCAATCTACAACAACACGTCTCAACATCTGGCAAACCACTAGCACGTTTCATGGAATGGGATGGATGACAAGCTGGACATGCTGTGCAAAAGGCAAGCTGAATGCGTTCTGTTTATTAATTTATCCCAAAAATATTATAAATTCTACAAACAAATATATAAATCAATTAATATATCAAATACACTTTAATAATGTTATTTTTAATTAATAAAACCATAAAAAATGATAAATAAAAAGATGTTATATAAACCTTATATACACTCATACCTGAGGCTGAATAAGGATCTGCGTGTTATAAAATATACAAAATATAATAAAATATGTGTTTAAATGAATAATTTAACTGCAAAAAATGATAACAAATCTATGATCAACATTGAGCATAAAATAGACTCATAAAAGCGCAAGCACCACTCCAACAAGTGTGTCATCACATGAGAGTATAGGGGAATGGAGAAGAAGGAATTAGAGAAAGGGGAGATATATGAGAACTAGAGCTGTATGGACCTTAAAACTAAAATCAAACACCATAATTAACCCCAATTTATAGGTATTAATGTACTCTCCATCAACCAACTTGGAAAGGAATCCAACTCCCTCAAAATTTGCTGAAGCAATGAGAGTAAACACTCACCGTGCAATGGACAAGCAAAATATCTCCAAAATTCCAAAGGCCAATTAAAAAAATGAGAAAAATGTGTTCTCCTTCCTCAATAAATCCTTTTATTAAATTCATGAGGCCTCCTAAGGTATAATTTCCCTCCATAGGCTTCCTCCAACTCAACTTAGTGGTTTAGTAACCCCTTTGACACTTGTCTTCTTCTTCATTCTCCAACACTTTCCCCAATTTGAATTCCTAACCTTAACTCCTAAGTGTTCCCTATTGGTGTCTATTTTTATGCATATCATTTTATATTTGTCATAGGTCTGTAATCATGTCATAATTTGTCATATTTGTCATATAATCTTTCATCATTTGTTGTCATAAAGTGCATGGGATCTCCTTCCAAGTGGCACACATTGTTGTCTTAGTATCTTCATCTTCTATGGGATTTACTTTCCTCTCCTAATTATAATTCCTTTTCTCATTCTAGGATATGTGACACCACATTATCCTCCAAAAACATTACATTCCCCTTGGGTTCGAATTTGGATGAAGTTCATGCCAAGTGTGTGAGGAATCTAGTCACCCAACGACTCCACAAGCTTCCAATTGTCTTCATGAACCAATTCCACCTTTTTCTTAACATTTATTATTTATGGGACCCATTTTAATGTGAATATGGTAAAGTAAGGTCCTTTTGGGTCCTATATATCCCTTATTACAAAATTAATGTCTCCTCCTCAACCTAGGGAACTAGTAGGTTGGTGAAACATTATTTACAAGTAGTCTCATTTGGATGGGGACTTGACAGTTCTCCCCACCCAAGATTTCTTGTCCTCAATAAATTCCAAGTTTTAAAGCTTCAAAATTTGTCCATATTCCCAAGTGGAATCCTCACTTGGTAACTCCTTCCATTGCACCAAGTACTCTCTTATGGTTCTACTCCTTAATTTGCTTTAGCTGCAATTTGAATAGTGGCACTCATGTACTGTAATTTTGTCTTTCCAAACGTAAATAGACATGTATTTTCATGTTGATATGTCCTGTGATATCACCACTAAACACCAAAAGATTAATTAATTCCATCAAAACAAAATTTGCACAAATAATATTTACCTCCATATTTTGGAAACCTTTTCTGAACTTTCAACCCCCTTTTTGCTTCTCTATAATTCTTTGAAGTTGGTATTAAGTTAACAAAATTTGAGTTCTTTTAATATCTTAAGAAAATTTAGAAAGGAACCACCATGCTTGCTACTTCACTACTCTGATTACAATCACCTTCTCAAGTGGTGACTCAATCTCCCATATTGTTTCTTTCCCCCAAAATTGAAACCAAGCAATACCAGGATCACATTTCTTGTATCGAACCCTTCCAAACATCATGAGTACAAAATATAGATCATTAAATTGAATAAAAACATTATACAAATGTACATCAAGAAGGTACCTCATCAAGTAATCATGAAAGTGCTTGTACATCCAAGTAAGTAGATCATCATGTGGCCCATACACACAAGTATCAGGTATTGTATAAAAAATCCTCCAATGCAATAGGTGAGGGTCCCATGTCCTATAATGATGCTCCAAAAGAATGTAAGATGCATCAAAATAATCATCCATGTGTTCTTTCATCCAAGAAATGAATGAAGAACCTCTGCTAATATCTAAATCAAAGAAGGAGCCAAGAAAACAGGAAGACTTCAAGTGGTTCAAAGAAGTCTCATAAATACACCCATGAATATGTATATCATCAATAAATAAATAAAGATGTTTCTGCAAATAATAATGTGCTTCAATCATATACCTCTTCTCCCAAGTGTTGGATGAAGTTTCTACAACATCAAATGGACTGATTAAGGAGCAAGGAAAATCATGAGTCTCCAAGTGACTCAAGTGAACATCATAAGTGCATCTATGTAGATGTGTATAATCATAATTTAACAAAGGATTCTACTGAAAATGTATATAATATGGTGCTCTAGTCATGCCATCATAAAAAGGAGAGATAGTAATTTCACACTCTTCATGTGGCACCATCAAAAAGAAACCTTTCACTCATACTTCAATGGGATGAATGCTGCAAAATATGGAAGTGTAGGATGTAGTAGAAAGAACCAACTCACCCAAATGATCATAGTGAAAAATTTTCATCGTGTGAGGGATCCATAGGGGTAGTATTATGAATCTCCCTCAAAAGTGTGAAACTTTATGTTATATTTTTATCAATTCGATAGTATTATCTTAGGATCTTATCTGAGAGAATAACATGCACAACAATCAATCACAAGAGACAATAGACATAAATATTTTCCTTGAGAAAACCATAAAGGAGAAAACCCCTCAACTTCCTCAGAGATAGAATGAGTACCAATGGCAGCAGTAAAAACAAAAGACAAAAATATGATCTCCAACAGTTGTTCTCTCTCACACTTGTGTGAGCTCCTCTTCTCTCACCTATGCGCTATAGCTGGGTGAGTGTGTGTTTCAAATATAGAGGCTCACTCTCTATTTATACTAGTTTTTGACTTAACAATCACTTACCAGGGCCGACTTCTCTAGGAGATTCTAATAACCCTAGTGCCCCACAATTGTGGGGACTTCCCCCCCTGATCAACTAGGAGGGTTAACCTCTATGAATTTACATGAATTGATTACATGAATGATTCTCCTGATAGGAACATTAGGGACCAATGAAATACAATATATAAAATATACAAGTGAATACATTCCGAAGCTACAAATACATCAACACTCCCTCTTAACTAGGAAGGTATTCTCTTGACACAATTCATTAGCACAAGTATTCATCACTGGATCAAATCTAGATCATCACTGGATCATCATCAAAGTTGGATCATCACTGGGTCATCATCAAATATGGATAATCACTGGATCATCATCATCATCACAGCTTCTTCTATCTCGATCAAATGGTTCTATCTCTCAATTCTTCTCGTCATACGAAGTTCTACTAAGCCAACCCTTTTTCATGTTGGTTGTAGGAATAACCTCCATGTAGGTCTTCATCAACATCTCTTATATCATTGGCATGGTAGGACACACCTAATACCATCTGAGAAAGGTTCTGGAACTTACATTCACCAGCATGGTAGGACACACCTACTACCATATGTGAAAGGCTCTAGCACTTACATCCACTAGCATGGTAGGACACACCTACTACCATCCAGGGAAAGGTCCCAACACTTACATCCACTGGCATGGTAGGACACACCTACTACCATCCAAGGAAAGTCCCTAGCACTTACATCCACTGGCATGGTAGGACACACCTACTACCATCCAGGGAGAGGCCCTGCACTTACATCCACTCGCATGATAGGACACACCTACTACCATATATGGAAAGGCTCTGCACTTACATCCACCAGCATGGTAGGACACACCTACTAATATCTATGGAAAGGCTATGCACTTACATTCACTGACATGGTAGGACACATCTACTACCATTCAGGGAAAGGCTCTGCACTTACATCCGTCGACATGGTAGCACACACCTAATACCATCTAGGGAAAGGCTCTGCACTTACATCCACCGGCATGGTAGGACACACCTACTACCATTCGGGAAAAGTATCAACACTTACATATGACCATGGGAGGAACCAATCCTTTCACCATGTTAGAAAGGCACATCACTTACATCTGACCATGAGAGGAACCAATCCTACCACCATGTCAGAAAGGCTCATGGACTCATCACTTCCTCTTGGAAGGAACCTCAATCTGGAGAACACCAAGCTTCCCCCTAAAGTACTCAAACTTCACTCTGGCTAATGGCTTGGTCAACACATCAGCTATCTGTTCATCCATCACAACATACTGGAGCTTCACTGCTCCTCTCTGCACCATATCCCTGATATAGTGATATTTGATCTCGATATGCTTCGACTTGTCATGGAACACTGGGTTCTCCAAAAACTTCACAAAACTTTGGTTGTCATAATATATACAAGTAGAATCCAACTGGAGATCAAACAAATAAGACAGTAGCTTCCTCAGCCATATTGCCTCATAATTAGCTGAATAAGTTGTGACATACTCTGCTTCGACTGTACTCAGTGCCATGCATGAATGCTTCCTACTAAACCAAGATATGACACCTTATTCCATTCTAAATCAACACCTCGAAGTGCTCTTCCTATCAATGGCACTTCCTGCCCAATATGAATCAACATAACCCTCCAGGTTAATCTTTTGATTCACCTCATACTTGAGCCCATAATCAATTGTACCTTTCAAGTACCTCAGAATATGCTTTGTAGCAATCAAGTGAACATGTCGCAGATCTATCAAGAACTGGTTCAATATGTTCATAGCAAAGCAAATATTTGGTCTTGTGTTCACCATGTACATTAAAGACCCAGTCATCTGATGATACATTGTAGCATCAATCGAATCTGATGAAGCATCACTTAATAGCTTCATGTTCAATGCCATAGGTGTGGTCATGGCCTTGCAGTCCATCATCTCAAACCTCTTCAGGATCTCTATTACATACTTCCCTTGTCCCAGGGAGATTCCATCTACATTCTGTCACACCTCCATGCCTAGAAAGTAGTGCATCATACCCAAATCCTTCATCTCTAACTTGACAGCAAGCTTCCTCTTCGTATCAGAAATCAAACCATCCTCACTGTTACAAATAGGTCATCTACATACAGTAGGAGTATCACTGGGTTCCCTTTTTCAACATTGTAGTAAAGGTTCAAATCCGGAAGTATCACTGGGTTCCCTTCTTCAACCTTGTAGTATCATCGGGTTCCCTTCTTTAACCTTGTAGTATCACTGGGTTCCCTTCTTCAACCTTGTAGTCAGGAAGTTGTCAATCCTGTCGTACCATGTCTTGGGTTCCTGTTTAAACCGTACAGGTATTTCTTCAATTTACACACATGAGTTTCCCTGTCATGAGTCTCAAAATTGAGTGGTTGCTCCACATACACTTCCTCTTCCACTACACCATTCAAGAAAGTAGTCTTGACATCCACCTAGCATATCTTCCATTTCATCACTATAGCCAGAGAAAGTATTGATTTGATGGAAGTGTATCTAGATACAGGTGCAAAATTTTCCTCATAATCTATTCCTTCTTTCTAGGAGAATCCCCGAGCCACAAATATTGCTTTCTATTTCTCTATGCTACCATCCACAGCATGCTTGCTCTTATAGATCCACTTGGAAGTCACAATAGCCTTCCCCTTTGGTCTTGGGACAACATCCTATACATTATTGTTCATGATCGACTGGTACTCCTTGATCATAGCATCCTTCCATTCTTTCTTTTTTTTTGCTTCTTCATAGCTGGAAGGTTGTTTATCAATGATGTCACAATGATAGGGCTATATAACCGCAGTAGGACCTAGTTCTTTTTCTCTCTCTGTGCATTTATTTTGGAGCCCCATATATTTCTACACCTTGGATAGCGTCTCGTACCCATGCAGGTTTCCTCTTGTGAGGATTCTTTTCCTGGGGTGGATCTATAGGTTCCTGGGGTTCTTCTATTTCTCTATCTTCTTCTTGAGTTGCATCATTCATAGTTGTATCTTGAATCCTGGGTACTTCTATTTCTTCAGGGTCTTCAATAGGTCTCTTTCTTGATTTATTGTAATCTAAGTCTTCGTCAAATGTTACATCTCTACTGATGTCGGTCTTCTTGAATCCTAGGAAGTATATCCTGTAAGCTGTCGAGCTTTCACTATATCCCACAAATGTACCCTTCTTTTCTGAAGGATCTAACTTTGTCCTATTTTATTTTGGAATGTGTATGTACACTGGACAACCAAATATTCTGAGATGACTAAATTCTAGTTTCTTGCCGGAGAATAATTCTTTAGGTCTCTTGTTCTTAAGTACTCTATGCAGAGTATGGTTCTGTACATACACAATTTTCCTAGCAGCTTCTACCCATAGATGCATTGGAATATCTTTATCATGAAGCATTTCCCTTGCAACTTCCATGATCATTCTATACTTCCTTTCTACAACCCCATTCTATTTTGTATTATATGGAGTGGTCAACTCCCTATTAATCCCCGAATCTTTGCATAATTCTTTGAATTCATTTGATGTGAATTCCCCGCCATTGTTTGATCGAAAGGTCTTGATTTTGTTTTCTTTGTGGTTCTTGATCAAGGATTTGAATTCCTTGAACTTACTGAATACTTCATCTTTCTTCTTCAAGAAGTGTATCCATGTCTTCCTAGAAAATCATCAATGAAAGAAACATAGTATACATACCCACTCAATGAACCAGATGACATCGGATCGCCTACATTGGAGTGGATGATTTCCAAGATTCCTTTTACCTTGCTCTCACTACTTGGAAATGTCTTCTTCGTGCTCTTTCCTTTTAAACATCCTTTGAAAACACCTTCATGATTTTCCTATATTTCTAGAAGACCTTCAACAACTTTTCTTGCAAGTGGTAGTGCCCTATATTGCACATGTGCAATCCTTCTATGCCAATGTTCATTTGGATCTACTGAGTCATGGACCAAAGCTTGTTCTGGTTCGACCTTCAATTTGTATAGTCCTCCCTCTTGCTCTTCAATCAATACTGCATCATCTATATTTTTTCCTTTTGGCCACATACAGACTTGGCCATCTACAAATGCAACCCTCATGCCTTTTGCATCTAATGCAGAGATGGAGAGAAGGTTCTTTTTTAGTCCTAGTACAAACAAGACATCCTTCATCTTCATATACTTTCCAGAGTCTATATTATAGGAGGATTCATCGCTACCTTTTATGGGATATTGGAAGTCATCCCCAATTTTTACTTTGTGAGGTGACTCATGTTCAGATAGTTTCACAAAGGATTCTTTGAATCTCGTCATATGCTTGGAAGCCTCGCTATATATAAGCCAATAATTGCTTCCATGTGTGAAAATTCCCATGAGGGTAGAAATCAAAACATATTATTCATCATTAGAAGAATATTCAACTTCTTCTTTGACTCTCTTTTTGGGAGGTTCATCATCCTCTGCAGTGTGAGCATGATGTCTTCTCTTGTTTCCCTTCTTCTTGTGAGAGCCACCTTTGTTTCTAGGAAATTCTCTAGAAAAGTGTCCTCTCTCGTCACATGTATAGCATCTAATTTTAGACATATCTATATTATATATTTTAGGGTTATATTTCTGGTGAGAATGCTTACCTTTGGGATGATGATAGTCCCTCTCGATTTTCTTGGAATGTACTGTGAGTTCTTGATCTTCACTTCCCATATTTTCTTCTTGGGATATTATTCGATCTTCTTCTTGTGAGTATTCCTCCGATAGTCTACTAAAGGTGACTAGCTTTATTCTAGCACAAATCCCTTGAATGAAAGAGTCCCATGACCCAGGGAGACCATTCAAGGTGGTCATAACAATTTCTGCATTCTCCACTTCTTCATCCACTGCTTCAAGTTGTTCTTTGATCTGGGAGACCATTGTAACGTATGACTGTATGGTATTTGCATTCTGAATCTTCACATTCTTCAAATGGTTCCTCAAATTCATCTTCTGGTTTATTTTCTTCCCTTCAAATATCTTGGTCAGGGCACCAAACATTTCTTTAGGTTTCTTTAGGGAGGACACATGTGGTATGAGGTGATCCTTGATTGAATCAACAATAATCCTCTTAGCCATGACCAATTTATATTTGTGTAAGGCCTTAGCATCATCTCACTATGGAACCGGAACCTCTTCACTGATGTAAGAGTCTAACTCATTTTCTTCTAGGACCATGGAGATCCTATACTTCCAGGCTCAGAAGTTATCAGCTCCCTCAAGATTTTCATCAAGCTTGGTGTGATGAGACATCTTTAACTGAGAAACTCAAATGGTAATACAAAATATTTATATCTTACCAATTTGAGAAGCTGAAAAATGGATTTGGAGCTGATCTTCTACAGTGCCAGTTTTTTGGTTCCAGGGAAAATTAGGGTTAGGCTTGGCTCACTCAAAAATTCGACTTTTGTGAAAAGCCCTAGTTTCTCGATGCAGTGGTAGGTCAAAACATGGAAAAGCTGAGAATCAAATTCTGCTTCGATAGAAAGATGCACCCTTTAATGGAGAGTTAGCCTAGCCTTATTTTGCTTATGGACTATGGAGAGAGACCCAAAAAGTAAGAATCCCTAGATTCCGTAGCTGCATAGTTTCTTCTTCTCAGGTTAGCTCTGATACCATGTTAGAAATTTATAAATTAGACAATATTATCTTAGGATCTTATCTAAGAGAATAACATGCACAACAATCAATCACAAAAGACAATAGACACAAATATTTTCCTTGGGGAAACCATAAAAGAGAAAACCCTGGAGCTTCCTCATAGATAGAATGAGAACCAATGGCAGTAGTAAAAACCAAAGATAGAAAGATGATATCGAATAGTTGTTCTCTCTCTCACAGTGTGTGAGCTCCTCTTCTCTCACCTATGCACTATAGCTGGGTGAGCATGTGTTTCAAATAGAGATGCTCACTCTCTATTTATACTAGTTTTTAAGTTGACAATCACTTACCAAGGAAGACTTCTCTAGGAGAGTCTAATAACCCTAGTGCCCCACAACTGTTGGGAATTTTCCCCCCGATCAACTAGGAGGGTTAACCTCAATGAATTTACATGACTTGATTACATTAATGATTCTCTCGATAGGAACATTGAGGACCAATTAAATACAATATATAAAATATACAAGTGAATACATTCTGAAGTTACAATTACATCAAAACTTTCCTCATATGTTGGTTCCAAGTTAGTGGATTCATGCACTTCTTCCAGAAGTGTGTAACCATTATAAAGAGGCAACTCAAGTTCCTCTTCCACCACAAAAAGTGATTGGATTTCATCAAGCTCATATTCAAACATGTCAAGAACCTGCAATTTTCCATATTTCTCATGATCCCTTGTGTCATGAGAATCCTCCAATCAATCTACCATATGAAAATATGAAACATAGGAGGAAGAACACGTATCTTGCAACCTCTCAAGAAAATGTTCTTTTTGAATTTTGATATTATGAATATCCTCATTATTATTCAAGAATGCTTCATGTAACCATTCATTAATCTTAACCAATTTTTTTCTATCAAAAATAAAATACATGAAATTACCTTTGATGTTGCACATTGATCTTTGAATGTTCTCTGTGCCTTCAAGGAATGATGGCTCCTCCAATGAAGAAAATTTCCAACAATAATTTGACACCAATGCTTTAGTGTCATAGAGTATGCTGAGGGAATTATGGATATCCTTTTGATCATATTCAATTATTCTTCAATGAAGGATGGTTCTTAAGAGTGAACCTCCTCTTTTTATTTCTTCTTGATTTGATCAACTTCTTTAAGCTAAAGTGGTGATGGGGAAGTCGATCTTAGTTCTTATTTTCTGATAAAAGGTCTTCATCTTCATGCTTATGAGAACTTTGTCTTGCAACAATATTCTCAAATATTGATCTATATGTTACCAACATAGGTTTATGGGAACCCATATATAAGTACTCCTTCACAATTCAAGGATCCATCAGTAGATGCTCTTTGATTTGCACAACCCCTATCAGTAAGGAATACGTGCTTGTATTCATTTCCCTCTTCATGTTCTTCTCTGCAATCACCTAGAGGTTATTGATGCTCCACTTCATGAGTCTGTGCTTATTCCTTTAATGGTGTATATAGGATCCTTTCATATTCTTTAGGTATAAATTTCTTCCACACCCTCACCATGTGGTCCACACACTTGTTGATAATTTCCTCATCTATATATAAGGATATATCTCTATTCTCTTCACAAGCAGGCTGATTTTCACTCCTTTCATGCTCCTCCAAACTCGTGGATTGTTGATTGTTCCTTAATGAGTTCAAATTTGCACTATTATTCCTATATCCAAACACCCAATAAACAAAGTCTTCAAAAATAATGGTCTTATGTGTCTCTCTCATCAAAGAAATATATGCTTGATATTGTTGGGGCAAAGTTTTATATGTTTCTCTCAAGCTTTCTAATTCATTCATAGGAGTAGATCGTGGTGGTTTGGCACATACATCTTCACAATACGCAGGGTCATAAGAATAACCCTCATCTATTATGAAATTGTAAGAAGTGCGGCAAGATGGAAACTCTTCCTCATACTATTCATATTATTCTTCATATTGCTCATAATCATCTTCATAGAATTTATCATAATAGTAATACATGGCTGCAACTTTTTATTCAATGGATGGTATTAATGCATAGGTTCAAGGACCATGCTTTGATACCACTTTAATGTACATTTTTGTGGAAACTAGGTATGCCATCCAAAATATTTCATAGAGGCTTTAAAACTTTGACACTGGAAGCATTCTTTCTCAACACCCTCATTTACAATGGATTTCACATTGACTCCATGGTTATGAGACAACTAGGGAAGCTAAATGGAACTGATATTAGGTTATAATATGATTGAAAAACTGATATATTTGGATTATTAATATGGTTTGATTTATTACTTTTCACAAACATTTCACATATCTCCCCCTTCAATACTTTGTCTAATTTCAAAACTAGGAAAAAATAGTAAACTAGTATTTCTTGGTTTGGTTCCAAACACCATTTAAACTTTCCAAATTTATTATGTAAGGAACCTATGGAATTTAATAAATACTAAAATACCTCAAACACTCAATTTTCAAATTAGAAAACTCATTTTGACATGTTATTCAAGTTTGCATAATTTTGGCCAGTTTCTAGCTTTGGACTAGTGAAACCCAACTTGATCCAAATGCACCCAAATGACTTCAAATTTTGTATGGAAGTTCTTGGTTGGTATTAGTAAATAATAATTAATATTATGAATTATTATACACTTCACAAATACTTCATAAAATTTATTTTGACCCTAGGGAAAGGAGGACAAAAACACTAGGAAAATCGATGTTAAACCCCCCAAGGGTATATGACACTTTTGGCTCTCCAAATGTAGTACGACCCTCCAAAATTTAATAAAAGAGTATGTGGATACATATAATACATAAATTTATGTCATTATTTTTGGTTATTAATCTCTTCAATATGATTATCAGGTGCAACATCTGTATGGTAACTTTGATGGAAATTTCTTATGGGGAAATTACATTACTAGCTTAAGTTTGACACGTGAACAATAGAATAAATGTTAATATAGTAACATGACATATAATTTCCATAAAAATCATAAAAATATATTTCCAAACATCATAAAACTCATATAAAATCCCTCATACAAATCTGATATAAAACTCTTTCAATCTTGGAGCCAAATTCATGAAAACTAGTAATTCAAGAGCATGAGAATGCAAGACTTTGACACATGGATTTCTTATATTTATAATTACAGAGAATATGGAGATATAAATAATATACCCAAAATTGTTCATCAAATAAACTCAGGAAAACACAAGCACCACTCCAACAAGTGTGCCATAACATGAGAGTATGGGGGAATGGAGGAGAAGGAATGAGAGAAGGGTGAGATAGATGAGAACTAAAGATGTATGGACCTTAAAAATAGAAATAAACACCATAAAAAATATCCATTTATAGGTATGAATTTCCTCTTCATCATTGGAAATGAATCCAAATCCCTCGAAATTGATTCAAGCAAGGACAGTAAACACTCATTGTGCAATGGACAAGAAAAATATCTTCAAAATTCCAAAGGCCAATTGAAAAAATGATCAAAAGTTTCTCTCCTTCCTCAATACATCATTTTATTAACTTCATGATGCATCCTAAGGTCTAATTTCCCTCCATAGGCTTCCTCCAACTCAACTTAGTGGTTTAGTAACCCCTATGGAACTTGTATTATTCTCCATGCTCCAAATCATTCCATAATTTTAATGGTTGCCTCTAAATAACAAGCGTTCCCTATTGGTGGTTCTTTTTAGCCCTTACATGTCATATTTGTCGTAGGTCTGCAATCAGGTCAAAATTTGTCATATTTGTCATAGAATCTTTCATCATTTTTTGTCATAGAATGCATGTAATCTCCTTCCAAGTGGAACACATTGTTATATAAATTGAGCCTCTAATAGCATGTGGAAACACAAGATGAATATCTAGCTACACGATATTTCTCACAAGCATGCACAAGGAAGAAAAATAGAGAGGAGAATAATGAGACTGAATACAAGAGAACAATAATAATTGACTATTGATCAAATGAATTGATTATTATTACAATAGTAATACATTGTTATAAAGGAAATTTGAGTTGTTATAAGACAACTTATGCTAGCTCATAAAGAAGACTTACTAAAATATGATAAACCCCCATAGGTGACTAAATCACTTTACAAATATGTCATGAATTGGATGAATCATGAGTGAGTTGTTATGAGTGTTGGAAAAACATTATAATCATGGAATATTGAGAGAAAATCATGGAGGATGGTTTGGAAACAAAAATATAGAAGTTTCCTAGTTGACTAGCTTTACCATATCCACTGAAAAGATGGAATAAAGTAGGATAAATACATAATATACAGGAAGGAACAATTACTAAATTTGGAAGCCAATAAAGTAGGTAGGATCTATATAGAATTAAGATAAAGGTGCTCCTGGGGTATATATGGCAAGTATTGACCAAGTGGTGCAAGTGGATGCCAACTATCTAGGCTAGTGGATAGGAAATTTATAAGAAATTAGTAAATATTGTTATCATAAGTATGGAATGGGTTTATAATATTCAAAAAACCCCTTTAAGTGTGAATTTATGATTGAGTTACCTGAAATAATCAGAAATATAGATGCATATAGGGAACAACAACAAGGCTATGGTCACCCCTTACAATTATTTTTGTTCAGAAAAGTGAGGAAAGAGGAAAAACCACATGGGGAAAATCCTCCCTTGAGAAAGGACAAGGCAACAAATTGAAAAAAATGTCTTCATTATATATTTTTATTCACTTTAATGAGATAGTTGAACTACTTCTGATAGAATAATTTGATGAATAAGTTGTGAACTTCATGATCATGCGCTAGAGTGTAGTATCTGCAAGAAGGAAGAGGAGAGACTCCTTGTAGCTCATCATCTGATGAAATAGGATCATTATATGAATTATTATTGATTCTATAATACTCTTATCTACAAACAAAATCTAAAAAGAAAAATATATATGTGCATACACCTTCCCAAAGAGTAGAAAAATCAACACAATCGGTTCCTTGTATAGTTGCAAAATGGTGATGTGGGCCATGAATCTTCGTTTGAAACTACTGTAGAACCTTCAAAATTATGAAATGAGGATGAAATGACTCTGAAAAATCATAAATATTATGATATGGAGAATCAAATACTGAGGTTTAGTGTTTCCATCATGATATAGGTGTAGAGTAGGAAAAGGATGAGCAACTAGGGAAAATTGATGAGTGTAAAAATATGAATGATCGATGGACTTGAGATCTTAACCGTAGATTCTTAGAACATATCAAAACATGTGTAAAATAATTCCAATGATTCTTAATTTCATTGATAACCAATGAGTGAAAAATATAAAGGACTTGAAACCATTAGATATATGTAACACTGCATAGGAGACCAATAAGGAATCAACTAGTGAAATTGGGGTTTATATAGTCTTACGAGTATTCAAAGGTATGGTAGATGGTATGTATGATGTAATAACATTCATATTATCCTAAAAACTTTTTTTTAAATCATAATTATAATCATTTGAATGGAGTGAGGAAGAGATGCTTAAAGACAAGTTAAGATCTAGTGAAAAAACACAATCATTGGGAGATGAATCTAGTAGATTGATAGGTGGATTATTCAAGAAAGATAATGATATTTATGATTATGATATATCAGAAAATGAATCTATATTGGATATTATAGGAAATTATTTAACTCTATAACTCAATGCATAGTTCATATTACCTTGGAATTGTGCACTATGACAGTGTCCTGAAGATTTAGCAGGCTTCTCGAGCTCATCTGGAACTTCAATGTTATGCTTCTCAAGTAGCTGAGACATGAAGTACATATTATTCTTGAAAAAATTATTATTAGGATGAAATCCATGCTTTAATAATAACACTTTTATGTGATCCCTTTCTTCTTGAATTTCTTTATTGAACCTTCATTAGTAAGATTGGATCTTTCATCTTCATTATTTGACTTTGGCTTCTTCTCTTCCACTATTTGCTTCTATTTTGACTTGGAATTATTAATTACTTGAACTATAAGAGTATTATATTTACCATTGTATATTCTAAAAGCACCCATATAGATCAATTTATCTTGATCCTTTGTCAGTGAATCAAATAATGTACTCAAAAAGGCATTTTCCAATTTGAAATAGAAATCATAGTAGCATGAAAAGTTGACACAAAAAAGGTGTATCTAGGACCCAATTCTAAAAGGATGGAAAGATTCAATTGTTATTCCTTCTTTTCAATCCCACATTGATTGATAAATATAAAAAGTGACTTTAATTTGGTGAAGAAACCCTCAATAGAAACGAAAATTCTTTGACTCAATTAGAATAACTCATTCTCCAACTAATGCACTCTTATCTCATCATGTACTCCAAAGAGAGACTCAATTTTGGTCGATACTTGGTTTGGAGTGCTCAAACCATCTAGATGAAAAATAATATCATTATAAATTTAGAGACAAACAAATCCATAGCCTTCATCCAACCTATTATGCCACTTATATTTCTCAACAATAGCATTAGGCTCATTCTCCAAACCCAAAGAAAATTTGTATAGTCCCTTACTGCGCAATAGAATTCCAATTTTGGATTTCCATTCATGATATTTGAAGGGAGTTAGGATCATAGCTGAATAGGAATCCATGCTAAGAATATGATGCACTCAAGAAGATACTCTCTGCAACCTGCAAAAATAAAACTAGGAGAAAAGATTGTAAGCTTAATTCAAGATCTTCTTCAGATAGGGATATGAGACTGGATGTGCTTTGATGTAGAGAAATAGTATCTCCTAAACTCTATATAACTTGAAAAACTGAGAGCTATGATTTATATATTTATATATTGAGCAACCTCAACTTTGATACCATGTAGAAAGTGAGGCTCTAATGCCATGTGGAAACAAAGATGAAGATCTAGCATCAAGAGATTTATCACAAGCATGCACAAGGAAGAGAAATAGAGACGAGAATAATGAGACTGAATATAAGTGAAGAATAATAATTGACTATTGATTAAATAAATTGATGATTATTAAAATAGTAATGAATTCTTATAAAGGAAAATTGATTTTCTAGAAGACAACTCCAGTAGCTCATAAAGAAGAATTATTAAAATATGATAAACAACCCCCCCATGTGACTAAAGAACTTTCCAAATATGTCAAGGACCTCATGAATTGGCTGAATCATGAGTGATGGAGAAACATGCTAATCATGGAATTTGGAATGGTTTGGAAACAAAAGATATTAGTTTCCTAGTTGACTAGCTTTACCTTATCCACTGAAAAGATGGAATAAAGTAGGATAAAGACATAATTAGAAGGAAGGAACAATTACTAAATATGGCAGTCAATTAAGTAAGCATGATCTATCTATAATTAGGATAAAGGAACTCTTGGGGTATTTATGGAGAGTATTGACCAAGTGGTGCAAGTGGATTCCAAATATCTAGGCTAGTGGATAGGAAATTAATCAGAAATGATTAAATATTGTTATCCTAAGTATGGAATGGGTTTATAATACTACAACAATTGTCTTCTTAGTCTCTTCCTCTTCCATGGGATTTACTCTCCTCTCCTAATTCAAATTCTCTAGATAATGCTAGGCTATGTGACACCACATCATCCTCCAAGAACATTACATTCCCCTTGGGTTCAAATTTGGAAGAAGGTCATGCCAAGTGTGTGGGGAATCTAGTCACCCAAAGACTCCAAAAGCTTCCAATTGTCTTCATGAACCAATTCCACCTTATTTTCTTAACATTTATTATTTATGGGACCCTTTTTAATGTGAATATGGTAAACTAAGTTCATTTTGGGTCCTATATCTCCCTTATTACAAAATTTATGTCTCCTCCTCAATTTAGGGAACTAATAGGTTGGTGAAACATTATTTACAAGTAGTCTCATTTGGATGGGGACATGTCACGATCCACATTACACAGATAGTTGATTGGAATGTTGATGTATCTGATACATTCAAGGAAAGAAATTTTATATGTAGTTAACAATTTTATTCAACTCATGACTGATCCTAGACATGGACACTAGGTTGCAGCTAAGCACATTTTGAGGTACCTATGTGGTACAATTAATTATGGACTTAGGTATATCTCCAATGGAGGAGTGCTATTATTTGGATTTACTGATTATGATTGGGGTGGTAGCATTATTTATTGGAAGAGCACTTTTGGTTACTGTTCCAGTTTGGGTTTTTCTCTGATTTCTTGGTCTAGCAGAAAGTAGGGTTCAGTTGCCCAGAGCACCATAAAGGATGAGTACGTTGCTGCTAGTACTGCTTGCAGAGAAGTAGTGTGGCTGAGAAAGTTTTATGGAGGATTATTTGGTGTAAAGATAAATCCTACAGTGATTAGGTATGACAACCAAACTTGTATAAAAATTTCCAAAAATTATGTGTTTCATGACAAGTCAAAACACATAGAAATGAAGTATCACTTCATTTGAGACATGGTCCTAAAAGTTATTGTAAAACTTCAATACATAGCTATTGATGAATAGATTGTATATGTGTTAAAAATGTATCTATCAATGATGAAGTTCAGACACTCTGATATAAGCTTAGTGTGGGAGAGAATGTCTCCCTTGCTGAGAGGGAATGTTGAGATTACATCATCAGAAGTCATTATCTAGACTTGTGAGTAATATCAAGTAGGACTTGTGAGTCATATCAAGTCAGACTTGTGAGTAATATACGCGGGAACAACAATGACAACCCGTGTATGCAAAGTGAACAAATGTAGGTTTCCCACTAACAACTCATGTATGGGTCCAAAAATAAATTTTATGGGTATTTCCAAGAGTTTTCAGGATTTGGTCTGGTATGGAAAGTTGTTCCTTAGTTTGTTACCTTTCCAATGGTCCAAAAAATATGTAAAATAGAGCTACAAAAGTCTCAATATGGCTCTTCCATCCACAAGTGTCCTTTGGGTGATTGACATTAGGTTTCATGAAGTTCGTCAGGGAATTTTCATCATGCGACAAAACATGTAAATTTTGTCATAGATGGGGAAGTGCCATTTTGGGCTATAACATATGCCCCCTAGTGTATGAGGTTAGAGGGTAAGATGATAGCCGAAATACATTATAAATATGGAATTGTTGAGTCGAAGAAACTAGAGAATCCAAGATCATAGGTTCAAACGAAGGTACCTGAAAGAGAGATAAATGTCAGACAAACTGATCTCTAGAACATACATGTCCAAATAAAAATCATAACCATAAAGATACAAGGTGGATCCAACATGTGTATAACTGGTGTAACTATCATGACCACACAATATACAAAAATGCACCATGTCAAATTTAAAGGATTCATGGCCAAAAATGAACAACATGGATCCATGCTCAATAATCGATCATAGCCACAAAAATACAAAATGGATCTATGTCTTGGAAAATGTCATATGAAGTGTGACAAGGTCTTGCACAACTTGAGCAATATAAAAAAGATAATGATGCTACTATTTACCCAAGGTATTCAATCCAAACGACCTAAAGGTATGAATATGTACCATGTGAATAAAGGATATGAAGATGGACATGGAGGAAACTGTTTGATTATCGGTCATTATTGAAAATCATTATCAAATGCAAGGGAAACCCCCAGTAATGAAAATGCTCTCCAAGGTACCTAGTACATTCTAACGGGTGTGAATAAATGGTCTTGATGTCGAGCACCTGAAGAATACATTGAGTATGCGACATTAAGGTATTCATGCTACCAAATAGCGAGGAAACTTTCCACTGATGACTGCACTCCCTAGGGTACTATCATAAACTCCAAATCTCATTCCTAGAGTAAGATGTGTTGATGTTTCATGAAAATTCTTCAGTCTATGGGGGAACAAACTATTTCCCTATTCTAAATGGTATAGGTATAGAACAAGCACAAACAAAAAATATGCAATATTCCCCTAGTACATCAAATCACTTGAATATTTATCTTTCATACATATCTGAAGGTTGACATTGTCCATTGATTGTTCTTTGTGATCCAGCTTGTGTAAAAGAGAATACTTGCAATAGAAACACCAGAACAATCAAACGAACTAAAAGAAACAAGATGATATGATGATCCTATGTTAATGATCAAGGAGAAAAACAATATATAACTGAACATAATGCATGCAATCAACTATGGGAAATAGAGAACATATTTGCATTAAATCAAAAGGGAAAGGATTACAACCAAGCCTTGATGTTGAGAATACTTCCCAATGAAACACTTTCCTCTAAGCCTCACTTATCTTCAATGCATCAAAGAGTTTAAAACTATTTGGTCAGCACTTGGGTGCTCTCACTCCTTTCTTCATCCTTCAACCATGAGGGGTGAAGGTATATTTAAATGCCGAAGTGGATAGAGCAGGTTCAATATTTTAGGGAGAAGGTTAACGGATCATCCCAAATATGGAGGAATTTGAGTTCCACATGTGTAGATTGGTTGGGATGAGGCTCCATGAGGGTTTCTTCTAGAAACTTCTAGATATATTACTTTTTTGCATTTTTATGAAGGGCATTGCACTTCGTAGGAAGGCAATGAGCGTTGTTAAGAAGGTAACGCATGTTGCAGGAAGTGAAACTGTGGAGAGACCACACTTTTCTAGTGTAAAAGGTGTGTTGTTGAATTGGTAATGCCTCTTGTCAATGGAAAAGGTGCAGTTGTGGCTCAAAATATGGAAAAACACAAGGATAAAACCTTCTTCCACTCATTTTGGCCATTCAAACTCCAAGGGATTGGAGAAAACACTGAGGTAACTATTTCATGAATAGGATTTTTGTAGTGCTCTGCTTGCCAGGTAGAGCACTAAGTCTTGAGCTTTAACAGAAAATGACATTTACTCTTACATTGATTTTTCAAGATTCATTTATTTGTAAAATAAAGAGTGGATTCACCGAAAAATACCTGAACCTTAGTGAGATGAAGATATTCCTTGAATTCCTGCTCTTGTAGCCTTGCCTCTTGCCTCTCCCTCATCTGAGCCTGTCTGAGCCTTGATGCCAATCAGATGATCCACCTTGCTGACCAGCATTAAACCTGCTGGCCCTAGGAAACCGACGGGTTTCCTAGCCCCCGAGCCCACGTGCCGATAAAACCAATAGGAACTTCTTTGTTTTTCTGAGTGTAATTCATCCCCTGGAGTTAACCCCCTCCTCCAGTTTTCTTCCCTCTCTACTCCATCACCTTATTTACTCTGTTCTTCTGTAAAAAATTTCTCCCGACTACTCTTCCATAAAAATTTCCTTCAACCATTCAATCCCCCTCCTTATACCTCCTTCCCCTCCTTTCTTCCACTGCCCTTCTTCTTCCACCACCTCCTTCATATTTAAATAATATTTATTATTTAGTTCTTTTCTTGGGCAGTCAACTAGTTCAGGTTTTAAGACATTCATTGTACGCATTTACTTTCTTTCTTGAATTGTACAATTTTTCACCCCGGATGAGATGGTGGGAATTTAATAGGTGCTTATCCTATTTAATTGTACGTGTAAATTTAAAACATACCCAACTGTCATACATTACCCAATATTGTTTGTTTTAATGTTTTATGCTAATGGTAAAATGGTAAAATAATATTGTAATTTATTATATGTTATTAATAACTTAATAAAAGTACTTAATAATAAACACTAATAACTAATAATAATAATAGATAATGACAATAAAATAATAATAATAATTATTAATCAATAAATAATAAATTGCAGTATTATTATTACTTGATTGAAATGATAACATCGACCTATTTATGTTTTAAGTCCCCCCGCACATTTATTTTTAATAATTAAGGTACATTTACAGGTTTAAATAAATCACAATTACTTAGTTAACCCATCCAACTATTTAATGTTTTTCAATTAATATTTCATACTAGCATGCATGTGTGAGGTGTGCATGCATGGCCAGTACATGCACAGGCTGCACATGTACTATAGCAAAAACCCTTAAATTCTAGCTGATACAAATAATATTTCACGCAACAAGACCAATATACAGATATAATATGATTTATTTTGACATTCAGAGTTATTTAACAGTTATGTTCTTATTAATCAATCAATTAAGATTGGTACCTACCATCACTAATCCGGTATCATAAATGTCCAACACTCAACAATACTAACTAATATTTCAAACCATCCTAACCTACGTCCGCATCCTCCCTATCCTTCCTCTGCTAGTACAAAGTGGATGCCAGCTGTACTAACCTTCCCACACAGAACCTGAGAGCGGTAGCGTCGGCTAACTAGCGGACCTAGCCTCTCCTAGCAGGCATCCGACCATCGTCATCACAACAACATGGGGAGCGTGTCTCAGCACTGCCCTCCCATGACCTCGAGTATCAAAGTGGCATAGGGTGGGAAATGCATCCATCCCTCTCAACATACTAAGTACATACTCATCAAACCATACTGCGTTGCTATCGAGTTTATTGGTACGTGTCATCGTACCATCACTTGGCAATTAAGGCTCTTCTTGAAGATATGTATTGAGTCATACTTTGCATCACACACTTGGCTATCGCATAGCCCCTGTACCTTGTAGGTTAGCACTATGAAAACATGCATTCATAACAATATTAAATCAATAGCTGGTCCATATTATCAACATTACTTCCTTTCATCACATAAAATAACAAAATAAATCACATCATGGATGGATGCCCATGTACCACATCATACATATCCCATCATACCAAGGATTAAAATCAACTATATGTTTCTGTTATGAAATAAACGAATCTGATGACGACTACTGCATGATAATCACATAAACACAATAATTTCATATAAATGATAATCATCATAACATCATAATCAAAGAATCTACATAGGCATGTTAATCATCGTAACCTCATGACCAAAGCATAATATAAGCATGATAACATCATAATATCATAATCAGAGCATAATCCTGATAACATCATAACATCAGTAAATAATCACATATAACATGCCAAAATATAGTTTATGAAGTATAGCTGAGTCCATAGATAATAAGTAAATACACTGTAATAAGTCTGAGTGATAAATATGCCAGAGTTAAAATATGGGGCATTACAATGATGATGATATTTAGGTGTAACAATTGAATCCGATTGGAAGAAATCTGTTGGAATGAAGGAATTAAAGAATCCTACACCATCCAACATGGGGTAAATCAAAGACTGATTTGATATGGAACTAGTACAAAGTTTTGTAATAAGGACCAGTGAAAGAATTGATATAATGAACTGTTACCAAGGAGTGGTTGACACAAAATTTCAAGGAAACTATAGAGTGGGCGACACAAGTTTTATCCTTGAATAGTGAGCGTGACACAATAGTGACTTAGGAAGATTTAGAGATAAAGGGACCAACGATACAAATATGCAATGTAGGAGACATTGTCAGATTCTCCATACAATTGGAAAGGTAACCAACTAGAGGAGTAATAACTCTGATATAAGGCTTAATCCTAAGGCCAAAAACTAGAACCCAACTATTGATAGATTCAAACTGGTGCTTTGTTCAAGGATGAAAAGACTTGCTTCCATGTTATAAAAGACATTTGAATGAAATTCCCTTTCCTTGTCAGGATATTTAGACACTTAGGAGTTAGTTAAGATCAACTTGTGTAATAAATCCGTTAGGTATAAGTGTGTTTCTTTAGTATGCATTAGTATGCATTTGTAAATATTCTCATCCGAAGGTCACGATATGTTCTAGACATAGAGTGATTCGACGGTTCAACTTCTCTTAGATCATACCTACCATTGATCCATGGCTTAACACCCGATTGGTCTATGATCTCTATTTAAAGAGCATAGAGGGTCCTTGGATAGGTGATCGATTATGAGAAGCTCATGTAAATTTCTTTCTTTTGCATAATAAATTGTTCCAAGTAGCTATTTGGCTGGGGCCATGGACTGTTTCCCTCTCGAGGGTTTTAACCACATGACAAACATCGGTGTGTTGATCTATGATCTGTTTGTGTGAAGCGGTATCTGAAGGTGTTCGGTCTTTTGGGAGTACCCTGTGTACCCGAACATTCCTTATTTCTTGTAAATTTTTAATGATTCCAAGAAAGAAAACTCAAGACCTTGTTCATTGTTGACAAGCTCGAAGAATGCTTGATAATGCAATGATCTCTGGATTTTATGAGCCTAAATTAGTGGATGCTCGGTAGAGTTTTCTAAATTTTGAGAGTCTGAAAATGCCAAAGAAGACTCTAGGGTGGGAAATTTTTCATAAAGTTAATGTCCTAAGTCTGGAAAAGTATTAAACAATCCATAGGAGAACCACCTTAGTTTAGGACAAATAAGGTATTCCTTTTTCATAGTTAGTCATCAAGGTACGAAAAAGGGGTAAAATATCACCATACCAATGCTCCTTTGAAAAACAAGCAAAACACTTTAGTTTTAATGAGCGTGAAGGAAAGCAAGATCACTCGAGTCATTCCATTCATTTGCGAGTATGGGGAAAACAATGATAAACTAGATGCTTTTGTGTTGAAGTTTTAGCGAGCATGGAAATGGAATAAAGAGTGCTCTGAATATTTTTCATGGTTTAAGCCAGAGCATGAAAAAAGAAAAAAGTAAGCTCAAATAGGTTGCTTTTTCATAAATTTAGGCTCCCAGGGCCAAAAAAGAGATAAAATTATACCTCGAAATACTCTTCTAATCACAGTGAACTCGAGTATTCATTTTTTGTAAGTAATCCACATGGTCCATAAAAGGGTTAAACTTATACCAATGTGGATGTTCCTTCACAAATTTAATGAGTTTGAAGGGACAAGCGAACTCGATGATCTATTCATATTTAGGGAGTCAGACCAAAGCTTAAAGATAACTCCATACCTTTTTCATGAATTTTTAACAAGTTTGAAAAATTCAACTCATGGCCTCCTTATTGTTTTTAAGGAGCTCGAAAGAAAGCTGAAAGAATGCTCTAAATGTGAGGAGACGAGTGTTAGAGACAAATGGAACTAGTTTCGAATGCAAGGAACGTACCTAAACAGAGTTCAAGGAACATGAGAAAGATAAGAACACTCAGGGAGTGTCTCCTCCAGGTAAAGGGTGTCAAGATGCAATGGAAAATAGATACAAAGCTGAGCAATGATGAGAGAAGAGATGAGGGTTGATATAACGAGATAAAAATGTGAAATCCCGCATCAGGATCATACGTGTGAGTAGGATATAGACAAATGTGGTTACAACTAGAACAAAGGGATGATGCCAGTAAGCAGTTATGAATCAGAACTATGAATTGTGTTTCTAAGAAACAACAGTATCAATATCATATTTAGAAGAAGAGATCTAATACATGTCACTTTGGTAGAAAAAATTGCAACTTTGCTATCTTCGGGAAGAGGCATAATCAAAGCAGAGCTAAAAGAGGAAATCTATATAGTGCCAAGTCCCAAGGATTTATAATCAATAAGATCAACCTTAAGGGGAAAACAAAATTTAACTGAGGTAATGGAGTCTATAGGAACATAATCAGCATCACAAGAGCCAAAAATTATGTGGGAAGAACCAAAATTATCAGGATCACCAATTTACTGCTTTACGGGAAAGTCCAAAGACTCAACAATGTCAATGTTTGAGGATCAATCATCAAAAAGATCAAAATAAAAAGAAAGTTAGGGCTGGATCTAACTACCAGCTTAGATCCAAATCCTAGGCTCTATCAAGTGCCGAGATGGATCAAATCTCTCAAGGTGCAAACCTCTTCTTAGGTATACATTGATTTGATTCAAACCAAAAGACACATCTTTTTATTTAAGGTTCACATATAATTTTATTATTATTAATATTTAATATTATTTATGGCCAACATATAAAATTTTTTATTATTTTTTATTTTGTTAGGAACGAACATCTCATCATTTCCCCACACATGGTTTTAAAACCATATTCAAGGCCCTCCTACAGTCATGGGTTGTTTAGGAGGCCTTGCACATGGTCTTAAAACCATTTGCAAGGCCCTCCTAAACCATGTACAATAAAACCATGGGTTGTCTAAAATGCCTTGCACATGGTTTTAAAACCTTGTGCACTAACATTTTTTTGCGGATAATTCAATTTTGTGTTTTTTTCTTCACCCACATATTTTTTTACAGATAATTAAATTTTTACTTTTTTATTGTTTTTTTACTTAGGAATATTACAACATCTCCCCCATATTAGATTTTTTTGTGGCCAGCATCCAATTTCTCCATTGGATAGATCACCTTGTCAACTATTGGGATCGAGTCCCAAGAAGGTGAGCATGAATGTAGAGGCTTATTCTCAGTAGAAATTGGACACAAGGGATATGAGGCCACATAATTTACCTATGGCATGAAAGTGTCTACTAAAACACTTGGACTTAACAAAGGATATACTTGGTCTACAATTGGGTAAGGATAAGGATCAACAAATTCCAGCTGATCGACGGTGACAATTCTTTAGTTGTGAGGAAATTACATCACATGAAGGAGTGTAGACACCAAATATTTCATAGCATATACCATAATCATGCCCGAGGAGCATATTGAAGTCCAAGGGGTCCTCTATAACCATAAAATCAACTAAGACAGTCTTCCCACCCAAAGTAATAGGTGTTTGAGTAAGAACTCCCAAAGTTTGACTACATCTTCTATCAAAAGCCAACAAATGATTAATAGTTGACACGAGGTTGAGATATCTCATACCTCTCCAAGCATGCATGTATAAAATACTAATAGAGGATCCTTCATCTACAATACAATGAGAAATTGTGTAGTGTTCAACTTGGACCTTTATCTAGAAAGGTGCAGCCGAAGGAAGTGGTGGCTCAGCTAGGATATCCCAATCAAAGGAAGCAATTTGAGGACTTAGAGGGGGTTCATTTTAAGCAAAGTTAGTGCCCCCTTTTCCAGAAATTTCTGAACTGGAAATGAAGAAAACATGAGTATTATATGACTCACTCCCCAAAGGAAGAGTGGGATTGATGTAGATAACTCTCTGAAGGAAGAGTGGGATTTACAAAAGATTGCATTGGTTCAACCACTTGATCAACCGAAGGTTGAAAGGGTTTTTGGGAAACCACAGGTTGCTTAGGAGTAAGATATCCTTGAGACTCAGACCACACTCTTCATACTTCTGCAATATTAGGAAACTGATGGGTAAGGTGATCTCCCTCACAAATCTTACAAGGGAACTTAGGCTTGCGTCTTGAATGGTTGGTTTTATCAACAGTGACACCGTGACTTGTATTGGCTGACTATTTTCCCCAGCTTGACCTCTAGAGGCCAAAGAGTTAGGTCCAACATGACTTACATAGGTTGGGTGAGTTCCCCCAGCATGACCTACAAAAGCTGGGTAGTTAAGATCAACATGACTTGTAGAGGTTGAGTGTATGCCCCCAGCATGACCTGCAAAGGTTGGGTGGATAGTTCCAACATGACTTGCATAGGTTGGATGTCTTCCCCCATCATGACCTGCATAGGTTGGGTAACTTCCCCCTTTATTTCATACCTTCTTCCTATTCTTCCTTCTTTTATTCATTTTAGACTACAAGTTACTAGTATCATAACTTTCACTGCATGAGGTATAAGGAGGAGAAGAGGTTTCTACTGGTGAAGGGGAGACATTTTTTTTATTCCCTTGATATAAGGTTCTTTATTAAGAAGCATCATGATCAATTAGGATATTCAGAGTGGAAAACAACCAAACTGGTATCCCAAGGGTGAATCTAGGAAGATTTAGAGTGGCCATAAAGGGAACCCTAACATTCCCAGTAAAAGGAAAAGCAAAAGAAGCCCATTACATGGGGGTCTCTTGGTTGGTGTTCATAGGGGTACTAGCCATGGTTTCTGACTCGATAATAAATCAAAGTATGAGGTCAACTGGAAACCAACAACACAAAGAGCACACCACTAGAAGAAAATCCTAAGTATCTATACTAGGAACACAAGGATACCTTCAAAAGGAGATTTTGGGATGATGAGGGCCCAGAACTGACCAGTGAAGGGAGGAGGATAGTTACCTAGGGTCCAAAATAAAATCACTTTAGGGAAAGAATTTTAATCACCAACCACTTTCCCAAATAACTGCATGGGTTTTCCTCCCACGTCTCCTCTGGGTACAGTGGAAATAGCCTTCCATTGTCACTCGTTTAGAGTCCTATAGGTCAATATTGTAAGGGTACCTGTTATAGATGATTTTACCACACATGATTAATCACATATTTATGGACTTCCCTATCCCTCTGTAGACTCTTTATACCCCATGGACTTATATTATACTTTGATGTTCCAAGATCATCCCTAAAAACACCTGTTTATTGTTGTACGTGACTTTTAAACCCATACTCGCGTGTACACACGACTTTTGACCTCAAACCCGAGTACATCGAGATGTGTCCATAAATTCAAATATTTTTGGAGTTTTCCTCATATGAGTCCAAATATCCTAACTCTTGGCCTTCCATATGCCTTGAGATCGCTTAGATTTGAGCCTCCATTACCCTTCTGGAGTGTTATATAAGGAACCTCTTGGATACATTGAGGAAAGGGGAATTGAAGAGTAAAGAAACTATAATCCATTTCTGCCTCAGTTTTGCTTATAATTGAGTCTGCATCCCTTTTTCCCTTTGGAGCACTTTGTGTTCTTCCCAAGATTGCCTATTCTTGTGAGCTTTCTATCAAGAGATGGAGGATTGAGGTGGTGGAGGCCCAGGTGGAGGACTCGATTTCTCCGGTTTGCAAAAGTGTCAACAGAGGTTGTCACTGTTGTATCTTTGATTTTATTAATAGAAATATATTTTCTTGTCTAATTTATGTGCATTTGAATATGAATATTGAATCCATGGATGTATTTAATTTCTTATACATTATTGAATATATATGCTAGGGTCAAACACATTATTATAGAGCATCCTTGTCTTGTTTGCTATTGTTGAGAGAAAATTTCTAAAGCAAGCGTGAATTGGAAAAGATCAATGGGGATCTACTTTAATCATCTGAAACAAGGTATGATTCAGTATCCCTTAGTGTTAGATGTTTGGTTTCTCTTGCATATTGGGAAAGATTGATTTCTGGTGTCAAGTTGTGTATTGTGGTACCCCAATCCATAGGAATTTTCTCTCCGTAACAGAATTGGCGACACTAATGGGGATGTTCCTTGTTTTTATTTAGGGTCTTGGGGCACAATGTTATTGACTTTCTCTTGGTTTCTCCTTGTTTCTGTGTTGCATTTTATAGTATGTTCATCCATTTAAACTCCCCTTGATTAGTTTGTCTGCTAGAATTCTTTTTACCATTGTTTTTTCTGTATATGTGGGTTTCAGCTAAATAGTCGTGCACATACACGGGTTTTAGCTGAAAAGGTGCATACATATGTTGTTGTTCCTTCAAAATTCATGTACATCCTCCCTTTTGGTTGAGTTTTTGATGTGAGAAGTTGTTGGGTGGGTCGTGAGTGTGGTTGGGTTCTCCTGGGTTTTGATGTTGTCTGTTGACTGCTTCTGTTGTGACCAAAAACCACTTTTTTCATTGATTTTTCTTTGAAATAGTTCTAGTCATTTATCTTTTTTTTTCCATCAGTGCATTAATTTTTTTGTCTCGGTGTCTTAATGAGATTGTGTTTTATACTTGCTACAAAGACTGAGAGTTTTAAATGACTTTTATTGCATTTTTCATTCTTTTATATTGAGAAATACAAAATAGTTGCATTCTTACTTGCATCTCACATATGGATTTAAGGAGGTATTTGAATTGGATTGCTTGGGTGAGAGTTGTTCTTAGGCTTTCATATAGGAAGGATTACCTTCGCATTTGGAAAAAAAAATATGCATCTCATGTAGTGACATACCCCATTTTTCATTTGACAAATATTTGCACTTGGAATGGTTTGTTAGGTGTGCACATTTATTTCACTACTGAGTCATAATATCATTAGTTGCATGACCATTTCCCTTTGAGTAATTACAGCCATTAAAATCAACGCTTAATTAAAATGAACTACACATTTTACTTTGATAGGGTTCACCACCAAGATTAGGTTTAGAGTCTTGGAATAGTTCATTGTGAGTCAATTCTCCAAGATTACTAAACACAAACAATTAGGTGTCTGCCCAGGTGAGAGACTAAAATCCTTGATATAATTAGTGTTTCTCAGGACGCTCCTCTTACATAGCAGTCAGGCATGAGGAAGCGTGCATGATTGTGATTGGGATAGCCCTTGGCCACTTTTGTGAGCACCAGAGATATTTCCAGGATCGTATTCATATCTGGGGGCTCTTTCGAGAGTTTTCAAATTTGCTACCTTGCCCATATGGTCGATCCTTCTTGCAACTTTCCTCCTAAGCATTGATTATATTGGGGTGACCTTAGTTTCCTTACCTAGGTATATTAGGGGGTACTTGGAGAGGTTATTCCGTAGGTGTCCTGGCCAGGTAAGGGATGGAAAACACAATATCTTTAAGCGTTGAAGCTGAGGGCCACTATAATTGCTTACGTGCATCTGTTGTTAGTGTATGGGAGTCTCATGTCTCTCCTAGGAGAGACATATCTACTGCATTTGGGAGCTCACATATCCTCCCATTGGTTTGCTTATATTTTGGCTGTAGATTTTCTTAGGAGTGTGCTCTGTGTGCGCTAGTTGGATTTTGGGATCACGGTTACTCGAGTATACTTATGTTCTCTTTAGTTTGGGTCCTCATATGTTTAGCATGTCTGATATCACTACTAGTATCCCTTCACCCTCTCCAGGTCCTAGTGTGGACCTTGGTGTTGGACTGGGGGGCACCACGACCCCTTATCTTGCTCATAGATTCGAGAGTGGTCATTTTCCATCATCTACTCCATTTTCAGAGGATTTTCACTCCCTTTTTCCGGTCTTAACACCAGTGTTCATTCTCATGAGGGTGGTAGTGGATACATGAATGTTGGGTCTACACCTTACATTCCTTTTTATGTCCCATCGTCCACCACACTATTTCCTTTGGATGCAATTGTCATGATAAATTCTCCCTATATCCTATATTTTGGACTCTTTTAGTGCCAAAAATTGTTCTTAGACTACTAGAAGAACAAGCCAACACAATCTCAAATAAAAATAAAATAAAATTGGTTTTAAGGATTTTGGTTTTTAGTTTTGGTTGAAAATTTCATCAATCAAGGAGGAAATAAACAACAACAAGCTAATATAGAATTGAATCATGCAATTTGGATAAACAGGGGATCAAACACATTCCAATAAACCATAAACATTACACATGAAACACTAACTTCATCCACAGGCTATAAGCATTTACATGAATAAACCTTTAAACATGAAATGAAATTGTAGACTTAGCAATCAACCAGATCAGAAATGAAAAAGCATGACAGGTAAAAGGTCTTATCAGTTATATATAATCAATAATAGTCATCCACTTACATAAGAGTTATAAGTGCTAGCTTGAGAAATCAAAGCTCCAAAAGCCTCTCCTTGAGTGAAAAATCCCACCCCAAAATTGTATGTTTGTCTTCCTTTTATCATTACAAAAGTAAAGTAGTTCCATAACTACCTTCTAGGTCAAAATTTGAAATAGTTACATCAATTAGTTACATGATAACTCAAAATCTTTAAAGACAATTAACCCAAAAGTAACAAATCGGATTTGGGGAAATTTGACGAATTTTTGAAAATTTGGGTCCCAAATACACCTTCATATCTCTCGATCTGGGACACCTGTGCAAAAAATGAGAGAGGATTTTTAAATGATTATCTTATGAACAAAAAACTCTCTTGGTTTTTCAAAATTATTCTTCAATTGATTGGAATATGTGCTGCAAATTTGTGACTAAAACAGGAAATTATTAAATAATTCAAACCCTGCAAGTAGGCCACAAAGATGAATTCGAATCTTTCAAATGATAATAGCTGTTGCAAAACTGAGATAGGTTTTTGTGAATGATCCTGTTGTGGACAAAAAGATCTTTTGGTTTTCTTGAATTCATTTCCATCTCCTCATAATATACTCCCAATGACAATGAAAAAAATAGAAAAATAGAGCTGCTACAGGAATCTCCTCATGAAAATATTTGACAAAGGACTAAAAAATGAGAGTTAGATTATAAATCAAAACTTGGAATAAACTTTTATTATAATTTTTTGAAATCTTAAAGATGTACATATTAACTAATAAGCCCAAAAGACAAACCTTAAAACTAAAATGATGAAATAATTCTACCATTAAAAGCATTAAATCCAACCAAAGTTATTGATTGTCCAAAATTCTTAAAATCAACATAAAATGTAAAATCATTTTAAACCAACGGTTGAAAATTAGGAAAAAAAGAATAGATAAACTTGAACAAGATCTAGTTATAACATCTGGCTCTTGTTGCGGGATGAAGTCCTCCTTGTGAGGCTTCAAGAACCTGTAGACCTTGTGCCTTATTCATTGGGTGATAGAGTCATTTACCAAATCTCTACAACTTTCTCAAACTCTGAACACATACCTCTGAAATGACAAAATACTGCTACAAACGAGCATACTGAAAATAATCTACATGCTCGTATTGCGAGCTTATTCGTCTATTTACTCCTACTTCTAATCAGAGGAAACAACTCAATCAAGTGTAATCATACTTCCAGTGAAGCCAAGAAACCATTTGACTGAGAATCATAATTCCATGCATGCTACTATTTGAGAAAACCCACAAAAGATGTCATAAATGCAATAAAGAGTCTGTAGTGAGATTATACATATGACTGGAAATAGGAAGTATGCCAAAAGCTGGAGCATTAGAAACCTTTGAAAAATACAACTCCATCCAAGAAGCCACGGGATCATGAAATTTCTGATTTAAAACTTCAATGTCTTCATTATATTCATCATAAAGTGAATCATTCTCTTCCTCTCCATTGCTGTTGTTTTTAAACTTTGGATCAAGAATGGAAACCAAGGGCTTTTCAAACTACTTCTCGACCTTTAAATAAAACCCTTGATCAAAACTTGAACAAATAAAATTTTGAAAGTGACCATAAGTCAAGAATGGAAATTTATTTCTTATATCAATAGTAAGAGGTTGAAGAGCATCAAATTCCTCTTCATAACATGATAATCTCATAGCAGGAACTAAGAAATTTCTACTATAATCCACTAAACGTATATTATCATCGAAAAAATAAGCAAATTGATGTGAAGAATCAACACAAGCGTCATTTATATCCTTGTTCATATGAAAATCTGAAAATGATGAAGAAAACTGTCTTAAATCTGAATGATACCTACGTTCTTCTTCCTGTTCATAAGCTTGTATATCTTCAACATGAGCCTAATCTCGAAGCATTTTGCAAGCTTAGATGTTCTCCTCCAGTCCTTTTGCATCCTCAAACAATTGTCTTAAATATGTTGATTTCCTTTCTAATAGGAAAACGACAAGATCTGAATGTTGAGCCATAACATAATATACCATAGCAAGTTTTTCCGAAGGTCTGATCTCTGGAGGCATACTGATATAAAAAATTTGAAACCTCCAATTAAATTTAGTAATTTGGCTCATCATTCTCTCTTTTCAAACTATAAAATTTGGAAAGAAATTGATCATAAGATTTATTCTTACCCCAATACTTCAAAAAGGCATCATGAATCAATTATCCCCACGATCCAATTGAATCAGCTTTTAATTTTCAAAACCAAAACCCGGCATCTCCAGCAAAGGATTTCAAAAATAACCTCATGACAATATCCTCATGCATGATTTCAAAATTATCAATGAAATTATGAAAAGATTCTAAATGCTTCTCTGCTGTAATATGGTCTTTTCCAGTAAAATGGGGAAGATATTCAACATAGTACGAAGGGTAAGGATGTAAGAGAGATGGTAGCCTAAGAGGTTTAAACATCTTCTATCTAAGTCTAGACTAAAAATTTGTGAGTTGAAAATGAGGTTCAACAAGATGTTCACAAGTTTCAACAGTGATGGTAGAAGGTAATAGATTAGCTTTATTCTCTACAAGATGACCAGAATAATCAGCTTCAAGAGATATGGGTATATGTATATCATGCTGCACATGCATTTCAAATGAAGGAATATGATCAACATCAATAAAACAAGAAGAATGCATATTTTCTTCTTCCAAAGAGGGATATGTACTTGAAGGTTTATGATCATCGGAATAGATAAAAAAAAAAAAAAATCTTTTGACATGCAATGGGAAAGACATGAAAGAACTGATTAATAAGCACAAAACCTCATGGAGTAAAGTAACAAGCTGATACCCAGTCTTTCCATTTGGCTTCTTCATTTTTCTATCAACAAAATTCTCCTTGCAGTGGAATCCTTAATCGTGGAGTCGCTGGTGAAAAATTGTAGTCTAAAAGATTTTTTGACTTTGTTCACCTCTCAAAATCAGATGAATAATGATATCCCAGGGAAGATATACTTTAGCTTCATCCCCGGCAACGACGCCAAAGATGTTAGTGCCAGAAATTGTTCTTAGACTATTCGAAGAACAAGCCAACACAATCTCAAATAAAAATAAAATAAAATTGGTTTTAAGGGTTTTGGTTTTTAGTTTTGGTTGAAAAATTCATCAATCAAGGAGGAAATAAACAACAAAAAGATAATACATAACTAAATCATGCAAGTTGGATAAACTAGGGATCAAACACATTCCAATAAACCATAAACATTACACATGAAACACTAACTTCATTCATAGGCTATAAGCATTTACATGAATAAACCTTTAAACATGAAATGAAATTATAGACTGGGCAATCAACCAGATCAAAAATGAAAAAGCATGACAGGTAAAAGGGCTTATCAATTTATATATAATCAATAATAGCCATCCACTTACATAAGAGTTATAAGTGCTATCTTGAGAAATCAAAGCTCCAAAAGCCTCTCCTTGAGTAAAAAATCCCACCCCAAAACTGTATGTTTGTCTTCCTTTTATCATTAAAAAAGTAAAGTAGTTCCATAAATACCTTCTAGTTCAAAATTTGAAATAGTTACATCAATTAGTTACATGATAACTCAAAATCTTTAAAGACAATTAACCCAAAAATAACAAATTGGATTTGTGGAAATTTGACGAATTTCTGAAAATTTGGGTCCCAAATACGCCTTCATATATCTCGATCCGGGACACTTGTGCAAACAATGAGAGAGGTGTTTTTAAATGAGTATGTTATGAACAAAAAACTCTCTTGGTTTTTCAAAATTCCTCTTCAATTGATCTGAATATGTGCTGCAAATTTGTGACTAAAACAAGAAATTATTAAATAATTCAAACCCTGAAAATAGGCCACAAAGATGAATTCGAATATTTCAAATGATAACAGCTATTGCAAAACTGAGAGAGGTGTTTGTGAATGAGTCTTTTGTGGACAAAAACCTCTTTTTTTTCAGTAATTCATTTCCATCTCCTCGTAATATGCTCCCAATGACAATGACAAAAACAGGAAAAACAGAGCTGCTACAGGAATCTCCTCATGAAAATATTTGACAAAGGACTAAAAAATGAGAATTGATTATAAATAAAAAATTGGAATAAACTTTTATTATAAGTTTTTGAAAGCTTAAATATGTACATATTAACTAATAATCCCAAAATAAAAACCTTAAAACTAAAATAATGAAATAATTCAACCATTAAAAGCATTAAATCCAACCAAAATTATTGATTGTCCAAAATTCTTAAAATCAACATAAAATGTAAAATCATTTTAAACCAACGGTTGAAAATTAGGACAAAAAGAATAGATAAAATAAGAAAAAGATATAGTTATAATAGAATCTTTACTGGCCATTTCCAGTTGTTTTGTACTAATATTTTCGTCATGTAGGGTCCAGTTTTTGTACACTCTCTCCGAGGCTTTGACTCGTTCGTGCCCAAGACAGGTATAATTTCGAACTGGCATATAGGTTAGGACTTCACATCCACTTGAATTATGCATTGACTTATGACCATTTCACCTTGACCTTAGGTATGAAACCATTCCATGATATCACGGAACCTTCATGTTGCTGTTAGAAGTGGTATTGTGCCAATGGTAGAGATTTCCTATACATGGGTTCCCTAGTTAGATCCTATTTTGCATTTGGTACCCATGCTGAGATACCTCCTTTAGGTTGTGGGAGTCCCTTTTTAGTCCCGCCATGTCATTGAGCAATATCTTCATACTCCTCTTGAACTTTATGCTCGCCATTCCCCTAGGACTCCCTTGTATACATCAAGTTGTAATTGCATTTTCATGAGTTTTTCTTGCCTTCTTGAGCTTTATGTCAGCTCCCTGACTTTGAGTTATCAGCCATATAGCCCGAGCTTGTCTCATATCTAGCCAAGCAGAGCCTTTTACATATCTTTTGTAGCGTGATCACCCATTTTACTGGGAGGATACCTTCCCTCGAGTGTCGTTATCCTGCACATATCTCCTTGCATTGAGCATAGGCATGTTCCACTTCTTGGAAATAGTTTGCTTGTCCCCTGACACTCGTCTCCTCCTAGATTTGTACTATAAAACACTTTTATTATTTTTCAAGATTTTGAAAATATCTAAAAAAGTCCAAACAAAATAAAAAAACATAAAAAGTTGGACAAGGAAAATATGTTATCTTTGGCAGCAGTTGAGTCGTGCCACCTTCGAACATAGCATTGTATATCACATCCATTGGTTGGGTTATTAGTTTGACTTTAGGAGCTATACTCGTTACTCTGAGTTTATCTCCACCAATTAGTTAATCTTCTAGTCCCTATGGAGCCTTTGTTGATTCCTCCTGTGTCATAGAGATGTCCCGGTTTGCATATTGAGTCCATGCTGCCTACCTTCAGTCACCATTCACCTTATGCTCTTGTTCGAAGGAAGTTGAATCCTAAGTCAGCCATTCCTCGGTTATCTTGACTTTGCATGTCATCCATTCTCGGTACTATTATTGGTTCGTGCACATCTTTTTCAAGTTCTTCCACATTACACAATGTTGCTAAGTACCTCGTGTTGGTTGATGGGGGATGCCTTAATTCCCTCATTCCAGCGGATTCCATTCCATCAACTTCAGATCATTTATTCTAGAATAGGAGTCTAGAGTCCTTTGAGTGCCTTGAGACTTACATTCATTAGTGGTAGGTTCTCTCACCATCGACAGTTTTGGGAATACATCAATGTCCCCTGATCGATGGATTCTTCCAAGTGTTCGACCTAAACACACCTATTCACACTTGTTAAATTGCACTATGTACCTTGATTCCCATTTTCATTATTGATGGGTGATCTCGCATTTGTTAACGGTATACATCAATGACTGATAATCAAATGATGGAATACTATGTTCAGCCTCGACACATCTATTCGCATAGTAGGACATGTAATTGTAGCGGTTTGTGTAGAAGACCTTCCAACTTGGTGGAATTCCATGTATGCTACCTCCTTTATTGTGCCAGTGTTTAAGAGATATTAGCTCTCGTGATTTGGTTCCAGTGTATATCATATATCTTCATCCACTATGGATATCTTGATCCATTGTATATCTTCATCCATTATGGAGATCTTGATCTATTGGATATATTCATCCACTTTGGAGATTTTGATCTATTGTATATTGTATGTGGCGATGACCACACATGTCACATTTTGTATATCATCCCTATTCATGGCCATTGTACTCTTATGTATCCAAGATTGCTATATGTATTTGCAGTCACATGCAGATATTGATTAGTGTATTGTATGGATGAGTGGTTGGTTCTTCTACCTGGGTCTTCATTACTCCACTTTTGGGATGGATTTAATAATGTATTTCAGCCATCATGTCACCCCTCTGACCTCACACATTATGGGGCATATGTTATAGTTGATTTTACCACACATGGTTGATCACATATTTATGGCCTTCCCTGTCCCTCTGTAGACTCTTTATACCCCATGGAATTATATTATACTTTGATGTTCCAATATCATCCCTAAAAAACACGTTTCTTTTTGTACGTGACTTTTAAACCCATACTCGCGTGTACACACAACTTTTGATCTCAAACCCATGTACATCGGTATGCGTGCATAAATCCAAATATTTTTGTAGTTTTACTCATATGATTCTGAAGATCCTGACTGTTGGCCTTCCATATGCCTTGAGATTGCTTGGATTTGACCCTCCATTACCCTTCTGGAGTGCTATATAAGGAACCCCTTAGATACATCGAGGAGATGGGAATTAAAGAGTAAAGAAAGTATAGTCCATTGTTGCCTCAATTTTTCTTATACTTGAGTTTTCATCCCTTTTTCCCTTTGGAGTACTTTGTGTTCTTCCCAAGCTTACCTTTTCTTGTGAGCTTGCTATCGAGAGATGGAGGATTGAGGTGGTGGAGGCCCAGGTGGAGGACTCGGTTTCTCTGGTTCGCAGAAGTGACAATAGAGGTTGTTACTATTGTATCTATGATTTTATTAATAGAAATATATTTTCCTGTCCAATTTATGTGCATTTGAATATCAATATTGAATCAATGTGATGTCCCTGGTTTTGACCCTGGTTACATTAAAAGGTACATGTTGTATATATTGTAATTAATCATGGTGAGGAGCTAAAGGAAAAAGGCCCACCATCGATTTGGTTGTGTATGTTTCGGCAATAGGGATCGTTGTCGATGGTATATCATGCTGTCTCACACATTATAGTTTTGGAATCATGTAAATATGCACATCAATTAAAATAAACCTACAACCAGCTACGATGGTGCAACGTTGAATGAAAAGGGCATGATTCCTAAGGTTAAGGGGGGGTTTTCTAACCCGTGGGAGCCTTTGGGGAAAATCCATGTGTCACCACCTTGTTTGATTTTCTCACCTTCCCTTGTCTCTTCCAACTACCTCTTTTGTGTTTTGTCGATTGGCTGGGGCAGTTATTGCTGGGAGTGGTGGGTGGCAGGACTGTCAGTCTTTGCCACATGCTCACTCCACCAGCCGTTTCTCCACCTTCACGTGGGTAAGATAACCATGACTATGCCACTCTCTTGGTGGTTGGGGGTTCACTCTCATGTAGGGATGCGCAGGGGGGGGATTGGGATGGTCTTACTCACGTAGAGCTAAGTTAAGAAGGGGTGTGTTTTCTTGGTTGGGGGTTCATTCTCCCTTATCTGAGAATTGCTAGCCTGTGATTATGTTATTCCTCCAGCCAATGTAGGGCATGGAAGTTCCTGTTGTATTATCGGACTATGTATTGTCCCATCCATGATCATGAACCATGACTGTAATTCTCCTTGTGAGGCATTTTCTTTCCTATTAACGCAAAGAGTCTATGCTTACTCTCTCCATTGCCAGTTGTGTAAATGTGTCATGGCTCCATTGTTAAGGAGGACTGTTGTTTCCCAACATTTGACGACTAAGTTGTCAGTGCAATTTGGGTTACTGTAGGTTGTGGTGGAGTTTTTTTGGCCAAGATAGGGCCAAGAATGACTCATGGATTGTCTTCCCCTGTCCAAGCTGTGAATTTGTGTTTTCTCCTATCAGTGTTGGGAGTTTTGCTTCCTTCCCATTTGCAGACTATGTAATGTTTCCATCGTTCATTGGGGCTATTGTCTTCCCTTGGTTTTGGGTTGCTTCTTGGTTGCTAAGGCTGCAGAAATATTTTGGGGATTGTTGCTGAGTTGTTTTGGCGATGCTAGGGACAAGAACAACTCTGAAGCATTGGTTGACCTGAACTGTGTTTCACCTTTTTGTTTGGGGTTGTCACCTTGTTGTCTTTGCCTTCTTCACAGAGCTGTGAACTATTTGTTTTACTACAACATGTAGTGGTTGGCCTTTGGACTATTGAGAGTAGGATTAGAGGCTGGGTATGCTTGAGAAAGCTGGTGTTTGGAGCCACTTAGACAGAGTTATACTGCTAGCTTTCTTCTCCACAGCCCTTGAAGAGTATTGGAAAGGGAAGTCAGGGGCCGAGGGACTGTGAAGTAGAGAAAGGACTGATTCCTTGTGTTGGGTGTGTGGATTTCTTAAAAGTCAGGTTAAATCTGGTGTAGGCATCCTTGGCTCTCCATTGAGGCCACCAGCTTAGCATTTATCCTTTCCTAGCTCCTTGATGGCATGATAAACCCTACTGTGTGGGCTTGGCTGATTTGTGTACCTTGGCTATGTGTAAGCCTGCTTTGACCCTTACTCCTTGAGGAATCATGCCCAGCTCAGGGGTGGTAGTGTACTAAGAGATTGATGAGCACGTTGGCCTATGGTTGGGTGGAACATTGCAGTGATGTAGCTGGTTGTGGGATGAGTCCTTTTTAAGATGATTATTCTTAACTATTTTGTCTCTGCATTTATATTTACTCATTAATGAATATGATGAACATGTGGTATGATTGAATGAATGTATGTTTGCTTCCACTATACATGTGAAGGTTTATGCATATTAGCATGTTTTATGTTTAAGTTTTTATTTCAGCGCTATATGCCTATTCATGTTCATGGGGCTATTTTCCCGTATCTTTCGTGATCGTAGCATCCTCTTCGTCGGTCAGAGGGTCGGGGATGTTACAGAATGGTATCAGAGCTAAAGGTTGGAGCATGGGACTAAATGGGCCATGAAAGGTAATCTAGCAGAGGTAGGTTGCCTTTAGCCCAGCAAGAAAAAGAAGAAAATATGTGCATGACAAGAGAATTTTGGAAAATTCCTCTAAGTGTTGGGATCATCGAATCTTCGGAGGACTAAGTCTGAAGCCCCGCTGATGTATCAGATCACCTAAGCAGAAGGCACTCCAATACAGGCCACCAATAGATGGTGAAAGGAGAGGAATCTTCCATTAGGAGTCATCAGTGGAAGACCACTGAAATGGCAGCGCAAAGTAGTAGATGGAATATTCGACGGAGCGTCGCGGGAAAACTACAAAGAGAAAGAAAGATTTTTTGAATTTTTTTCTAAGTGTTGGTCATCAGCGATCGATGGCACTTAGTTGTAGGGATCACTAAAATGAAAGCAATGAGTAGTTGTTTGGTTCACTGATGTTGTCGTCGCAGAAAAGACGAAGGAAGGAAAAAAAATTGTAAAATTCGTCTAAGTGTCGAATTCATCAGCCTTCGGTGGAAGTTAGACGATGGAATCGCCGATGAACATCGGAAAGGTCTAGCTGTTCATGTGCCTGCCATTGCAGCTGGCTAGTGGACTATCCTAATGATAGATAGAGTCCCAGACCACTGATGCCACAGTAGATAGATGTTTCGATAGCCGATGCGGTGAAAAAATAAAGTGATAAAACCAGCGGCGACCGACGATGATTAAAGAGTTGAATTGCCGATACGTAGTTGATGGCTTAGCCAGAACACCAGAGAATAGATAGTGAAGGCGTTGAAACACTGGCTCAAGTTAGTTGAGGAAAAATCTGATATTGTGACCTTCAGCATTGGCAAGTTTTAGTCCTTCAGACTGTCGATGCCGTCGGTGGAAATTAGCTGTTGGGTTTGCCGACATGGAAGGAATAGGAAAATTTTCAGAATTTTTTTGAAGTGTTGGAAACCATTGGCCATCGGACAAATTTATATGATGAGACTATCGATGGACATCATCAAAGGATTATAGATGATGATATTGGAAAATGTTGAAGATTCATTGGCTGTTGCAGTGGAAGCATAGATAACTAGTTGTCCGATGCACAGTGCACCCGACCATCGATGTGACGGTTAGTTGGTTTCCTTGCCGATGGAGTAAGGCTTAATGGTCCTCATCGCCGATAGAGTTCAGAGTGTTAGAACTCTACAGGCCCAAAACAGTGGAGGAATTTAGGAAAATGAGTAGTTGATGAGCCACGGAGAAAGTTAGTAGATCTGGTCATCGAAATGTCGAAAGGTTAGACGATTACGGATCCGATGAACAGTCCTCGGCATCATCGATGCCATCCAGAATGCCTAGTTTGGAAAAATATAGCCGAGGAGACCACTGATACAGTGGAAAATCATAGTTGATATGGCCACTGATGAGCGTCGGAGAAGTGTAGTCGTCTTAGTCACTAAAGAGTCGAAAGACTAGTCCATTAAGGATCCGAAACCTCAGAAACTTAGTTGGGAAGGGACTCGATAGGGAGAAATAAAATTGGGTTATTCTAGTGGAATTTTTAGTAGTTCTAGATAGCATTCTAGTGGGTTTTGCAGTGAATTTATCATTGGATTTCCCAGCAGTTTCAGAACTAAAAAGGAAGAAAAATCCAGGTGGCTGAAGTTCGCATTTCAGACCAAAATTCAGTGGTGTGTTTTGCCATCATTTTTGAAATGATGTGGTTTTCACACCTGAGGTCAGAATGAAGCATGGGGATGGTTGTTGGAAAGCTTATCCAGCAGGGAACAAGGGAGAGTCACTAGAATTTGAGTGTGGAGAAAAAAATCACTAGTGATTTCTTGAAAGAGAAATGTGCTACTGTTAATATGGGCAAATCCAAGAATTGCATGCCTAGAGGTAGCAAGACCATAAAGTCAAACCAGCTGTTGTGTGGAGAAGGAGTTCCATGTAGGGATGAGGGACTTGAAAAGGGAAATTTACTTAAACCCTGTCTTGCTAATTATGATTCCAAGTTTTATACATGAAATATATGCAGATATTCCTTGCATGCATAAGATATTACATGTTGGTAAGAATAGTAAGAATTATGCATTTATAATGAGCTACTAATGATAATTATTGCATTGGTATTGACATTAGTGGAACAACCAACGACAACATGAACATGGTTGAGTGTGTTGTTGATGCCGATGAATGTTACTAGAAACCCTATGAAGAAAGGGATAAGGCAACACGTCCAGAATCAAAAGTTGGTGAGCAAATTCTGCAATCTCTTGCAAAGGACCAACCAAACTGGTAATGTCAAGGGTGTAAGTAGGATCCATGAAGGTAAGAGTTTAATTATGACAATTGCATGGAGTGGTAAAAGCAAGAGGTCTCATACCATATGGGTATTTGAATTTCCTACTGCATTCATATAGAAATATGTTATGCCTGTATTATGTTTTTATGAGCTTAGTAGCCCAAGGAAAGTAAGCATTAATGATCTTGATTATAGTCATGCGTCCTATACGAAGTAGTCATGGTTAGGCCATGCATGGTATGCTTGAATGCATAGTATTCCTGAATCAATGCAAGGTAGCATTTAGTGGTTATGCATTAAAATATTTTATAAATATTGTAGTTATGCATTGAATGGATGCATATGAAAACTATGAGTGAGTGTTGTAGATAGGCATACATAAGTATGGGTGCAACTGTTGCGATGCAATGCATGAATACATAGAGATAGTGCATGAGTTATTATGAATAACTAATGGATGAAATGATGAATTGATAACAATTCTGGAACCATTTCAAGAGCTGTTATGAATGCAGGATAGTAAGAGCATGAAGAGAGTGGTCATGATCGGTTGGCTACCAGAAATTCTCTATGTAAGGGCAAGGTGGTACAATGATACGCTTGTGAAGTAAGGAGTATTGGAACATTTCATTTTGGCATAAATGATGTGATATTGCAAATTTTAGTATGATAATGATTACGTGAAATAAATGAGTTTTGGTAATATTGATGTGATTAACAGCTAGAAGTGTTTGAATTTTATAAATCCTGAAAATGCCTCAGTGATTGTTGCAGCAATGAAAAAGTTATATGCATCAATACTTACTAAGTGCTCAGCTGATTGAAGTTCAGGTTTCAGGTAGATTGTTTGGAGCATGGAAATGAAAGTAAGACCATGACAAATGCCGAAATATACCATGTGAAAGAGCCAAACCTTATGAGAAGATTCTCATGGCTATGAAAATAGTTTGTATGCATAATTGGTTGTTGAATTTGAATTGTGAATTTCGGATTTAAGAAATTGCTGACAACTACTAATCACTATTGGCTTGCATAAGATTGTGTTAGGAGGACGCATTGTAAGTGGGTTTTCATGTTAGGCTAGTAAGCATAAACTTATAATGGGAATAGTAGAGTTGCTTACAAGAGACCCACAATTGAGGATCAACTCATTGCGAAGCAAATCAATTTCTGTAGTAAACAGAGTTGCAAATTCTCATTGAATTTAATTACTAATGTCATTGCTTGGTTATGGAACAATCAAATTTGGATTGTGTTATCAGCTAATGATTGACTGTTTGGCTATTTGATGAATGTGCTAGGGGTATACACTGCATGAAGAACATGTTTGATGGCCTACAGAAGCCAAAATTCATGGGAAGGTTTTCCCTTATCTTGGAAATGGGTTTTGGGTGAAACTCCATTGGACATTTTGGGATTGTCTCATCTGCACTACATATTTGGTAAGCAACATGAGTGAGATGGTATAGGTTATGTCGGTAATACATGTGTGGATATGAAGTGTAAAGAGGAATTGGGATGGCAAACCGAGGGATTGTTAACTTAGAGAAGGTATCCCCCATTCCTCCTTAATGAAGGAATACTGCATCGGAAAATGGATAAGTGTTCTGTAACCCTAGCTAAGAATATGCATGTCAAATTGTTGAATTCAATATGCAGAACATGTTTTGATTTTATTTCCATTATGACCGATTGCTTGAGTATGAATAGGGCCTACATGGCACACATTGGAAAAGGGTGCACACTTTTTTGATGTTGGATCATGGAAGGGTTTTTCAATATTGATTACACCCTAGGAAGTGGACGCACCCCTAGTGTCTCGATACTTGATAGTGAATGATGTGAAATGTGGTTACGGCTTTAGAACAATAAAGCTAACGAATATGCTTATATTGCTTGTGTTGTCATGATAAATAGATGTAGTATGGTATTGTACACCAGATGGGCAATGGATTGAGCTCATCCTACCTTCTACTAAAGAGCACCGAGAAGGATACATTCCTGAGGGACTATCAACTCAGAGAAGGGAGTGGTCTCTTATGTGATATGGGGTGGTGAGACATTCCTGAGGGACTGATAACTTAGAGAAGTGAATGGTCTCTTGTGTGATATAGGGTAGTGGAATTAGAGCTCACTACTAGAATTGGAACCTGGAAATGGTCATTTATTGTTGATATAAGTGCATTGTTGATATAAGTGTATTGTTGATATAAGTGCAGGAGATTGTTGACGGTCTGATAAACCCAATTGAAGGTTGACTTGACTGTGCCTGATATATGTATAAAAGGATGTTATGAAGCAGCCTACATGCTGGCCTAACATCCAAGTCCATAGGTTATCCCCAGGCTTGCAAAGCAAAGCAGGATCCTGTGGATCAATGAGGAAACACACAATACAGATAAGTATTGGATTATTTTGCAATTTCTTGCTTATGAATATACATATGTATATGATTTGGTTATGATGTTTAAGCTCTTGTTTAAGAGATAAATACCAATGAGAATAAACTAAACATGTGAATTTATTCAATGCTTGAATATAGGTATCGCTGGGGGTGAGTACTATGAGAGCATCCTAGGGGTGCATGTGGACATGTGACTGTCCTAAAGAGCTCAGAATGAGTAGTAATGAAAAAGGTGGTAGTGAGATTGTGAAGTTCCTAGCAGCCGAGGCAAACCATGTGGGGAGGCTCCATGGTTGAGAGGTCTGAAATAGACTAGAGACACTAAGTGTCATGACTAAGAGGAATTGGTCCAGCATTCATGAGAAGTGAAAGAGGCTGAGATCATGAAAAGCCACAGCAGTGGTGTAGGTTCCAGGATGGAACAAAACAAAGAGGAAAAAAAAAACTCTTGTTGCTCTCTCTTGTCTTTTGATTATATATATATATATATATATATCTATATATATATCTATACATTTATGCATTATGGAAACAAAATATTTTTGAATGCATGTATGACTGAAAATTGAATGTGTGTATTTGCTTAAAGTAAATTGTGAATGCTGGAATAATTAATTCCCTGCCCAAGAATGGACATGAATGAGCTCATATGCCTATTGGGAAGGCATGAAAAATATGAAAGTCTCCTTGATGAGACATGGACTGTCATGCCAATTGGGCAATTAATTAACTGATATTTAATGCCTATATTATTCTTGGTCTAAAAAAATTTCAATGATTCATTTCACAGGTGAGAAAGGTGAAATCCACCGGTGCACATTGATCATGGTAGTAGACCAAAAGTTGCTGGACTTGGATAGAAGTCTCCTTCAAATGATTTCCAGGACCCAAGAGAATCTTGGAGAGATGCTCAAGATACAAAAAAGGCAGAATAAGATGAACCACCAGATTTTGCAAGACTTTATTGGTTTGCAAAAGGAGGTCAAAATCCTTTTGGGAGCAATCCACAAAGGCAAGGAAAGTGGATCAATGATGTGAAATTCGTCCAAGCAATCCATTAAGAAATGGTCCAGGCATGAAGACTCAAAGGAAGCTAAGCAGAAAAAGATGAAACAACTAGCAAAATGTTGGAAATGCGAAGGACATCATTTACGTCGGAACTTCCCAATGAGGGAACCTGAAGAGGGCAGTAGCCACAAAGTTCCTAGGCTTCGGGATAATCCAAGAGCTGAGAACTAGAAAGAGAAGTTCATGGAAGCTAAGGGGCTTGGTCCTGAAAGTTCAAAGTAAATAATTGAGCGTGGGATAGATCTGCAAAATTTGGAAATTTTGGATGTGCAAATTGTATATGTATTCCTATGTATTGGAACACCGAGGACGGTGTTATTCCAAGGGGAAGGGGATTGTAATGTCCTCATTTTTTACCCCAGTTACATTAAAAGGTACATGATATATATATTATAAATAATCATGGTGAGGAGCTAAAGGAAAAATCCCCACCATCGTATGTTTCGGCAATAGGGATCGTTGCTGATGGTATATCGTGTTATCCGGCACATTATAGTTTTGGCATTATGTAAATACGCACATAAACTAAAATAAACCTACAGCCAGCTACGACGATGCAACGTTGAATGAAAAGGGCATGATTCCTAAGGTTAAGGGGGTGTTGTCTAACCTGTGGGAGCCTTTGGGGAAAATCCATGTGTCACCGCCCTGTTTGATTTGCTCACCTTCCCTTGTCTCATCCAACCACCTCTTTTGTGTTCTGTCGGTTGGCTAGGGAAATTATTACTAGGAGTGGTGGGTGACAGGATTGTCAGTCTTTGCCACATGCTCACTCCATCAACTATCTCTCCACCTTCATGTGGGTAAAATAACCATGACTACACCACTCTCTTGGTGGCTGGGGGTTCACTCTCATGCAGGGATGCGAAACGGGGGATTGGGATGGTCTTCCTCACGCAGAGCTGAGTTAAGAAGGGGTGTGTTTTCTTGGTTGGGGGTTCATTCTCCCTTCTCTGAGGATTGTTGGCCTGTGATTATGTTCTTCCTCCGGCTAGTGCAGGGCATGGAAGTTCCTATTGTATTATTGGACTGTGTATTATCTCATCCATGATTGTGAACCATGACTGTAATTCCCCTTGTGAGGCGTTTTCTTTCTTGTTAATGCAAAGAGTCTATGCTTACTCTCTCCATTGCTGGCTATGTAAATGTGTCATGGATCCATTGTTGAGGAGGACTGTTGTTTCCTCACATTTGACGGTTGAGTTTCCGGTGTGATTTGGGTTACTGTAGGTTGTGGTGGAGTCGTTTTGGCCATGATAGGGCCAAGAACAACTCATGGATTGTATTCCCCTATCCAAGCTATGAATTTGTGTTTTCCCCTGTTAATGTTGGGAGTTTGGCTTCCTTCCCATTTGCGTACTGTGTAATGTTGCCATCATTAATTGGGGTTGTTGTCTTCCCCTAATTTTGGGTTGCTACTTGGTTGGAGAGGCTGCATACGTGTTTTAGGGATTGTTGCTAAGTTGTTTTGGCCATGCTAGGCCCAATATAAACTCTAAAGTGTTGGTTGACCTGAACTGTGTTTCACCTTTTTGTTTGGGGTTGTCACCCTATTGTCTTTTCCTTCTTCATGGAGCTATGAACTGTTTGTTTTACTGCAGCATTTAGTGGTTGGTATTTGTACTGTTGAGAGTAGGATTAGAGGCTGGGTATGCTTGAGAACACTAGTGTTTAGAGCCACTCAGACAGATTTAGACTGCTGGCTTTCTTCTCCACAGCCCTTGAAGACTATTGAAAAGGGAAGTCAGGGCCTGAGGGACTATGAAATAGAGAAAGGGATGATTCCTGGTGTTGAGTGTGTGGATGTCTTAAAAGTTAGGTTAACTCTGGTGTAGGTGTCCTTAGCTCTCCATTAAGGCCACCAACTTAGCATTTAGCCTTTCATAGCTCCTTGATGGCCTGATAAACCCTACTGTGTGGGCTTGGCTGATTTGTGTACCTTGGCTAGGTGTAATCTTGCTTTGACCCTTACTCCTTGAGGAATCATGCCCAGCTCAAGGGTGGCAATGTGTTGAGAGATTGATGAGAATGCTGGCCTATGGTTGGGTGGAACGTTGTAGCGACGTAGCTGGTTGTAGCATGAGTCCTTTTTAAGATGAGTATTCTTAACTATTTTGTCTCTGCATTTATATTTACTGATTAATGAATATGATGAACATGTGGTATGCTTGAATGAATGTATGTTTGCTTCCACTATGCATGTGAAGGTTTATGCATCCTGGCATGTTTTATGTTTAATTTTTTATTTCAGCACTATATGCCTATTCATGTTCATGTGGCTATTTGCTCATATGTTTGGTGATAGTCGCGTCCTCTTCACTGGTCAGAGGGTCGGGGATGTTACAATCAATGGATGTATTTAATTGCTTATACATTTTTTAATATATATGCTAGAGTAGGTCTAACACATTATTATAGAGCATGCTTATCTTGTTTGCTGTTGTTGAGAGAAAATTGCTAATGCAAGTGTGAAATGGAAAATCTCAACGATGATCTACTTCAACCGTCCAGAACAAGGTACGATTCAGTATTCCTTAGTGTTAGATGTTTGGTTTCTCTTACATATTAGGAAAGATTTATTTTTGGTGTCAAGTTGTTTTTTGTGGTATCCCCAATCCATGGGAATTTTCTCTCTGTAACACTACCAAAAACACAAAGAAGGTACGGAGGAGCAGTCATCAGTCTAGCTAATGCACATGGGAAGGGAAATTAAGCCCAAAACTCAAATAGTACCAGGAACCACACTGGTCCAGAAGAAGGTACTGAGTGAATCCCCTGACACACAACAACTCTGGTGTATGCCCAACCAAGTATAGGAGGGGTATCTCCACAACCCAGTCTCACATGGCGTTGTGCTTGACTCCTGCGTGAGAGGATCTTTCTGGTTGACTTATTTATGATTTTAGATTTCCTGAGAGAAATTCCACTATGTTTTACTTTAAAGTTTTGGGTATTTCAAATATAACCCTAACTCAAAACACTAGCCTATACTAGTATGTGTCATCCCTAGAAACAAAATGTTACTAATATGGTGTAAATAGTAACGTTATTTTTAAGGGTTGTTGATTAATCAAAGGGAGAAGTAATGAAACTAATGATGTTTTAACTTGAAAGAAGAAACAACTTGACCAATGTGAAAGAGATTCAAAATGAAAACTTTTAGTTCTCTTTTCTTTTCAAAATTGAAAAAATGAAGGCCACAAAAGAAAGATTTATTTTTGTATTTTGAAAAGACAGAGGTATGTAATGTACCTAAGCCTAAACCCTAGCCTAAATGCATATAAAGAAAAGACTTGTTATTTTTTAATTTTTCTTTATTAATGGGAAAGAAAAAAAACCTAAAAACAAGTGCATGCATATGATGTAAAACAAAGGAAAAACACTTATGCTCTATAGACACAAAACAAACCCTAAGTTACCCTGAATTCTGACTAGGGACTCTCTTGGGAGGGATGCTTACATAAGGGAATAAGAAAACTACCTTGGAATGAAGAACTTGACCAATAAATATTGACGGAGACAAAGAGCATATGACTCCAAAGTTCAAACTATACTTGCCAACAAAGGTTGATCAACACCTTGCAGAACAAGGTCCTTCCAAGGAAGGAGGTGGGGTATGGAGCAAGAGACAAGCCCAAAGGCTTCAAACTGGTTTACAAATCAAGTTAATATCACTTTCAAAGGGATAAACCACTTTTGAGTGGTATTACAAAGATAAGGGACCTAGGAGGACCCCACAAACTGCAATAGACCTCCTCCAAAGAGGACAAAAAGTGAAAAAAAAAATAGAATACTTAGGTGCAGTATGGGAAAAGGCACGTATGGTAAATTGGTAGGCCACTATGAACCTATGTATGGATCAAGAATATGTTGTTTTTGAGTGTATTAGTCACGTATGGGTAGTAGAAGTCCCAAAAAATGTCAAAAATAGCGTTAAAACAAAAAGGAGGTTGTCTAAAAAGGATTGAGGATGAATCTTAACTTGTAAGAAGGACTCGGGCCTTCAAATATAGAGGAAAAAATAGACAAGGAGACCCCAAAATAGAGAAGGCATTCCTCAGACTAGGTAGGCGCTAATGTTGGGTATTGTGAAGTAATTAGTGCACCAAAAGCGTGCAACCATTCGATACCTCTTCCTCTGTGTAATTAAAATCTTGTTATCAAAGTGCTATGCACTTGGAAATACTTATACAGTGTTCCTAGGTATCTCTATTCTCTATTGTTGCTTAGATATCTCTTATTAGGCAATTTGCTCATGTATTGAAAACCATTCTTTGCAATTATCTATCATACTCACAGAATTGTTGGGTTTTTCATCCTCCGAGTTTGGAGAGTTTTCCCATGGTACATATTTTGTCTTATCGATTAAATGATTTATCTGACTAATTTTTTTTATGAGATTAACATATATTGTAATTGATTATGAAAATTTTTAAAGTTCAAGCATCTTCAATTTTTTTCAAACATTGACAATTTTATACCATTAAATTTATCAATCTTTATTCTAGAACTGATCATAATTCTCTTTTAACACATGAAGCACCATTACAAATATCTCACTAGAACCAACTTTATCACAAATCCAAGATAAAATTTCTTTATAAAACAAGTCGAACCATCAGTTTCAAAGGCATCCTCCTGAAGCCAATAATCAAGTTATTAAACACATGTAAGTTTGAAACCTTTGAAGTGAAATAATGCATACATATTCTTAAGAAAAGAAAATATTAACAATGTCATACACACCGTACACATATATTTAACCTAGAAACCATTAACTGGGAAAAACCAAGAAAACTTAGAGACAAACCTTTATATTTCTCATTCTGTTTTCTTAAGCATTCACAATACAATATTTAGGTATTCCACAACATCCAAAACTGTAATTTGTGAACCCATATTTTCTTTAGACCCTAAGGAGATGCAACGCACATGCAAATAATATAACATTTAACCAACAAGTCACACTAAATTAAGGTGTCAAACAACATAACAGATCTATAAAAAATATCAGCATTCTTATGAAAAGAAAAATAAAAATTTCCTACATAATCATGTTTGGTGTATGCATATATTCCATATAATTTAAGATACATATATGTTGAGATGGGTCTTGATACATTGTATACATGTATACCTTCTCATAAATTGTTCAGTTTGTTAATCAAAGGTTGGAGGTAAACATTCATTCTCTTCACTTGTCTTCTATTGAGAACTATAAGAGACATTGTAAGATGTTCTCACATACAACCATGAGGGGGTATTGTTATTGATCCCTATAATTGACCATATAGAATAGTTAGTTTTTTTAGGGAATAGATGTTAATTCCATCCATGGTTATTCTCAATCAAAGGCTTGGCATTGCATCCTTTAATTTAACGAGCCATGTATCCTTTAAATGCTTCATGGCTATCGAACTTGATAAGATCTACATAGCTCATATGTGACTTATGTGTGAGTCATGCCACCTCTACAACATGACTAATTATTTACAATGAAGTATCATTTGCATCCTTGTGATTATATGCATGCGGCTCACTATCTTATGAGGAGGACCATTTCTACCCTTTTCTTTTATATACCTATTGTACCCACGTTCAGCACATACTAGTTTGTCTTTGTATTCGCCTCTATAAGTAACATAATCATTTGGAAAAGTATCATATGATACATACTCAATACCCAACCTTTTAAGTAGTTTCTTTGCCTCTTCATAATTACCAATGAGAACATGATCAACTCAAAATACTTTATCATTTAACAACCTACAAATAGCAAGAAATATAATCTTAAATTATCACAAAGTACACATAATTTTTTTTATCATCATTGATTGTGTGGAAATATTTATTAAAATAAAGGCGACTTAATGGTTAGTTACCTCAGTGGTTATGAGAAACACATATCTAAAATACCATACATGGTTTTCAAGTTGTATACTAAAATAGTTGGGTAGTGGTAGAAGTAGATTTTAGGATTGCAAAGAAGGTATTAATGATATGAGCATTATCCTAGAGATCATATTTCCTTAATGCATTTAACACATTCCCACCAAGGCACGTGTATCATGTAAGTAATCATCCATACCAACTTATGTATCAATGTGTTCATCTATGACATTTAAAGAACCAATGCTATTATACACACTTTGAATTGGTGACTCAGTATGTAATGGAATTGAATAGGTGGTTAATCCAACCATAATTCATATGCATTCTCTTTAAGATATTCTCATTTAACAACCTTCTATAGAGTTGACTTCATAGTGGGTTGCAATGCTGGTAGATAGACATGTTGCTCATCATTTGAATATTGATTACAAAAATATTGAACACTAAATAATAAGAGTAGTAAATACAATATAGTATGTTCACACATTAGACCAAACATTTATTAGCATCTTAGAAAAAAAATTCAATGCGCATACAACTCACCAATTTAGAAAATAAATGTCAAATTAAGCAGGAAATTTAAATTAATTCAATTGAAAATACAAAATTACAATTAGTCAATGATCTTTTTCTTATGCCCCAAGGTGGCATATAAAGGTATTCCCAATGTAAACAACCTTTGATGAGTTTTGAAAGGTCTATGAAGTTGTAGTTTACTAATAATTAGCCACTAATAGACATGTTGTGTCATGCATGCACAACAACAAACCTTAATGCCTTTTTTTCATGAAGAACTGTTTTTCATTGGACTGTTCCTCAAGTGAATAGTTTGCATTGAACAATGAACACCGACATGTATTTTTTAACACTAATATGTTTTCATGAGTGTGTGGATGATCATCAATATATAATAGGTTCTTCTTGACAATTTTTTTGGAATCATAATCATTCATTCACATACTATACGTGAAAATTCTATATTTATTATTTAATGATATTCAAGTAATTAAACTAATTATACATAGGAACACAAAATGACATAACTGCTACTAAATTTTGGCATGAATAGACACATGTGAAAGGATAAATAACCCAAGAGTGGCAACATTTATATTAGATATGGAAATCATGTAATTATTATTGCAAGGGAATTCAACCCAAATTTGGGCACAAGTAAGGAAGATGGCCAAGTTTCATATAAGCACGATTATAACAAATTTGGTATTTAATTTTCATTTGGAAATGGAGAGAGAAATCCTCACTTCACTCTACCACTTGAATCTACATCGGTGTGTACCTAGATATTGTTACTCTCATCTTGTACAAATTTTTTGACCTCCTAATAGAGATGTTTTGGGTTGTATTGATATCTTATTTGGCTCACTATAAATCTTGATTGACTAAATACAAGGAGAATATTTTGTCAATTGTGAATCAAATTCAATTGATTTTCCATCCTACTTTTCAAAAAAGGAGTATATGGAAGTGTTATTATGTGTGTTTATATCACCTATCCAATCCTTGACAATAATAAAAGATATAAAACCGACAACTTGGGGTAGTATTCGTTAACTTAAGGGAATGGTGTTCCATGTCAAGGGTTCAACTCTAATGATTTATTGTTGTGTTCCATAAAAGAGATCTAAATCATGGTGAAGTACCACTGGCAGAGGATAGCACCTGAGTGGTGGCATGTTATAAATGGTGGGGTAAAGTGGCTCCAAATAAGGGATTGCAACATATTTTATAGGTCTTACCATGTGCATCTAAAATTGAACCCAAATCAAGATCTTGCAAAAATCAATGCAAAATTATTCAAATACGCATACAAAAATAGTAGATATTTTATCAAATGATCAAAATATAAATAAAATCTAGAGTTATAGTAAAGGGAAAAGGAGAAATTGGTGGACTTGGGAAGATTTTGAATGTAAAGAATCAACCATTTGATATTACCACTTTATTTTCCCCTGTATTTAATCCAAAACCACAATAAATATGTTTCTTCATTCTTAAAAGAAATTGTGGGAGGCATGTAACTTCTAACTTCAATCAAACTTTAAAAGACCTTTTTTTCAGTAATCGGTTTGCTAGTTATATTAAACGCATTAGCGTAATCTTTGATAAAATATGCAGCATTACTCTTAATTTTTATCACTCATTGACCTAAACCCTATTCCAAAATATCTACAATGTACAATTTGTTGTTGTAAACCCTAGTTATAGGTGTTTAGCTCTTTTACCATTTCCTAATAATATTTTTTGTGAAGCCTTATAATAATTTTTTATTAGGATTTTTGTTGGCCAAAACATTATTTTTCATTTAAAGAATGTTTTAATGCTTGAGGGGGATTTGTTTCCTTAGATTCCAAATCTTATCTGTGTCGTTACACTTATCAATTTAGTTTTAAAAGACATTTTTAGGTTATACCATAAACAATCTACAATATCAATGCATTTGTATCTTTCATAGTATAGAACATACTACTTCACACATAAACCCATAGGTGTCTTTGTATGATGGTTTTGTAAATATGCACATCAAGATATGTGGGTCTTCCTGCAAACATAAAAGCACAAACTCAATGTAGTAAGGATTTATCCCTACTACAGGGGCATGAATGGCTCCCTTCTGTCTATAGGACAGAAGGGTAGGTTCCTGCTAATGGGTAAATGCAGAAAATGAAAACGTAATGTAAATAACAGAAATGAAAGCTAAACCATGAGCATAAAATAAAAATGTAAGGTAAATGGTAGTAAAGTAAACTAAGCAAAGATGGAAAAGATGGAAGCATTGGTGAACCCATCTGCAAACATGGGTTAGGGTTCCTCCTCCAAAGACCTGCAAGCAAATACTAAGCTACAGTAAAACCTGCAAAACAATGTTAAGCATAAAACCTACAAATGGAAACAAGGGTTAGAAAGCAAATACAACTAAAAATCAAATAAACAAGACATGAAATATAGGCTATACCTTCTCTAGTGGAAATGGGCCACCATGCCCTAGCTTGTGGAAGCACTCCTCTCTCTTGGATGGGGAGCAATGGCTCAACCGGAATGGAGGAGAGGGAGTGTGGGTGGCTTGAGGCAAATGTGTCTCAAGGCATCCACTGGCAGCATAACAATATGCAAGGGAGAAGTGTTTTGAGAGTGACCCCCCACCCTCCTTTTATAGCTTTTTTAAGGGGTTTTAGGGTTTTAAGCCCTTGGTTAGGGCTTTAGCCCCTTTTTTGGGATTTTAGCCCCTTCCACCCTAACTTTAGCTCCTTTTAGGGTTTTAGCCCCTTTTTGGGGGTTTTAGCTCCTAGGAGACTATTTTGGGCTTCTTTCTGGGGTTTTTAAGCCCTTTTCTTCATCCTTTAGCTATTTTGAGGGTGTGGGGGTCTAATGGAGTGATATGAGGGTCGTGAGATGGTGTCCTTGGGTGGTGTAGGCCATTGAGAGCTGAGTGGGGGATTTTCGGGTTAACAGATTTCCCCCTGATGTGTGAGGGCAGGAGATCAATGTATGGCAAACGGACATCATAGGATTTGTTGCATAGAGGTGGTGCTTCCAGGGCTGGGGCATGGTGGATTTTGGTTTTTGTATTAATATGGTTCCCATCAATGGGTGAGATACAAATAATGTGTGACATGTATATGGACGAGGAGGGCGTCCCCATGCTTGTGACAATGTCAAAAGAATAATTCAATCTATGCTCTAAAATACAAGAGCCGATCATATACAATTGATGTGACAATAATGGTTTCCTCCATGTGAGGATGAATACAATGATGATCTGGTACATTGGACCCATGGCATTCTCATGGAATGCTATATCTTCATGACTGATGGTTTGCTGGATCTGGAATAGTACATAGCTGTGTGGACTCACTGATTGAGAGTCAGAGTCTCTATGGTACAAGGATGTTGCATCAATCATAAAGGTATATCAAAGCATTGATGGGGCTTTTGAACATTGTCTCCAACGCAACTTGGAAATCACAAGGGACATAACCTATTTAGGTCCCTCGAGTGGACTCACCAATGTGCTAGAGTCAAGTGACATCCAGGGTCTTTCACCAAATATTGTACGAACAAAACCCTATATGAATCTCAACGGTGCGATGATGTAGTTGAAGTAGAGCACGTGAGAAATAACCATCCCGAGAGGCACTAAGGACTCCTCTCAAGTGGTCCAAGGAACTCATCAATGAGGTTAATGAAACCAAGATACATGGAACTCTAGGTCTATCCTCTGGAATATGTGTGTTGGCGTTGATAGAGGGAGACCTGCCCCTAGCCAAGGCAATGATGTTTCCGTGACCAGAAGCGCGAGGGAGATAACTGGAAGGTGTGAAGCAATCTGCAAATTGACTCACTGAATGGGGGGGGGGAGGGAAAGATTTGAACAGGGGCAAGGGGAGGGAGACTCAAACATCCTTTGTTCAGATTATGATGGCAGGGTGAACCAGGAAACAAATGAAACTTGACTCATGGGAATGGGATCATAGCTGTAATACCGGGAATGTCACTGCAAATGGGAAATTCTTGGAGGAGGTAGACACTTTTGAAATTGATAAGATCCAAGGAAGACTCATTGCAAAGTACTATGAACAAAGGAGACCAAATGGGGGAATGTTGCCAAAATGTTTTGTGCGGGGTGGTGTCTAGGGACACCGTTATGGTACGATATCATGGATTTTTGGCTAGCCCAAGAAGGTAAATGCTCGATGGTGCTTACAATTTTAGAGAGTCTGAAAGCATGAAGAAGACTCTAGTGGGGGTTCTTTTTCATTGGTAGTCTCCTATTCCCAAAAAAGGATAAAAGTATGCATAGGAGAACTCGCCCATCCTGGAGGGGATGAGAGACTTCTTTACCGTTGGTAGTCCAATCAGGCTGAAAAAGGTTAAACCTATACTGACTGGACGGTCATTCAGATACTTTTACGAGCATGAATGAAACCAAGTTTGCTCGACAATATTTTCTTGATGAGAAGGCTGAAAAAGAGCTTAACGACAACCCATGGTGAGATTTTTCGTAAAGTGCGGCTCCTTTTCCGAAGAAAGCATAAAAGTATGCATAGGGAAACGGTCTTGTCTTGAGTGTGCCAAGGGTATCCTTTTCATTTTATTGGTCTACATGGTCCACAAAAGGAGGTAAACGAGATGATGTAGACACCCTTTCCTATACTTTAGTGAGCGAGAAAGGAAGTAGCTATGCTCGACAAACTTTTCATTGTTTTAAGGAGTCAGAAAAGAGTTTAAATGAAACTCCAATGTGGTCAACTGATTGCGGTGGCATAGGCGGTGCCCCCTGTTGGGATGGTGGACAGAGGTCCAAAGGTCATCCACGTAGTATGGATGTAGCAGAAGGCTCTCAAACATACCAATACATGTGTGGGATAGATCGCGACAGAGGCTCATGAGTCGGTGCGGTAGAAGGCACGCAAATCGAGGTGGCTCTTAGATAGAGGTCAGGAGAGCATGTGTGTGTGTTGGGGTGAATGGAATTGACTACATACGATGTGAGTGCAAGTCTGGGGGCACTTATATGCCAAATACGTGCAAGAAAAGAAATTGTTTTGTGGACAGTGGTCCAGAGGTCCACGTAAGGTGTGGTAAAAAAAAAGACAATCTATGTGTTAAAAATACAATATAAAAGATAAAATTACATTCCTTAATGGGAGGTGGCCCAAAAAATTGCGTGAGTTGTGGTCGGGAAGGGTGATGCAAGTATAGGTCCCTGGACACTTGCATTGTCATGTCATAGCTCGTAAATCGAGGTGACTTGTGGGAAATGGTCCTGAAATTGGTTTATTAAACATGAGACAATGGTCTTAGAAATGGAAATTTGAGCTTGGAGGTGTAAGAGATGTCTCAAATCGGTTCTGGGTGACTTTGGATTAGCAGCTAATGGTGCTGCCCCTGACTTGTGGTAAAAAACATTGAAAAAAAGAAAAGGGAAAAAACTACGCTATAAGGGACTCATGTGGTTATATCAGGCATAGACTCTCTTGAGGTGGAGCCTGTTGCATGGTTTCTTCAAGAGTTAGTCATCTGATTCAGCAAAGAGGTGTGCCGCCTTGCCAAGATGAAGGTCATTGGTAAGGGAGGGTGATGGAATCTAGTGTTTTATGGGAAGAACTGATTCCACACTATGGTTTAAACGGAATGGGGTAAAACCAAAGGAAGTCTTACATATATCTCCATCATCGCGTAAGTGGTGCCAGGATAGATTAGGTGGATCTTCCAGAGCCGACGAGATGGAAGGGAAAGTAGTGCTAGATATCATGAAAATGGTGTTGGTTGTGGCTTTGGTTTCCTTGCCCCCAGTCTCTGTTGGAGGAAGAGGGGCAGGCCTGGAGATGGGAGGAGTCTTTGATGGACCTGGAGGTAGGTGCAACATCATCTCAATTGGTTGGACATGAGTCAACAAATCTTGGGGCCTTAGAGTTATGGTAGGTGGTTCAAGGTACCACACAGGTTCTCCTAATGTGAAATCCTGTAGATTGCGGGTTGCTAAGACATACTTGCTCATGATCCCGAATGGTAGGCAAAGGAAAAGGAAAAGAAAAAGGAAAAGTATCATGTTGAGTGGGAATGAAACCCACTATTTCCCTGGTAACTGAGGTTGAGGTTGCAACTGAGGTTGTGGCTACAGAAACAATGGAAGAGATAGGTCTAATGGACCATCGGTGATGGTGGAGAAAAGAGGGTCTGTAGAACCGAACATCATGTAAATGGACATGGTGTCTGAAGAAGGAGGCGAGGGGTGAAATTATTCGATCAAGGTGATCTTAGACTTAAGGGAATGGTGACAGAGGTCAGCAAGAGCCATTCAAAATTTGGGTAAATCTTGGCGATGGTGGGAGTAATGTTCATACAAGCCGCAAAGGGAATAAGCATGGTTAATTCTCAATGCCTTGTTCCTGACTATTGGCACGGTTGGGAGTTCAACCACGAGGATGTTTTTGTTTGTATCCATGGCATCTAGATGAACATGGATCATTGGGATTTTAAGGTAGTTCTGAGTTGGATGGCCCTGTTGCTCGCAGATGGTGCAAGGTGGGACTTGTCATGGCTCTGCGGTGGTTTTGGTATTCTTGCCCCTGGCTCTTTTGGGTTGGGGTTGTGCTAGTGCAGGTGCAACGGTTGGCTTGTGTGGACCGGGTGCAGGGTGAGACTCAACTGCAATCAGTTGCATCAGGGTTAAGACAACTTGGGGCATTGCTGGTTAAGCTGGTGGATCAAGATACCACACTGGAATTCCCAATGTAAAGTTGGGCAGGCATAAGGTGTCCATGACCAGCTTGCTCATGACACTGGGTGGGGGAAAGAGGAAGGGAATCATATGGACTAGGGATGAGACCACATAAATCCTGGCTGGTTGCATGTGGGGATGCGGTTGTGATTGCAGTTGTGTGTAATGCTGTTGCTGTGGGTGGTGTTGCAGCTACTGTTGGTGGTGCAGCTACGGATGATGTTATGGTTATGGTTGGGGCTACAGTTGTGGTTACTTTTTGGGTGCAATGATGCTAGATGAGACCATGCACAAGTCCGTAGTTTCATTTTGTGTCGGTGGTGGTGACACTTACGGGAAAGGAGCTGTCATGGTGGGATCGGTAAACAACCCAGGGCCCACATTCAATGATGGGGAGGATGGTATGTTTTCAACCATAGTGTTGATTGTAGGGATGACATTGGCATGTGTGTTCATCCCTTGCAGCTCAATGGTAGTGATGGTAGAGATAACGTTGGCAGGTGCTGTTAACCCTTGGGGATCATGATAAGTGAGCTGGTCAATCGTCATAATCTTCCCTTCATGGGGGAACATCATGAGATAGAAGACAGTTGATGTGAATGCTTGCATGGCATACATGTAACTCCTTCTAAGGAGGAGGTTGTAGTCCATTTGAGCTTTGATGACTTCTATGTTAATCAGTACTGTCTTCCCGACTAATGTGATGGGGACATGGGGGAGGATTCCTTGGGCTTTAGTGGGATGTCCATCATAAGCCTGCAGATTTGTGGAGGACGATTACAGAATTGGTGATCCAAGTTTTTGGCAAACCAAGGTAGACATGACACACATGGATGCCCCCTCATCCACTATGAACCGATGCAAAACCAAATTTTGGATGGACATAGGAATTTGGAAGGCGATGGTCGATGGCATGCGTGATTACCCATTCTCTGTGTCAAAGGTGATGAACTTGGAGTCAGAGGGGTCTACTACCCCCAGGGTGGCTAGAAGGGCTTTCCGTTGCATTGGGCATGTTTTAAGTACCTCAAGAGAGGACATGGCAGTTGGTGTTTGGGCCAAATCATCCATAATGATATAGCTGACTACAGCTCTAGCTATGGCATTATTGGCGATTCTGCGTACAAGAGGGTGTAGGAACGGGGGTAACTGGAGAGGCAGGTTGAATGTCTTAGATGTGGATGCTGCTGATGAGTTAGTAGGCTCGGTGGTGGTACCATACTGATTCCGTCTATTTTGTAAGTTGACCTCTTGAGTTGTCATGGCTAGTAGGTGGTGAACACCTATTTCGGTCGTGGGAGGTGCCCCTGGAGCGTTAGGATTGGCTTGAGGGGGGGATCAGTTGCCACCAATCCTTGGAATGGTAGTGGGTTTTGAAGCACCATGGGGGGAGGTCCTTGTGGTGCTGGGTTGGGTTGGGCTTGATTGGTAGCGTTAGTGGCCTATTGGGCCTTGTTTTGAATGGCTTGCTTAGAACAAACCATGAGGGGACACTCGAATGTGTAATGCCCATAAACATCATAGAGTGTGCATGGTTGGTTTGTGTGCAATGGAGCATTGTGTCTTGGTGCATTTTCTCGTGGGTGGTTTTGGGCTGGCTGGTTAGCCACATCATTGTTGGGAGGATTCAGTTGTTGAACACCTCCCTGCGGTTGGTTATTGCCTTTGTTGTGGGGACATTTATTCCTAGCTTTCCCTTGTTGATTGTTGGGGCTAGGATGGTTGCAACAGTTTTGCTGTCCGAACACTTGTCCCAATGGAGTTGGTGGAGCGGGGGTCGGGGCTTGAACTTGTTGCACTGGTGGTGCATAGTAGATTTGTGGGGGTGCTAGTGACAAAAATGTGGGAATTTTCCCCACATATTACTGTGTTGACCAAGCCATGGCCTGAGCCTGCTGCGGTGGAGTAGGTTGTGTGTAGGAGGTTGTTGCTCAGGACTGGGACATCATTATTGCATAGTCCGGAGCTTGGTTCTGGTAAGCAACACTAGCAGTGTTGCTTGGTTGTGATGTAATGGCAGGTGGTGTCAGTTGAGGTAGTGGCTATTGGGAGACTAACCCTATGATGTCACTCACAGCATGGGATGCCCCCAGTGCGTCACAGTAGGAGGTACTCAGATGGGGAGCATCTAGAATGATAGTGTACAAGTATCCAGACTGAGCATAGATAAGGTCAAACTATTGGGCCTTCAATATGTCCTCTTCTTTGGATTGTGGACGTTTGGATGCGACGTCCTTTGCTATGGGTGGGAGCAAGGTATTAAGGAACCAATCCAAGAAGATCCTGTCGTCAAGTTGGATTTTGCATAGACTGCGACGTTGCCACCACTCATGGATATGGTTAGTTATATGAGTGGCAGTGCTTTGATGATAGGATAGTAGGATCTCCACCCCCTTGTCATATCTGATGGGGAGTTGGAAATTCTATAGGAACATGAAAGCTAAGGAGTTAAAGTCTGGATACTTGGCTTGCGGTATCTCAATGTACCATTTGGCCGCAGCACCTATAAGGGTGCATTGGAATAGCCTCAGCCTGATGGAGTCATCTATGATGTTGTTGGATGAGCACCATAGATGGAATGTCATTATGTGGTTTTGGGGACAATCCCCTACTTTTCCTTCAAACTTGGGGATGTTTGATGGAAGCTTAGTTGGCATGGGTGGCCAAAAAGCTTCGTGGCGGATTGGGTCGTTTGTTAATCTAGCAAAATTAGGCAAGTTAAGACAAGCCATGAAGGGAAAATTTGAACCCAAGTTGATGTGGGATGGGGCTGCGATGGGGGTGGGGTTTGCAGGTGCATAATGCATCTGCACATCTTGGGGTTCTTGTGGTGGCACCATTGCGGATGGGCCAATACCCCCAAGTGTTGTGGGTGGGATAATATGAGTGGTGGGGACATTTCCCCCATGTATGACAGTAGGGGCAATGTAAGTGGATGATTCGTTGCCCCCCTGTGTGGTAGGAGGGGCAGTGTGTGTGGAAGGGCCACTGCACCCATGTGCTGCAAGTGGGCTAGCTTGGCTGGTCACTATAGGTGGTGGCAACTGACTAATGACAGTTTGCTTGACTATGCTTGGGCCACTTACCAGGTTGTGGAAGCACTCCTCTCTCTTGGATGGGGAGCAATGGCTCAATGGGAATGCCGGAGAGGGAGTGTGGGTGGCTTGAGAGGAAAATGTGTCTCAAGGAATCCATGGGCAGCATAACAGTATGCAAGAGAGAAGTGTTTTGAGAGTGACCTGCCACCCTCCTTTTATAGTGTTTTCAAGGGGTTTTAAGCCCTTGGTCAAGGATTTAGCTCCTTTTTTGGGATTTTAGCCCCTTTTTCCCTAACTTTAGCTCCTTTTAGGGTTTTATCCCCTTTTTGGGGGTTTTAGCTCCTAGGAGACTATTTTGGGCTCCTTTCTGGGGGTTTTAAGCCCTTTTCTTCATCCTTTAGCTATTTTGAGGGTGTGGGGGTCTAATGGAGTGATATGAGGGTCATGAGATGGTGTCCTTGGGTGGTGTAGGTCATTGAGAGCTGAGTGGGGGATTTTTGGGTTAACACTCATATTACTAAAACATATTTGTTCAACTTGGAAATATTTTATGAGTTTGTTACAATTTTAGCGTGAAATTCTCTACTTACCTTATAAAACATATTTCATAATTTTCATTTCACATTATGCAAGGATTTTGTTTATAGGATATGCTTGATATAATATCAAAGGAAAAAAATTACTACAATGAGTGAAAGGGAATCATGCATCAAGAAGATAACAATAGAAGTTATATGAAATTTTAATAAAGAACAATTATACTTTATATTATATGTGGGCTTAGGTGATCTCTATCGGTTAATGTTTGTCATTCTGACCAAAAATTGGAAAAACATGAGAATATTGTTCACAATATGAGAGGAAAGAGTGTAAATTTTTTATTAAAATGTTGCTAACTGGGGAAGGTCGATCAAAATTTCATCAACATAAAGCTATTTTTTTACTTTTTACTAATAATGTAATTCTTGTCAATAATATATAACAAGTTTCAAACATTCAATTTTGCATATTTTTAATGTTGTGCACATAACACTAACAAGGGAACAAAATGGCTTTTCTACAAAGAAACATTTTATGGTGTAAATGATATTGAATTGGTCATCAATTCATCTGAGTGGACTTGGAAGTTGATGGTAGAGGGAAAGGTCTTTATAAAAATATGAGGGATATAATGGAAAGAACATATAAACACTCTTTTCATTTATAGCACACAAACCAATCCAATGAGTCCAACAACTTGGTTATGTTTAAAATAAAACAAGCATTTTTAGTGCAATGGGCAATCATCCCTATGAAACTTACAATAGAAAAAAATTCTAAAATAACAAAAAAATCATCTAGACAGTATTATTACTAAACACATTTTTCAATAATGTGTATATATTAGTTGAAAATATTACCATATTAATATTCATGCTATGACTAACTCCTATAAATATGAATCAATTCCTATTATTATCTTCTTCTCTTTTCAAGGACTAAGAAAAGTAAGGATAATATATGATATGATATCTAAAACATGTTGGTAGGGATGTCCAAAGTGTCATAATTATATGGTTATGATTCCATGTTAGAATTCACATAGATAAGGATCTAATAATTAATGTAATCCTCACTTAGAGTTGCACTAGATATTACCATAAAATATAGAAGAAGAGTGAGCTAGAAACACATGAGAGAGAACTCAATTGGAAGAATTTACATTTGTCTATTATTCAACAAGATGTTTACATTTATAATACATTCTCAATAGAGAAAATTGAGAGACTTGGAGGAAATTACATTATCTCATAGTAAATAATCCTTATATTGACTAATTTCCTTATCTATGACAAGTGTCAATCTCCAACTCATAGCGAATGGCCATGAATTGGATAAGTGAGCTTAGGTATGCAATGAGTGACCAAAAGACAACTAGTGAGTGGATTTTAGGAGAAAAAGAAGGAATACGCCGAGGTAAAAAAATAGAAAACTTCCCCAAAAAATCCTAGCACTTCTAGTTCATCCTAATCCAGGAGTAAAGAAGTATAAAGATTCCTTAACTCAGAAAAGCAGGATAAAAGCAGGATAAAAGCAAGATAAAAGAAAGATAAAGCAGAATTTGTGTTATAACTCATAAAGGTAGAGTAAAATCAGGAATGTGGGTGCTACAATATAACTATGGTCTGAGACTCTATACTATGCACTAGGAAGCCTAAAACACATGGAACAACTTGACTAAACACCTAGGAAATCAAATAAGGATGGAGTGACCAAATGTCTAGATGGAATTATGTTCCAACACCCCCCGACAATTAAGCCTGACTTATGGTAGTGAGAAATGAAGAAAAAATTAGGGCCCATGAAACAAGGCCTATGGTCACCCTTTACATTATTAATCCATATGAACAAAGGAAAGAAGCAAAACTGAGTGGGAAAAATCACCTCTCAAGAATAGACATGAAAGAAAGGAAACCAAATTTTTTTCTCTCTAGAAATTGATGAAGATGTTTGGAGTAATTTTCCTCTTTGGAAGAAGAGGAATATGCTCCCATGTGTGGAGAAAATTTTGGTGCTATTCATACTTGAATTTCAAACCAACCAGGGTGAGATAAAATTCGAATGCACTAAGTAGGAGGAGGAGGTACTAGATGAACTTTGAACCAATGTTGGTGAGAACAGGGCCAAATGAAGAGTTATATGACTCTTGATGAACTTGAGACTAGAAATTCAAATCAAGAGAGGTGAGATCAATCTCAAGAATATGGAAACAAATCCCCAAATGTTCCAATGCAATGGCAATGTCTCCATCTTCAAGTGAACTCTAAGGAAATCTGACAGTCATCATAGAGGAGTAGGTAGAAAGGATGAGATCACTAGATGGGACTGCAGAAGAAGTAATCTTGAAATTTTATTAGACTTTAGAAAATCCAAGAGATCACTATATTGTATACCATCATCTTGTGAAGTATGCACATGATCAATGACAATTGACATGTCATCCTCAAAATTCAAAATAGAAGAATGATAAGAGAATAGTGAGAGATGGAGATAGTAGAGTTCCTCCTGCATATGCGTAGCTTCATTAGTTGAACCTTATTATTTTGGATCATACTCATGGGAAGGAGAGTAATTTGATATTACTTTGACTTCTATAGAAACAGAGGAATATATAATATCTTCAATAGTAGCTTCATGATATGCATAGGAAGCAATCGAATCGAAGAGAAATTTATCAAGAAAAGCTGGAGCACTTGGATCTACAGTTATCTTATTCATCTTGAACAACTTCAAAAATTGTACCTACAAACAACACTCTGAAGATATGTATGGAATATTCATTGATTATAATGAGCTCTACCTTAGTTAGTAGGGACATTCAGGAGTGCATCACACATGGGTAGAACCCAATGGTGAAACCAAAGGACTCAACACAATTACCCCAAGATTTTTGTGGTAAATACATTGCTTCTGGTGCATTACTGTAAGCATATATGATCAAACCAAGCTCTAATACCATGTTAGAATTCCATGGTGTTATAACGAATTTTACCACACATGGTGAATCACACCTTTATGGCCTTCCCTGTCTTTCTGTAGAATCTTTAGACCCCATGGACCATTTTTGTACCTTTGATGTTTCCAATATCATCCCTAAAAACATGCAATAATTTCCATATGCAACTTTTAATCCATTTCTCACGTATATACGTGGATTTGACCCTTAAACCCATGTACATCGAGATGTGTGCAAAAGTCCAAATTCTTTTGGAGTTTTCCTTGATGTGGATCCGACTCACTTGTCTCTTGGTCTTCCATATGCCTTGAGATCACTCAGATTCGACCTTTCATTACCCCATTGAAGAGATATATAAGGAACCCTTTGGATACATTGAAGAAAAGAGGAATTGAAGAGCAAGAAAACTATAGTCCATTGTTGCCGGAGCTTATACTTGAGTCTGCATCCCTTTTTCCCCTTGGAGCACTTTTGTGTTCTTCCCAAGCTTTCCTTTTTCTTGTGAGCTTGCTATCGAGAGATGGAAGATTGAAGTGGTGGAGGCCCAAGTGGGGGACTCAGTTTCTCCGATTCGTAGACGTGCCGACAGAGGTTGTCACTATTGTAATATCTGTTTTATATTAATAGAAATATCTTTTCCTGTCCATTAATGTGTGTTTAAATGAGTATTTGATCGATGGATGCTTTTAAAGGATTATATGTTATTGATTATATATGCTAGAGTAGTTCTAACACAATTATATATAGCATGCTTGTCTTGTTTGCTGAGTGTTGAGGAAGCAATTTATCAATACAAGCTGGAGTTGGAAAGCTCAACGGGGATCTACATCAACCATCCAGAATAAGGTACGAATCGAGATCCTTTAGTGTTAGATATTTGGTTTCTCTTCCATATAGGGAAGGATTGATTTCTGGAGTCAAGCTATCTGTTGTGGTACCCTAAGCCATAAGAATTTCTCTCCATAACATAATTGGTGACTCCGCTAGGGATTTCTTAATAACTGTCCTTTGGGGGTTTTTATCGGCATTCAATGTTCTTGAATTGCTCAGATTTCTCTATTTCTTAGTCGGGTCTGGAGGCATGTTTTCCTGGTAGTGTCTAATAGGTGTGAATTTTGTCTCAGCTTATCTATTTTCCTTCATTTTTATCTCTTTTTCTTCTTGTACGTGAGTTTTTTCCTCACAGTCACATGTACACGCGGTTCTGGCTGAGATATTCGTGTACATACATGAGTTTTCTGCACACAATCGCGTATGCCCTAAGTTTTTCCTTTTAGATGAATATTGAGTGTTGTTGGGTGAGTTTTGATGATTGCTGAGTCTCCTTTGATGCTTCTAGAGTCTGTATACACCTATGTTTCTGACCAGAGATGCTTTTTAGGGTAAATTTTTTTTTAAGAGTGTTCTTATCATTGCATTTTTTGATTTTTTGTTTTGGGATTAGTGCATTAGGTCTCTTTTATCTTAGTGGTTTGCGTGAGTGCTGTTTGATTGTGCTTGTAGAGTCTGGAGGTGTTAGAGTCATTCTTTTGCTTTATTATGTCATTTTTATTCAAAAAATCCAAAAATATTTCTCCTTTGCATCATTTTGCATCATTGCACTTTGCATTTTGCATGGTACTTGCACTAGGTTTTCTTAGAGAATTATTAGTCAGGCTTTCATATAGGAATGATTGCATTTGTCATTTGAAGAAAAAATTGTATTTCACATAGTAGCATGCCCTATTTTTCATTCGACATAATGCATTTGCATTGATTGTTAGGTGTGCATTTTTCTTCATGTTGCATCATAACACCATTGGTTGCATGGTCATCTACATTTTTTGAGTAATAAATCCAAATAAAATCATCACTTAATTAAAATGGATTACACTATTTTATTTGATAGGGTACACCAACAAGATTAGGTTTTAGGGTCTTGGAATAGTTCATTGTGAGTAAATTCTCCAAGACCACTAAACAACAACATGTATGTGTCTATCCAGGTGAGAGTGTGAAATTCCTTGGTATAATTAGTTTTTCTCAGGATCCTCTTCTTACAAGGGAGTTAAGCACGAGGCAGTGTGAGAGGTTATTGATTGGGATGACCCCTAGTCATAACTGAGTAGCAACAGATATATTTCCAAGATTGTATTCGTATCTAGGGGCTCTTTCGAGAGTTTTAGGATTTGCTACCCTTCCCATACGGTCAATCCCACATGCGATTGTCCACCTGAGCATTGATTATATTGAGGTGACATTAGTTTCCTTACCTAGGTTATCAAGGGGGTACTTTGCAGGGGTTATTATGCATGTGTCCCGGCCAGGTTGGGGTCAAAAATCACAGTCGCTATATGTGTTGAAGCTGAGGGCCACACTAATTGGTTACGAACCTCCGCTTCTTGTGTATGGGAGTCTCAAGCCTCTCCTAGGTGAGACATACCTACTTCATTCGGGAGCTCACATATCGTACCCTTGTTTGCTTGTGATTGGATTTATATTATATAGGTGTATGCTCTGTGCAGGCTAGCTTGCTTACGGTTTGTGTAATTAGAAGAGTCTTTTTCATTTTTTGAGTCATTGTGTATTCGAGTGCGACACTTCTCTATTCTTGTTGTTTAGCAAGACTTCCACCTTATACACCTCCTCCTCCTTTAGGAGAGAGAAATAGACAATCTAGGTGGACTACTTCGCACATTGATTCGCACACGATGGGAGAACATGAAGATGAAATTCCTGAGCTTCCTTCTCCACCTCACGAGGTTGGGGAAGAAAATGCTACTCCTACATATGATTTTTTCACCTGATATACCTACACACTCTAGGTATGATCCCTCATTCATAGGTCACTAGTATTGGTTTCCGTGTGATGAGACTCATCATGAACCTGCGAGCACTAGTTATGATATGTCTGGTATTCTGCACATGATTTGGCACAGCATGCCGAGTTAGAGTTTGAACCTAACACTATGCCTAGGGGAATTCCTAGTGATTTACATGTGGAAAGGTTTGGGAACATGAGTCACATTGCACCCTCCATCCCGGAGGTGGAGGCTACCTCATATGTCTGCCCTAGACCTGGTGCTAGTAGTCCTATTCGGATACCAGAACCAAGATGAGTGACTGTAGGGAACACCACTTACATTATTTCACATGTCCCTTCGTCCTCTATTCCTAGTTCTTCGAATTCTATTCCTCCCCCTCATTCACGTGGTCCTTCGGGCTGGAATGTTGCTACGAGTCATGTTTGTACTGCTGCTACTCGCGTAGTTGTGTCTCAGAGTCAAGTACCTCCTATTGTCTCAATAGGTTGTTTTCCTACTTCTGGAGGTCATATTCCTACTTATTTAGTTTCTCATGGGACCTCTCATGGGACTTCTTATGGACCATATTATGGACCACAATATGCATAGATTTATTCACCTTATGGGTACAGGTATCAACAACCCACTTACTCCCCAAATTATGGCTTTGTAGCCCTAAATAGTCAAGGTACACCACATTATGGTGCTTTCATGCCACCCTACATGGGTCAAATGGGAGGAGGATACTATGGCCATGGATATGGTGGTTACGGTAATCAGTTCTATGTGAACCAAAATTATTAGGGACCATGTCATAGACTTGCTCAAACTAGGCTCCCTTTCCTCGCAATGTTAAATCTGCTTGACTTGTCAAGACTAACGAACGATCTGGTATCTTATGACCCAGATTGGCTGGCTATCACTACCAAGATTCCCTCGTACATTCCCAAATTCAAGGGAAAACCAGGAGAAGATCCTAGTAAACATGTTACTACATTTCACCTTTGGTTCTCTTCTAATTCCTTACATGAAGATTCGATCCGTTTAAGGATGTTTCAATGCACTCTCACTAGGCCTGCATTGAAATGGTACATAGAGTTACCTAGGGGGGCATTCGCTTTGTTCGATGACCTAGCTATGAATTTTCTCAACCACTTCCAGCTACCACTGCATTACAACATTGGTATGGAACTCTTGTCGACATTTCGACAAGACAAATCCATGTATATCTTGGACCATATCCAAGAGTGGCATAGATGGAAGAGATTGATTAAAGCCTTCATACCACTGGAGTTTCTCCTCAAGTGGTTCCTTAAATCATTACTACCTTATATAGCGAAGGATGTTTCTACATCCGGAGTTCAAAATGAGGAACAAGCCATTTTTAGGGCGTAGGAATTGGATTTGATTTATGCTCAATCTGATTTTTTGTATGAGATCATTCCTAATGCTCCGTGTTCTAGTTTCGACCCTAAGGTCAAACCTGGACCACATGCCGATGGCATTGTTGGTTGTATGAGTACTAAACCTACAGATTTGGTTGTGAAATGGGTTAGTCAATTATCTATCAACCAAACTGTCTTGGGATAAGCCACGACTTCATCTCAACCCACCCAAATGGCAAGTGTGCTTTCTGTGCAATAGTCGGACCAGAAGGGTAACCAGAAACCCAAAAGGAATAAGAAGGGTAAAAACAATCGTAAGGGTGGGAATAGGAGTGAAAATGCCAATTCTAATGACAAGAACACCCAAAATGTTGGGGGGGAGAAGCAGTCTAAATGTAAGGTTAAGTTTCCTTGCAATTTGTGTAAGGATGACTACCTCACTCACTTGTGCTCTCATATAGAAGAAGCCTCGAGGTTCATAGCACAGGGCCCAGCCGTGCTAACCAAACCTTTACCCCATAATAAAAACATGAACTTGAGGACCCATGATCAGTCTGGTGGAGATCAAGATCTGTTGAAAGCTAGTAGTGGTCATGGTTGCATCAATATGGTGCATGCTACTAAGGTTGTGACTCGTGCGAAGGACTATGGTTCGTCACAACCAGACCTTGGAAAGGAACTTACTCCACCCAGGAGTCCTTTGCATATTGAAAACCCTATGGATAAACTAGAATTTGCACCTCGCATTCCTAAGGGAGTCCTTAAGCGTTCGGGACACAATCCTAATTCCCGAGTTGCCAAAAACTATTCTGTTGTCAAGGATTTGGGCCACACTCCTTGTGCGATGTTTGCACTCGAAGTGCTTCAGAGTTGTCCTTTGCAAAGGAAGGATTTGATTTCTACTCATAGTTTTAACGATGATCACTCTTCCTCTATCATCAAATTTGAAAACGAAGGACTACATCCTCGCTTTCCTTACTATGTGTCTCTCTTGATTCATGTAGAATGTCTTAACATGACCATCAAACACACTGTGATTGACGAAGGCGTTGCTGCTTCCATGATGTCTTTGGCGTGTTGGAAGGGTTTGGGTTCCCCCGAATTATATAAATCCACTACCATGTTGACTTCTTTTGATGGTAGAAAATTTTGGCCGCATGGCATTCTTCTTTCTCGTAAGGTCCATTTTGGAGGGAATATCATTGCGATCAAGGTCGAGGTGGTTGATGCACCCCTTGATTACAATCTGTTACTGGGTAGGAATTGGATGTATAGTATGCAAGCCATAGATTCTTCTCTATTTTGAGTAGTATGCTTTCCATTTAATGGGAATATAGTTACTATTAATCAAACATCATTCAAGAATCCGTGTGTTACCGCATCTTCAGGAGCTTCTATCCCAATTGCCGAGCACTCTGAGTCGGCAACTGGGAGTGTGGGTGTTGGCATGTATCCATCTCTTATGGGATCCTTTGGTTGTCCTGCATTTTTTTTTATGATCGGGTCTAGTTTCGGTGAGTCTTCATTGTCATTGAGATTGGTGTCTTTTCGCACTACCCATATGGAAGATCCTTGGATTCTTCCTACACCGAGTCCTTCGTGTGAGCCTATCAGAATAGACGTGTTGTTTCCTACAACAATGATAGCATATCAAGCGAATCTTGAATGTGTTGTAGAGCCTAGTCCTTCCTCTTCACAGATGGAGGAGGAGGACCCATATGTGTTTCCTACATGGCAAGTTGAGTCTTCTCACATGCATGACTGCCTTGATAGTGTTTTTAGATCAAATGAAGCTATTATTGAGGCCATGTTTAGAGTTGAGCCACCTTGGGAAGAGTTACATCATATATCTTATTTTCTTCCCGAGCTTGATGGTTTGGAGTGTGAAGAATTTAGGGAGATTCTTAGTGAGAGAGTCACGTGGTTCCATTGAGCTCTCTTGGTCCAATGGCTGATGGGAACATGGTGAATATATCTCCTACTATCCCTATCAATATCTCTTGCGATCCTGGCAAGATTGAGAATGTCTATATTGGGGAAAAATGTTCCCATGCTAAGATTCAAGAGTATACTGAGCTGTTCAAAGAATTTCATGATGTATTTGCTTGGTCATACAAAAAAATTCCAGGTATAGACCCTCGCATTGTTGAACATGAAATTAAAACTTATCCCAATGCTAAGCCTCTTCGACAACACTTGTGTGTGGTGAATCCTAGAAAAGCACCCGCGATTAAGGCTGAGACAGAAAAGCTATTGAATGTCAGTTTTATCTACCCCATTCCCTTGATGGAGTGGGTTTCAAATCATGTTTCAGTTGATAAGAAATAGGGAACGATCTGTATATGCACTGATTTCCATGACTTGAATCATGTCTGTCTGAAGGACAATTTTCCCACACCATTTATTGATCAAATTTTGGATGAGTGTGCGGGAAGCAAGGTATTTTCCTTTATGGACGGCTTTTATGGTTACAATCAGATACAGATCAAACCTGAGGACCAACATAAGACTGCATTTATTTTTCCTTGGGGTACCTTTGCATATCGGAAGACGCCTTTCAGCCTTAAAAATGCTGGAGCCACTTTTCAGCGGGCTATGACCTTGATCTTCCATGATCTCAAATTGATTATTGAAGTATTTTTGGATGACCTTGCTACTCATTCTCATAAGAGGATGCGTCATTCCTACCATTTGAGATTAGTGTTCAAAATATGCCACCATTACTTGGTTAGGTTAAATCCTCATAAGTGCATATTTTGCGTGAAGTCTGGTCGCTTATTACAGTTCATTGTCTCCAGGGAGGGTATAAGAGTCGACCCTTTGAAGGTTGAGTCAATACTTCAATTGTCTCTCCTGAGAAACATTAGACATCTTCAATGTTTTCAAGGCATGGCAAATTTCTTGCAGAGATTCATGGCTAACTTTTCCAATTTGAATAGAGGCTTTATGTGTCTCTTGAAGAAGGACACTACCTTTTGCTAGGATGAGTGAGCCCAGGAGTCCTTTGATGCACTTAAACGAGCCTTAGCATCGGCACTGGTGATTAGTCCACCCGATTAAAGCCATGAATTTTTACTTTATGTGGCCGCGTCCATGGAGACGATTGGTATGGTTTTCGTTCAGAAGGATGAGGAGCTCTAGGAGCATGTCATATATTATTTGAGCCAAAACCTTATAGATACATAGATCCGTTATTCCCATGTGGAGAAACTTGCCTTAGCTACCGTTCATATGGTTCAAATATTGACACTATATTCTCCTTCGCTAGACCTTGGTGGTAGCCCATGTCAATCGATTTCAGTTCATCCTCACTAGAAGGATGATCGAGGGAAAGTATATTAAGTGGATTTCCATCTTGCAAGAATTTGATCTTGATTTTTTTTGGCGAAATCGAAAAAATCGTTGATTTTTGTGGAGCTTATATCTTATTTCCCAAGTGAGGAGGAGGGGGAAGTTTGTGAAGATACATTTGTCAATGAGCACATTTTTATGATCTCAACTTTGGATTCATGGTATGGGGATATTATCATATATTTATAGACATTGAAGGTCCCTACTCACCTTTCATGGGATGAACGATGACGGTTATGTCATGTATCCAAGAATTACCTCATAGTGGATAACACCTTATACGGCCATGGGGTAGATTCCATTTTACGTCATTGTTTAACTCATGAGGAGGCTGAGCTTGTGTTGAATGATATCCATGGAGGGGAGTGTGGTGGTCATTTATCTGGGATTTCTACAACCCAAAAAATCTTGAGAGTAGGTTATTTCTGGTCGTCAATCTTTAAAGATTGTGTCAATGTGGTCAAGGAGTACCACCCTTGCCAGGTGTTTACACGTAATATGCACTCATGTCCTACCCCGTTACATCCAATTATCACCTCTGGTCCCTTCACTAAGTGGGGGATTGATTACATGTATTGCAACCTAGCTTCAGCTGGGGGACATCATCATATTATCGTGGCTGTTGACTATTTCACGAAATGGCCTGACGCTATGCCCATGGTTAAATCTGTTGGTGAGATAGCCGCACATTTTGTATTCAACCAGATCATTACTCATTTTTGTATTTCGAAGGAGCTTGTCATTGACCATGGTAGGAACTTTCAGAATCAGATGATGGAAGAGTTGGCCTCGAAGTTAGGGTATAAACAGGAGCATTCCTCCTTTTATTACCCTCAAGCGAATGGACAGGTTGAAGCAATGAACAAATCACTTAAGTCCATTCTCCAATGAACCATCACACAAAGCAAGACCAATTGGCATATCATGTTATATCCTACTTTATGGGCTTATAGGACCACAGTTAAGACTGCCACCAATTTTTCTCCATATCAGCTTGTACATGGAGTGGAGTCTGTATTATTGGTTGAGTGTGAAATCCCTTCTTTGAAGCTAGCCATAGAGCTCTTACCAGACACTTCACCATTGGAGGAATGTTTGGTCCACTTAGAGCAGCTTGATGAGCAGTACCGAGATGCCTTGGTGGCTCTAGAAGTGAATAAGCATCGTGTTAAGGTTTAGTGTGATGAATCTATCCATTCGAAGAGGTTTAGTGAAGGAGATTTGGTCCGTTTGTGGGATCAAACTAAAGAACCATTGGGGCTAGGAAAGTTTAACCCCATGTGGCATTGTCCTTATGTTGTTAAACATGTGTTAGAGAAGGGTGCATATGAGCTAGTGGATTATGAGGGGACAGCCTTGGCGGAGCCTAGAAATGGGCTCTATCTTAAAAAGTACTATGCATAATCCTCAGCCAGGGCTGACTATTGTATATTATTGTACAATATTTTTCATAGTTAGGTTTTTCTTGTGGTGATCGGGTTTGTTGATTAGATTCTGTTTCTTATGGAAAATGTCAATGGAGTCTTCCATCTATATAGGATTCACGTATGGTGCTAGCCGTCACACTCAACAATCAGCCTCTGCTACTTGGGTGATTTATAATCCTATGGGTCAGGTATTGTCTTCAGGAGGCATATGTTTACGGCCCTCTTCAAACAATGTTGTTGAGTATAGTGCCACTATCGAGCTTCTATGGGATGCCATTTCACATGGTGTTCTCTCTCTTGAGGTACGTCTTGATTCACAGTTAGTAGTGTCATAGCTTAATGGCTTGTATCATGTTAGGGATCCGACATTATTACAAATATTCTTACGTGTGAGATTGTTAGAATGACAATTTGACAACATAACATACATACATGTTCCAAGAATTTATAATCAAGTTGCTAACTCATATGCTAAATATGTGTTAGATTGGCATTTGTTTCATAGAAAATAAGCTTATAACAAACATACATTTTTACACATGTAAATAAATAAATTTATCATCATAAAAGTTTTTCATTAAACGTCCAAAATGTGATAATACATAAGTGTCATAATACAAAAATGGGGCTTCTGAGCCAGCAAAATATAAATACATGGTAGTACAAAATGTATCACTCCCAGGTATCTAATCCTAGGGAGGAGGAGGGGGGTTCTGATCATGGAATGTCACCATGGCTCTAGCTATCCATTGAAATAACCGTACCCATGCTCGTGGTACACCCACCACCTAACACTGCATGGCCTCAGGCAAGTCCTTGACTTGCGCCATGGGTACCCTATGTGTCAGCCACAAGAAGTTGGTATGAATGATTTGGAGCATCTGCTCCACATCCACACCCATAATGTCATCTACTCTTCCTCTTTGTCTATGACCAGCCTAGATCCAAATACTAGGCTCTATAAAGCACCAAGAAAGATCAAATCACCTGAGGTGAAAACCTCTTCTCAGGTATTGCACTCAAGGAGCTTTTCGAGGGGAGGTTTGCACCTCAGGAGATTTGATCCCTCTCGGTGCTTGATAGAGCCTAGGATTTGGATCTAGGTTGGTTCCAGTCGTGGGAGTTGACATAAAATTGGAGTTTGATCAACATTGTAAGGAATAGGTTAACTTGAAAACACAGATATAATTATGAGGATTATCATGATGTACGTAATAAGTATTAAGGTTTGAGTAAATTGTTAATATGGAAAATAAAGACAATAATTTGGTAAGGATTAAATAAATGAGAATATGGTTCACATCGTGATCATTCTCAATCTATCTTCTTCATATTTTCTTATCTTCACTCCTGGTAGTTTTGACATCTTCTCATATCGATCATATGAGAATGGAGGTTCAAATCGTAGACCTGCAAAATCTTTAATTCGAGATATTGCTGTAAATGTCATACCCTGCCTCTCTTGCTTTCCAATATTAATAGTATCTCTCTCCAATGTCAATCCTTGTGACTTATGGATTGTTAAACCCTAAGCGAGTTTCAATGGAAGTTGTTTTTTATTACCTCTTTCTATAGATGTAATAGGAACAACTTGAGGAAACAATTCATCCCATGATACCCCCACATAATTATCAAATTTAATTAAAACATAAGTGGGTGGTTCTGGAGGCGAACTTCCTGGGTTATATACAAGTTGTTGTATAACTCCAAGAGCACCATTAACGAGGCTTGCATCAGTCCAGAGGTTTGATGTGAGCATTACCCTTGCTCCTATGGCTATAAGTAATTCAAGTTCCAACCCTTCTTCATCTCCTTCCATAGAATAGTTGCTTCTTACAGATGTAGCAATACTGATCGCAATGGGACAGTTTAGGCTTCTTAATAAACACTTCTTATGACAGTTTACATAATCATTTGTTGCAAACAAATGTATCACCTTATCGAAAGAATTTTTCAATGTTGCATGTACAGAAGTATCTGTATGAGTCATCAATAATTTCCAATCCTCTATTGTTGGAACTGCATCTCTAATATTCATTAACAAATTATGAAAAGATAGTTGTTCATTTCTTTGTCCATTTTGTTGAAACATAGTATCGAGGGTCACAACTGTTGTGACTGTGTTCCACAATTCTTTTGCAAGACCTTCCGATGCATATATAGGCTTATCCATGACAGGTGGCAATTGTCCCAAATCACCAACCAATATAATTGATCTTCCACCAAAAGGTATAGTAGCATTTTCTGGGAAGGCTTGGTGAAGTCTTGAATCTATTTTGATTAATAGATTTTTTCCAATAAAACTCATTTCATCGATCAAAAATATATTTAACATTCCTCAACTCTTCTTGTATGTTAATTAAACTTGGTCCTCGTAAAGAATTAATTTCTTTGATCGGTATATGAAGTGCAGAATGAATTTTTCTTGTGGATATGTTGAAAGATTCCACCCCTATAGGAGCTAGAAGAAGTAATGGACTTTTCCCTAGACGCGAGAGATTTTCAAGTGTATTTTTCATGGGTCCAATCAAATATGACTTTCCGGTACCTGCAGTTCCTTGGATTATCATGCGCAGTGGATCAACCCCCATTCTATAATGCTCAAGGATAACATTGTATGCTATTCTTTGCTAATCCCCCAAACTATCAATTGAGTAAGACTTTGCATGTTGATTAGTAGAAATTGTTTTCAATTTTCGCATATCAGAGATGAAATGTATTGCACGACTGGAGGTCTCTTCATTTACAAAAGTAGTGTTCCAATCATTCATACAATCAAGATCCCTATGTCCAAGCATTTCAAACTCATTGTAATTTATAAATTGATTTTTATATAATCCACAAATGATCTCCCATTCATGCTGCCTGGAATCTCTTTGTGGATTTGGGCATTCTTCTTCATCGTTGGATTCAACTCGAGCATATGTAGGCACAGGTTTGTGATCAACATGCCAAGGTATATATTGCAAATTTTTTCAATTCTGTAAAATTTCATCAGATGTGTGGCCTATATCTCTTCGAAAGTCACAAATTTTTTTGTACAAAACCAACTCAGACCAACAGAATTCAACAAATTTCTCATCTTTTCGATCAGGAATAGAGTTAAATATAGGAAACACACGTACAATAGATGCATTAATTCGTGGTAACCATTTTTCCCCCCGTCAACGTTTGTCATATGACCAATATTTTGCAACATCTATCAATGTAAGTTGCTCCATATTCTCTGGTCGCTTAGTATATGCATCAATTAGAGAATTATCATTGTCAGCATTATATGTTTCAACTTGTACTTGTTTGAAAACCTTCATACCAACATTTAGAACCACAAAATGACGGCTACATTCTGAAAGAGGAAGCTCTAGAAGCATATGGAATGTCTCCTGTGCACCAATGTCTCTATCAACAATGGATTCACACAACAAACTTTTATATGCACGTGCTACTGGTTCGTTTGGATTTTGGATAGAAGAGACCCGCATCAACATATTGTGGAAAGTTTCAGATCCCTTTTTGATTTAGTAGCATATTTGGCTATGTAATTAGTAACAATGCACTTGGAAAGTACAGGCTGCCAATCTATATTAGCCCTCCACATCATCAGTGTTTCACGATTGTGTTCATTCACTTTGTCATCATTTCTTCTAGGTTCATACTTTTTTTCTCCTTGTTCATCAATGTAAATTTTTGATTCGTCACATAGATCCCATGGTGCGTGGTACCGACATACCAATTTTCCTTCTTTCTTTCGAAGACAACTTCTCTCATTGCAGCTAATATGACGCTCAACACAGTTAAGAATTTCTTCATAATCAGTCATTGGATCCGACTGAAATATTTGTTCTGTGCCTTTTACACAAGGATGATAATCTACATTATCTCCAATTTGAATATTTCGTTTATGTCCCTCACGTGGATTTATTGGATGCACACAATTTTCAAAATACTTTTTTGTAGATAATTTCTCTAGGATCATCCCAATTTAGAGTGTCCATGTTGGGACCATTTTTTAACCAAAGAAACCCATGGACATGAGGAGATCCATGATGTTGCCATTCATAGCGAATCCAATAATCTGTAGCTTGATGAAAATGTTCGAAAACCTCTTCTCAAAAAATTGTATGTCCCAAGTGCATATAATGTGCCACGATGTGAGGATTATCAATTACATTTTGACGTCGCCATTTCCTCGCTTCACGTGGATCTGTAGGACTTGTTCCTGGCATTAATTTATGCAAATTAGGCCATTGCATATCTGCTGCACTTAGTGTGAAGAATATTGTCGGACAACCTATCTGTTGAATCAAGTCAGATAACTCTTGACGACACTTGCTCCAATATGCACGTGTGCCTCTTAATACCATTCCAAATATCATTAATCTTTCTCCCAATCTTGAATCTGGAAGATTTTTTAAATGTTGTCGTAACTCCTCCATTGTTGTGGGTAGTTCACTAATATTCTTTTTTACAAAAACTATTGATGAAGCTTGAGCACGATGTCTCATTATGATATTTAGTAAAAAATATCTAAAGAGAGGGTGCCTTCCAAATCTGTTATCACGATATCTGAGAAGATGTTTTGCATACTCATGTAGATGGAAATTTCACATTCACGGTTGTAACCAATCAGCCTCTCCTTTAGGGAACAATGCTGGAAATGCCATATCAAATAATCCAACAGTGTTATACTCATTAATCGGAGATGAACCAATGCCAGGCCAATTAAGCACATCAGTTGATTGCTCATTTGCGTTATTTTCATATAGATTAGGATTATTTCCCCATGCTCTAATAATTTCTATCTCTCATGGTGCACTTGGAAGCATTGATGCAAAAGAAGTTGTTTGTAAACCGTCTAACATGTCATCAACTCTTGGTCTCCCTTCCAACATTGCAAATTCTGTTTCATCGTCAATATCAGGAAGTGTAACAGAATTAAGCATATGTGAGATATCTGTTGCATTTTTAGGTAACTCTTCTACTGCATCATAATCCACTCGAACATCTTGATAATATGGATCATTCTGAATCTGATATAATAATGCATCCATAACTTTTTGTTTTCTAACAGTGAAATCATAACTGGATCCTTGTCATCCTTTTTTTCTCACAACGACCATCAACTCCAAGTTGTTAATATGTCGTGGCAATGTCTTAGCAACATCTTTAATCTCTTGCAGAAAAATAATGGTGTGTCCTCGATATTTGTATTGTCCACCAATTGAATGCATCACCGGAAAAATAGGACTTGCACATGCTATCAACATCTCTTCAACTTGTGTGAGATCTTGAAGGACACGCGGTTGAAATCCTGGATCCATGTGGTTTGCAGTTGAGAATATATGATTAGATCCCTCTATCATACATCGCAAGCACATTGGACCTATACTTGTATTACGTATGTGTACTCCAGCATATGACTCCTAGCAGACATGACACATTTGCACCTCTGCAAATTGATCAATTCGTTCATGAAATTTGTGATGTGTAGTATACATTTGTTCAGATGGTACCGATATATTATCATCAATTTCAATCTCCTTATGTGGGACCATATTAGTATTTGGAATCACTTGAGCATCTCTCATAGTTAGTTTTCCTGGTACACTGGTTGAATGTTGTCTTTGTCGTTCTCCAGTTTGATTTATTTGTTGTTCTGCAAATCGATTTCTTTGTTCATCCAATCGCTTCAAATTTCTCTCTCGATACGCTCTTTGTCGATCAGCGTTTCATTTTATTAGTTCTTCTCATTCTTGTGTTGTCAATTCGACTAAATTTCTTTTTCGAGATTCTTTTCATCGAGCTGCGTGTTGTTTTTTTTGTTCTTCTTCTGTTTCTGCTGACATTTCGCTTGTCCTCTGGTCATTCTGTACATTTTGATTTATTTGTTGTTCTACTGCTGTCACTTCTATTGTCATTAGGTCACTTCGTGCATTTTGATTATTTATTTTCTCTTCCGATTGCTTCATCCATCTCTCTTGATATGCTCTTTGTCGATCATTGTTCCGTTTTCTTTGTTCTTCTCGTTGTTCTGATGTCAATTCCTCTAACTTTCTTTTACGATATTCCTTTTGTCGATCTGTGAGTTGTTTTCTTCGTTCTTCGCTTTATTCTACTGTCTTTTGGTCCAACTGTCTTATTTGAAATTCTTTTTGTCGATCTGCGTTTTGTTTTCTTCTTTCTTCTTGTTGTTTTGCTGTCTTTTCATAATATTTGCTTCCTTCGCCTATTTATCTCCTAGCAGCTTCCGCATGCACATCTTCCATTTCTAGTTTAGTCACTATATAAAAAATGTCAAACATTAACATATCTGCTGACATTTATGCATCTAGGAAATATAAACTAAAAGCAATGCACCGCTAGAATAACAACTACATTGAGAAAAATGCAATAAAAAAAACATATACTAAAAACTATGCAAGTATACAACTCAATTTACATGAAATTCTAAATGACCAAATGCTATATATTTTCAAGACAAAAAGGTGATCTAGGAGGATTGAACCTTGCACCTCACACCCATTATCCCAACACCCTCACCAATATAGCACAAGTAGTTCCTATTATGCATGGCAAAGATTTTATATATATACCCGTGACATACCTAAATTTAATATTTTTTAAGACACAAAGTTGATCTAGGAGGATTGAACCTTGCACCTCACACCCATTATCCCAATATCCTCACCAATATAGCACAAGTAGTTCTTATTATGCATGGAAAATATTTTTTATATATACCCGTAACATACCTAAATTTAATATTTTTTTAGGACAAAAAGTTGATCTAGGAGGATTGAACCTTGCACCTCACACCCATTATCCCAACACCCTCACCACTATACCACATGTAGTTCCCATTATGCATGGCAAAGTTTTTTTATATATACCCATGACATACCGAAATTTAATATTTTGTAAGACAAAAAGGTGATCAAGGAGGATTGAACCTTGCACCTCACACCCATTATCCCAACATCCTCACCACTATACCATAGGTAGTTCCTATAATGCATGGCAAAGATTTTTTATATATACCTAAACTTAATATTAATTTATATTAAATTTAAATATTAATTTATATTAATTTTAATATTAACTTATGTTAAATTTAAATATTAAATGTAATTATTAATTTATATTAAATATAAATATTAATTTATATTTATATTAATTTTAATATTTTTAATATTAAAATCCAGCGTGAGTGGAGAGCCTGGCACTGAGTGGCCTAGACGCCATCCCCCCCGAGTACATGAGACCTATGGAGGAGAGACCCACTGTGGGTGTTTTCAACTTGAATACGCCAATGACCACACAGTGGGGAAGATAGCGGGGTACGGTTCGAAGCTCGCCAACAACGCCATTGGTCAGCTTGAATGGGATAACTACTACTTCCACCTCCTCTGGCCTGAAAACCATAGAGAAATGACCACCTTCTCACGTACTTGAGGGGAATGGAATCCAGGCCACTCAGTGACGAGATTTTTGGACAATTGTATCTAGTTCTGTAAATGGTCCAAAATCCCCTATCGCGGGCCGGTATTCGCTTCACCGACATCCTTTCATATTGGGGATATCAAAGGACTTCCAGATTAGATCTATAATACACAGGAATCTCATTCATATTTTCTGAAGCTACATCATGATGATAATCAATTGCAAGCTCAAAAAGAAGGACCAGTAAAATTGCTTATTTGGAATATTGCCCAAACTGGAGAATTCACAGAGGAAATCACTTCAATCCCCTTGAAGGTCCATTGGTCCTCTAATATGGCACATAAATTCCTTATGCGAATAGATTGTAAGTCAATGCTTTTGTCATTACACACTGTAGACTAAAAGAAATATTTTCATCTAAGATCTCTACATAAGTGATACTAGATATCTACGTGATACACTGGCATAATCGTTATTCTTTGTGTAGGTGACTTAATACAGCTTTGCACATGGCACTGCATATTATCTCAAAATAAGGTGACATGTCTATTTGGATCACAATAAACAGAAACGCATTTCTGCGTGTGTGAGCTCAGAGAAATAAAAAAGAACTTTGCGAGGACGATCTACCAGCTATATGAGCAAATAAAAATCTTAACGAAATTTTCCCAATTTTCCAGAAGTTATAGTATTGAACTAACTTGGCTTGAACTTGGAACAAATCGAATTTTGAAGGACATAACTCTAGGGTTTTATGATCAAATAAAAATCTTAATGAAATTTTCCCGAACGAACATGGCCCCAACTTTGAACAAATCGAAGTCTGAAGGACAGACCTCTGGGGTTTTATGATCGAATAAAAATCTTAACGAAATTGTCCCGAAGTTACAGTACCAAACGTACTTGGAACAAATCGAAGAGAGAAGGACAGACCAAAGCATGAGCGCCTAGTGCGTCTATTAAAGAATAATTAAAGAATAAAAAAGTGTAATATCCAGATGGTAGAAAAGAGTATGAACCTGGCCAGCATAATGACCTTCACTCCTAAGGAAACTGAAACTTATGAGAATCAGGCATAATCTTAAGGCATGTGTAGGCGGTAGGGGAGGACGCGGAGGGGAAGGGGCTGCCAGTGGAGCTGGAGCTGCTGAGGAGGGGAGGTTGCTGCCAGTGGAGCTGGAGCTGGGGAGGAGGTACAGGAAGCCTGTTCTGACATGGTTCAGAGCTTTTTGAAAAAAAAAATGCAATGTTCTCTATAAAAAATTCATGTTACTTGAAATGAAGAATTAAAATTATGCAATGTCCACCTTGTTAAGCGATCAGATTCCTGGTCTGGAATAATTGCTTGATCGGATTCTTCGTCTCTAATAGCTCCTTGAGAATAATTTTTTTTTTTTATATAATACTTTTGTTGTTTGTATTAATATAGGGAGTGTATTTCAAATGAAACGTTATGACCTTACATTATTAGGCCGACAAAATATTTACTACTTTTTACATTAGTTATTCAATATTACAAATTTTACATCAGGTTACAAGATCTCTCCCATAATATTCACTACTACTATCCCTATTATTTTTTGCCGACATGTTAGTAATGTTACATCACATTACAAGATCTCTCCCATAATATTCACTTTCATTATTATTTTTTGCCGACATGTTAGTAAAGTTACATCACATTACAAGATCTCGCCCATAATATTCGCTTTCACTATTATTTTTTTCCAACATGTTAGTAACGTTACATCACATTACAAGATCTCTCCCATAATATTCGCTTTCACTATTATTTTTTGCCGACATGTTAGTAACGTTACATCACGTTACAAGATCTCTCCCATAATATTCACTTTCACTATTATTTTTTGTCGACATGTTAGTAACGTTACATCATGTTACAAGATATCTCCCATAATATTCACTTTCACTATTATTTTTTGCCGACATGTTAGTAACGTTACATCACGTTACAATATCTCCCCCATACTGGGCTGTAGAGCACCTCTCGGTGCAACAAGGGAAACTGTCAGGCCATTGTGGTCCTACATATACATACATATGACAAGATGTCACTATGTGTTGTCTCGCAAAAACATGTCTTTTGGTTCCATATATCAAAAAACAAAAAAAATTAAATAATTCAAAAAACTTAAAAAGAGGGCTGGGATTCATTAACAATGTCACTGTATGCCAATCTTGGTGGTAGAGGCATGTTGATATCTCCCCAAAATTCTATCCCTGCATAGGGGTAATCATCGATGGAAACTATCTACCGCCGCCACCATGGAAAGAAATCAACTGGGTAGGGGTTGGAAACCCTACTCCACCCAGTCTGTGCATTGCATATTCCCAACGTTGTTGGGCTAGATCTCAAAACCCATGAAGAGGAACGTCAACTCTAGGGATAAGTCCCGAAACATGCTCAAAGAAGAATGTGCTCAGTATACTACTGAAACCGAAGTTTCGTACCCTGCCCATCTTGCAGTCGCTGAGCTGTTGCTTCATGTTACTCAACAGTGCAGTACTCCAATCATAAACTGTGGGTCTCATGCACTCCACTGCATAGAACATCAAGGGCCATGAGGCCTGGTGGAGTGAGGCTAGCCCTACTATCATGCCGAGTGTTAGTAGTATGGCCTTTAGGCCTAGCACCTGTATGGAGTTAGTTGGGATCTGACTCCTGACCTTCTCCATGTCTAGATAACAATGTATAGCTACATACTCATCTATGGTGAGGCCACCTCCGGGCCCACAAGAATATAGCTTCACCACTTTCCCCCGTTGGGACAATCCAATAATGAAGTATATGTCCTCCACCTCTATAGTGAGGGACATCTCGTCGATCTGGAAAGACTCTGAGTCAGGATCCCAATAGTCTACTAGCATCTACAGCAGTCTTGGTTTGGCCCTTAATCCACCTAGACACCAAAACTTGTAGAGCCCGCATGCATGAAGAGCTAGTTGAGCCATTAGATTGCCCCGTACTACTTCTTCTACATCCCCGTGCTCTTATTCCCTCCATTCTAGAACCATCTTGCACATTGAATTTAATTTTTGGTCATTAAATGTCATAGAAAAACTTAAACGTGGCTGCATACGTGACTATTTGCTAAACAACCGTGTATGTACACGATTATTTGCTAAACAACTGCGTATGTATGCAACTTTGAGCCCTTTTTCCGCATATAGCCAGCCCTATACGCGAAAAAATCCTTGATTTCTGCGTGGGCCGAGGCACATATTTTATATTGGCCTAAAAATCGATTTGGACCATGGAAATTTGAAAAATTTACATGCAAATGAAAGAGCAAGGCATGCGAAGTTACCTAGAAAAAATGGTGTCCGGTTCCACCGGCTGAAACTCTCGAAATTCGCATTTGAAGTTCTGAGCTCAATTGGGTAAAAATTTCAAATGTTATATAATGTTTTGAATTTTTTACTATTTATTGAAAATTTTTACCCCCTTTCTATAGTTTTGGACCATTTCTGACCCCTTTGGACCGTTTTTTGACTAATATGATGATGTAGGAGATTGTTTTGAGCGTTGTTTCGACCATTGTTTTGACCCGTTCGTGCCAATTTCAAGTATGATGTTTAAACTGGCATATAGGTTAGATTTCACCTCCATTTGCATTTTGCATGACCTTATGACCATTTCATCATAACCGTAGGTATGAACCCATTCTATCCTATCACAGAACCTTCTTGCTGTTTTAGAAGTGACATGATGTGAATGGTAGAGTTTGACCATACATGGGTACCCTAGTTAGCTCCTTGTTTGCGTTTGGTGCCCATGCCGATAGTTTGTCCTTTAGGGTGTGGGAGTCCATTGTATAGTATCGCCATGACATTTTACAAGAGCCTCATACTCCTCTTGATCATTTTGCTGGCCTGTTTCCCTAGGACTCCCTTATGTCAAGTCGTAATTGCATTATCATGAGCTTTGCCTGCCTCGTTGAGCCTTATGCTGGCTTCCATGACTTTGAGTATCAGCCATACAACCCGAGCTTGTTTCATGTCTAGCCACGCAGAGCCATTTTATATATCCTTTATAGCTTGATTCCCTATTTTTACCGGTAGGGGACTTTCCCCTGAGTGTCACTATCCTACACATATGTCCTTGAATTGAGCATACATATGTTCCACTACTTGGAACTAGTTTGTTTTCCCATTTGACACTTGTCTCCTCCTATTTTGTAACTTTAAAGCGATTTTATTCTTTTTCAAGCTTTTCAAATATTTGAAAAAGTCCAAAAAAAAAATTAAATAACCAAAAAACCGGACAAGAAAAGATGTTATCTTTGGTAGCAGTCGAGTCGTGTCACCTTTGAACAGAGCACTGTGTATCACATCCATTGGTTGGGTTAATAGTTTGACTTTAGGAGTTGTACTCATTTATCTGAGTTTATCTCCATCGACTGGTTAAGATTCCAATCCCTATGGAGCCTCTATCAATGCGTCCTGTGTCTCAGAGATATCCCAGTTTTGTATATCGATTCTATGCTACCTACATTCAGTCACCATTCACCTTTATGCTCTTGTTCGAAGGAATTTGAAACCTTAGTCGACCATTCCTCAGTTATCTTGACTTTGCATGTCGGCCATTCCCGGTACAGTTACTGGTTTGTGCATCTTATGATCAAGTCCTTCCACATTATATAGATTTGCTGAGTACCTCGTGTTGGATGATGGGGCATGCCTTAATTCCCTCCTTCCAATGGATTTCATCCCATATACTTTAGATAATTTATTCTAGGATAGGAATCTAGAGTCATTTTTGAGTGCCTTGAGACTTGCATACATCAGTGGCAGGTTCTCTCACCATCGATAGTTTTTGGGAATACATCAAATGTCCCCTAATCAATGGATTCTCTCAAGTGTTTGAACTCAACATATTTATTAACACTTGTTAGTTTACACTCTAGTACCTTGATTCCCATTTTCATTATTGGTGGGTGATCTTGCGTCTGTTAATGGTATACATCAATGATCGGTAATCAGACAATGGACTACTATGTTCGACCTCGACACCTCTATTCACATAGTAGGACATGTACTCATAGCAGTTTGTGTAGAAGACCTTCCAGATTTGTGGCATCTCTTATATGCTACCTCCTTGATCGTGCCAGTTTTCATGAGATTTCAGCTCTCGTGACTTGATTCCAGTATATGTCAGACATTTCCAGCCATTATGGAGACCTTGATCCATTATATATCTTCAGTCTTCATGGAGATCATGATCCTTTGTATATCTTCATCATGGAGATTCTGATCTATTTATATTGTACATGGCGATTACCACACATGTCATATTCTATCATGCCTATTCATGGCCATTGTAATCTTATGTATCCGGGACTGCTATATCTACTTGCAGTTATGTGTAGAGATTTATTATTGTATTTTACTGATTAGATGGCTGGTTCTTCCACTAGGTTCTTCATCACTCCACTTCTGGGATGGACTTATAATGTGTTTCAAACATCGTATGACCCCTCTGACCTCACACATTAGGGGGCATCTGTTACAACTGATTTTACCACACATGGTGAATCACATCTTTATGTCCTTCCTTGTCCCTCTGTAGACTCTTTAGAACCCATGGACCATTTTTGTACCTTTTATGTTTCCAAGATCATCCATAAAAACATGCAATAATTGCCATATGCGACTTTTAATCCCTTTCTCGCGTATATACATGGATTTGACCTTTAACCTTGTGTACATTGGGATGTGTGCAAATGGCCAAATTATTTTGGAGTGTTACTTGATGTGGATCTGACTCACTTGTATCCTGGTATTCCATATGCCTTGAGATCGCTCAGATTCGACCTTTCATTACCCCATTGAAGAGCTATATAAGGAACCCTTTGGATACATTGAAGAAAAGAGGAATTGAAGAGCAAGAAAACTATAGTCCATTGTTGCCGGAGCTTATACTTGAGTCTACATCCCTTTGTCCCTTGGATCACTTTTGTGTTCTTCCCAAGCTTGCATTTTTCTTGTGAGCTTGCTATCGAGAGATGGAGGATTGAAGTGGTGGAGGCCCAAGTGGGGGAATCAGTTTCTCCGATTCACAGACATCCGATAGAGGTTGTCACTATTGTAATCTCTATTTTATATTAATAGAAATATCTTTTCTTGTCCAATAATGTGTGTTTAAATGAGTATTTGATCCATAGATGCTTTTAAAGGCTTATATGTTATTGATTATATATGATAGAGTAGGTCTAACAAAATTATATATAGTATGCTTGTCTTGTTTGTTGAGTGTTGAGGAAGTAATTTATCAATACAATATGGAGTTGGAAAGCTCAATGGGGATCTACATCAACTGTCTAGAATAAGGTACGAATCAAGATCCTTTAGTGTTAGATATTTGGTTTCTCTTGCATATAGGAAGGGATTGATTTCTGGAGTCAAGCTCTCTGTTGTGGTACCCCAAGCCATAGGATCTAATAATTAACACATGGTGATGATTCCATGTTATAATTCAAACAACTAGGGGTCTAATAATTAATGTAATACTCACTTTGATTTGCAACAGAGATTAGCAGAAAATAGAGAAGAAGAGTGAGGTAGAAACACATGAGAGAGAACTCAATTGGAAGAATTTCCATCTGTATTATATTCAACAAGATGTTTACATTTATAATATGTTCTCAATAGATAAATTTGAGATCCTTGGAGTCAATGTAATTACCTAGTAGTAGAGAAGTCTTATCTTGACTAATTCCTCAATCTATGACAAGTGTCAATCTCCAAATCATAGTGAATGGTCACGAATTGAATACGTGATCCTAGGTAGGCCATGAGTGATGAAAATACAGCTAATGATTGGATTATATGAGAAAAAGAAGGAATAGGTTGAGGAAAAAAAATGGCAAGATTTCCCAAAAAATCCTAGCACTTCTAGTTCATCTTAATCTAAGAGAAAAGTAGTATAAAGCAACCTTACCTCAGAAAAGTAGGACAAAGAACAATTTTCACTATAACTCACAAAGGCAAAATAAAATAAGGAATTTGGGTGATACAATAGTCTATGATGGTCAAATGTGTACAAACTATGGTCCAAGACTCTATACTATGCACTAGGAAGCCTAAAACACATGGAAAAACTTGACTAAACACTTAGGAAATTAAATAATGATGTAGTGACCTAATGTCTAGATGGAATTATGTTCCAACATCCCCGTCCCCTACCCTTCCCCCTCCCTTACGCCTAGGTTATGGTAGTGAGAAATGAAGCCAAAATTAGGACCCAGGAAACAAGTCCTATGGTCACCCTTTACATTATTAATCCAAATGGACAGAGGAAAGAGTTAAAACCTAGTGGGAAAATCCCCCCTCAAGAATGGACATGAAAGAAAGGAAACCAAAAATTATGCTCTCCTAAACTTGACGAAAATACTTAGAGGAATTTTCCTCTTTGTAAGAAGAGGAATATGCTCCCATGTGTGGATAAAATTTTGCTTCTCTTCATACTTGAATTTCGAACCAACCAGAGTGAGAGAAAATTGGAATGCATTGATTAGGAGAAGGAGGTCCAACATGAACTTTGAACCAATGTTGGTGAGAACATAACCAAATAAAGAGTCAAGTGACTCTTGATGAACTTGAGAGTATAAATTTAAACCAAGAGAGGTGAGATCAATCCCAATAATATGGAACCAAAGTCCCAAGTGCACCAATTTAATGGAAATGTCTCCATCTTCAAGTGAACTCTCAAGAAATGGGTCAATAATCATAGAGGAGTAGGTAGAAAGCATGAGTTCATTAGATGGGAGTGCAAAAGAAGTACTCTTGAATTTGATCTATCCTTCAGAACATCTAGGATATCACTAGATTGTGCACCGTCATCTTGTGAAGTATGCACAAGATAAACAACAACTGACATGCCATACTCAAAATTTGAAATAGAAGAATTATAGGAGAACCGTGAGAGATGGATATCATTGAGTTCCTCTTGCATATGCACAACTTCATTAGTTTAACCTTATTCTTCTAGATCATCCTCATGGGAAGGAGAGGAATTTGATACCACTTTGACTTGTAGAGTAGAAGAGGAAGAGGGAATATCTTCAATAGTAGATTCATGAGATATAGAGGAAGCATTCGAATCAAAGAGAAAGTTATCAACAGACTAGAGCAGTTATATCTGGAATTATCTTCTTCATCTTGAACAACTTCAAAAATTGTAGCTGCAAATAACACTCTAAAGATCTATATGGAATATTAATTGATTCCAATGTGCTTTTCTTTAGTCAGTAAGCACATTCAAGGATGCATCACCTAGGTGGACCCCAATGGTGAAACCAAAGAAATCAAGACAATTACCCCAAGATTTATGTGGTAACTCCACTACTTTTGGTGTGTTACTATAAGCAATTATGCTCAACCTAATATCTGATACATGTTAGAATTATATGGTGATGATGCTAAGTCATAATTCGCATAGCTAAGGACCTAAGAATTAATGTAATCCTCACTTAGGTTTGCAATAGAGATTAGTAAGAAATAGAGAAGAAGAGTGAGCTAGAAACATGAGAGAGAACTCAATTGGAACAATTTCCATCTGTTTATTATTCAACAAAATGTTTACATTTATAATACATTCTTAATAGATAAATCGAGATCCTTGGAAGAAATTCGAATAGCTTACAATAAAGAAAGATTATCTTGACTAATTCCCAGGTATATTACAAGTGTCGATCTCCAACTCATATTAAATGGTCATAAATTGGATAAGTGAGCCTAAGAGGGTCATGAGTGACCAAAATACAACTAGTGAATGGATTTTAGGAGAAACATTAGGATGACGTTGAGGATTTTAGGCACAAAAAGGCATTGTACATTTTCCTTAACTCAAAAAATTAGGATAAAGGAAGGATAAAGCAAAATCTGCTCTATAACTCATAAAGGTGGACTAATAGTCAGAATGTGGGCGCTACAATAATATATGATGGTCAAATGTGGACAAACTATGGTCCAAGATTCTAGACTATGCACTAGGAATCGTAAAACACATGGAACAACTTGACTAAACACTTAGGAAATCAAATAATGATGTAGTGACCTAATGTTTAGATGGAATTAAGTTCCAACACAAAAATGTGTACCAAGAGATGGTGACAAAATTAAGAATAACTGAATCATAGGAAAATCTATCCCAACAACAATGTGCATTACAAGTATGTAATCATTGATTTATTTATACATGAAATCAATGAATTTTATTGCATGAAATATTCATTTTAATTATTTTCTTATTGCAAGAAAATAAAATAAAATGGAACCCATTCATCACATAGGACAACAAAACAAGGCATAAAAGGCTTAATCACAAAATTTGTGAGGAGTACCGACCTTTTCCTTAGTTTACGTTTCATATATGATATGATTTTTAAATATAAAATAATTTACAATCATAGATGGGAATTATTTACAATATGCTCACATATAAAGAAGAACCATCCAAACATTTGAATAACATTGGATTAAGTATGGGTTGTGATTATATGCTAGAGTATAAAAAATTAACTAAACATTTTGTAAGTAGCAATCTATTTTTCATTCCCTCTTTTATAAATATTGGAACAATAAATAAAAATTATATGTAAAATTTTCCATGGCATATAAAACTATCAAAATGAAAGTATGAAGTGGAGCCAACACAATATATGTTGCAAAGCACTATAATACATTACTTTAGGAGAATGTATATTGTTCATGATCATTCATTTGTGTGTAAGTTTATTTATTTTTGCAATCAAATATATAAATTTCGATATACTCATTACACTTTATTTTTATGCTTGGGGATGGAAGATGGAGAGTCTAAACAAAATCAAGATAATCAACAAAACATTGCAAATAACACTGATGAAACATCCCCTACACTTCATGAAGAAATGAGCTATACAAAACTTATCACTGACAACAACTTGCATGATGAATGAATATCAATATAGTTGAATGTCACAAGTTTTATATTTTGCAATGTTTGTCTCTAAAAAACAAGCATTTTATTTAACATGGAACTTTATATTTTCCTATTTAGTGTGATAATGAGTTAACAATAATTGTAACAAATATTTTGATATTGTGTTTATCACATGTCTTTATCTTGCCCCATTTTGTATGGTGAAGGATTCCTTGTTCTTAAATAATAAAATGGTTTTCTTAATCTATTGTAATGTGTGTTGTTGTAAATGATATATTTTGAATGAAATTTCAGCGAGTAATCCATAAACTATACAATATAGATAGGGTATAAATGTCATATTTAGATGTACAACCATAAAGGAATTCAAGCACCATCATAGATGTAAAAAAAAATCTCAATGGATCCTATGATGGACGGTAAGAGGTATGATTAAATGGATTTGCATCTAGTTTATTATGGTTATGGTAAGGGTTTCAGTCTTAGGTTTGTCTTCTGGCCTAAGTAAGAACTTATGGAGATTTGGCATATTCAAGGGCTTACAACATGGAGTTATTAATGGGTCTTTTCGAAGGAGATAATATGTGTAGGTCCTTAGTATTTAAAGAATTTTATTTGGCCTAAAATGTTAACAAGTCCATACAAGTGGTTAAAGGGAACAATGGAAATGGTTAAAGTTCCTTCTTGTCGACAATGATAATACATCCCAATCCTTGTTCCATGTGTCCATGTAGTCAATGTTGAGGGTGATCCAAGATCATGTTGAACGTACGAAGCATTAAGTTTGAGGGGTAAGTTTGTTGAAATATTGAACTCTCAATTCCCTAACTCCTTGTTGAATTTCAGTGTTTCCAATCAAGATCAAAGTGAAAAACTACCGTCAAGCTTTTCTAACTTGAACTAGAAGGGAGGGATTATAATAATGGAATATGAAAATGCCATATCTTTAATTAGGATTCAATGGGAAGAAGTTGATTGATGTAGATATTTTTTCAACTAGTTCCTCCATGGAGAAATTCAAGAGAAGAGAGAGAGGTATTTTAAAAGTAATTAGAGATGTTTTTAGTGGAAAAAATAATTGTAGAGGAAAGGCACATAATGAAATATTAGGTGAGAATTGGGGGGCCTTTATACCCTCTACCTAATTTTTTCCAACTTGAATATGAAACTTAGAAACTCCCAACTCTATTAAATTCAAGCATAATTGGCTCACTTGAAGAGAAATAATTTAGATATATTTGTTGAAAATCTAATCTGTAGGGTTAGGGTTTTGTGAATATTATAAATGTAATTTTAATTTTTAGTTACCAGTATGAGGAATCACATAGCTTGGCTTATGAAAGGTCAAAGGTCACCTCACCTACTGTATAAATAAGATATTCTCTATCAATAAAATCATCCATGACTAGAGTTATTCCACAACAGTGGTATTAGAGAATAGGTTATTCCATAACTCCTTTTTCTACTTACCCTCTTCAAACCTACCATTATGAGGATGTGTTTGTCGCATGATTCCTCCAATTCTAGAATATTGTCTATGTAGGCATTTATGACTTCCCTAAAACCCGTGTGACTCCTCATACCTGAATCCCCATGTGTGAGTATCTACCTACATGAGTCTCTCTCTCTCTACACTCTCTAAGTAGCCATCAATCAAATAGTGAGTCCACCATCCATCAAAGGAGTAGGACTCTTCTCTTCAATTCTCACTCCACACTACTACATGATGGAATTTGTAGCATCAAAATTGTTACATAATAGTCATGAATTTTAAGGTAGCATATAATATGAAGTTATGATAATAACTTGCAGATAGTCAAAATGTTAAGGTGCCCAACTCCAACCATGTTCCCCCACCTAATCTTCTCTTCTTCTTGTAGTGCAATTTATTTCAAGTGTGTAGGTTTTGGAGAAGCACAAACATCAATGTAACATGAAGGGAAGCTATAACACAAACAAAAAACATGTACCTTATTTGTCTCTCTTTAGTACCATTTTCCATTTTCCTACATGTATCTTTGCTATCACATTATAAGGGCATCCAATCAAGTTCTATGTGACATTAACTATCAAATTTCTACAATTGGGTGGGTGTCCTCTTTAGTTGCATTTGAAGACAATATTCAACATTCTTGGACCTGAAAATGCTATGCTTTAGAGTTTGCATATTCAATTTGCGTGGGCTCAAGTCCATATTTTTTTTCTCCTTAGCATCATATTTCAAAGTTGTTGGGTCTATTAGTACTCCATATAGCTTGATAGTGAAGGTTGGAAAATGAATAGGAGTACTTGTAATTGTATTTATTTACATATATTAAATTTTGGTAGGAATAGATCTATATGAATAGTGTCAAACAATACTTGAAATATTTTATATTTCCATTGTAATTTCAATTTTGAATCGTGGTTAGGGTTTTTGGGACACATGTCTAGGGTTTGCAAAAGACATCATTGTATCACAGAGATTATATTTATCACAAAGATAGACATTGTATTGCAAGGTTTCTGCAAACATTGGACTTATTTAGAAATTATCTATTTGTTTTATGCAACATTTCAATAGACTACAAACCATGAAAGAGACTCAAACCTACACCTAGTATCATTTACACTACTTATTTTTCATTATAGAGTGTTTTGTAAAATATGAATTCTTTGGCTTACATCGTTGAAGAAGTGCTTATTGGAAAGGACAAATAACCAAAGTGGCTTATAAATATTAAGGACATGTTCATATTCAATGATATGTGGGAGGGATTATGTAAATAATAAATCAACGAAACAATGTATATCCCTGTGATCATGGCACCAAAACAACCTAGAATAGAAAAAGAGCTCATCGTATGGAAGAGTAGAGACAATAAGGCATATGCATTAAATGTTTATATTGTAAGTGAGGAGGTGAGTATTCATATAGTGTATATTAAAGACTCTTATGGTGCTTTGATAAAATTGAAGGATTATTATGACTCACACTGAACTCATGCAATTGCTAGTGGATATATTAAACCTTGAGTTGAAGGACAATGATCCCATGGATTTAGTGTCTGAAATCAAAGGCATCATGCATAATGTTGATGCCACTAGATTAAATATAGGAATTCAAATCACAAACTTTATCACTCTACATATTCACATTACCTTGCAAGCTAGTGGTCAAATGAAATCCTCACATTACCCTGCAATCTAGTGCTCAAATGAAATCCCTCACATTTTACACTTTGGTGGAGAAGGTTGTGAAATGTGAAAAACCATTGAGAAATAAGATAGCTGAACCCACTAGAGAGATTGTCTGCCTTTCTAAAATAGTGAAGAAACAATCCCATTATTCTTATAGAGGAGAAGGTAGTAAACAAGGACATGGATGAAAGAATTTTAGAGGAGGGGGGTATACATAATGAAAGTAAGAGATTTGATTTCTAGTGTAATCAGTGGCAAGGATGGACATGATGCAGATCATTGTTGCGATCCATGGGAAAATATTAAAGAAAAGAACGACCAGAAGAAATAAGACAAAGGTAAAAATCAAGAGATTGGTAAAGATCTTGAATCTGCTCACTTTGCTGTTGCACATTATAATGTTGGAACAAATGAAGTCACTTTCAATACTTCATCTCAGGGAGATATTTGGTTTCTCGACACTAGTAAAACCTCCCAAGGGACTTTTAGAAAATATTTTTTTGAAGAACTGAATTACAATGTAGACAGGATAGTGTATTTTGTAGAAAAGTCCATCTTAAAGCCCAAGGATATTGGCTCCATAAATCTCAAACTACCTAGATACCTTGAATTTTTTGTTGCATAATGTTCTCTATATTCATTAGAGGAAATTTCAACTCAAAATGGGCCTTTTAACTTTTATTCAAATTCCATGTCATCATGTGTTAGCCAATGAAATTGCTTTAAATTTGAAATATTGTATAGGTGTTAAACACTTTTTTAATATAAAGTAGTTTTTTTCTTCTCTTCCAACAAAATTAATAAATATTGTTTTATTATTTTATCTATTATTTTATTAGTTCATTTTAGGAGGCCCATTTTGAGTTGAAATTTCCTCTAATGCCAAATTTGCAAATAAACTTGTTTTCCATGGTGCATATTTGAAAAAAACACCAGTCCATCCACATGTTCGATGGGATAGTTGAGATAAGTAGATCCTCTAACAACCAGGTCATCATGAATGGATGTGAATATGGAATTTTCTTGAAGCCAAAAGGGACATCTGTAAGAGATCAGAACTTTCCCTTCCTCTCTCTTCATGAAGAATGTACATTGTCTTATAATATTTTGTGGCATGCTAGATATGCACAAATCAACTATAATATTCTTTGATTGTTAAAAATTAATGGTGTTTCTAGTTTTCACAACATTCCAAAGAACTTGAAACAATGTGATACTTGTATTCTTTCCAAACATAGTAATCATCCTTTTCATGAGTCAAATTTTAGGGCATGTAGAAAGTTAAAGATGATACTCTTTGGCCTATGTGCTCCCATGCTCGTTCCTTTTACAAATGGTAATAAATATCTCATGACTTTTGTTGAGGATTACACTAGGATGTGTTGGGTATATTTACTAAAGAAAAAATATGAGGCATATGAAACAATCAAAAGATTTAATATATGGATTGAAAATGAAGCACAATCTCACATTGGTACACTTCATACTCATAATTGAAAAGAATGCACTTATAATGGGATTAGGCATGAAACTATAGTTCCATGAAATCCTCAATAGAATGGTGTGCCAAAAAGAATGAACATAACTCTCTTGAATATGGTATACTCCATGTTATTTTTCAAGAATGTGAAATTGATGTTCTGAGGTGATGTATTTTTACGAGCAATTTATTTGAGGAATAGATGTCCAAATCATGCTCTGGAAAATAAGACTCCACACAAAATATGGTATGGTTGCATTCCTTTTGTTAGGCATCTCAAGGTCTTTGGTTCCACCTGTTATGCCTTGATAACAAAGGAAGAAATAAAGAAACTCAGTGCACGAAGTCAAAAGAGTGTTTTCTTGGTGGAATCAAACACCACCAAGGCATATCATTTTATGATGAGGTAAACAAAAAGTTTATTATTTGTAGAGAATTCATTTTTATTGAAATGAATAAAAATGATGAGTTTATTGAGAGGAAACTTGATTGTTTGAAAAAATTTACCCATGTAAATACTTTTCATGGATTTGATAATAATATTTGACATATTGAAAGAGGGATACCTATATTGGATCAATATATGGAATCTCCTTTTCTAGAACCATATCCTCCTCATGAATAATTTCATACCACTTCAATAGAATAAGAGGTTCAATTGGATGATTTCAGTGAGAGGATTGAAAGACTGAATCTTGAGGACAATGGAGCACCACCAGTTGAGTAACCTTGTAGCATCCCCATCCATCATTCCTACCAATAAAGGGGAGCATGAATGGATTACGAGCTTCTAAGTTTCACCCAATGTCCATAGTATGGATTTATAAACATTTGAAATGTGTATGGAGATGCATAAATAAATATACAACGTAAATTATTTTATCTACACACAAAACACATGTATTTACAAGAATAATCATTACATGCATAAGAATAAAGTCATTACACATAAAATACAAAGAGAATAATTATCTTTAAACAAAGAAGATACAAGCAAGTGGCTATGTAAAAGTGATTTTCCACCCAACCTTGATCACTTTGTCTAGCATATACTCTTTCTACTGAGAGGTCACCCCCAAGTTGGGCTATGAAGCCACCAAGGTGAAGGACACACATACAAGATTCTCTCTCTCATCCCAAAACCCATTGTTCTCTTCGATTCTTATCCAAATGCTCATACAGAGCTCTACAGGAATATCACTCAACCATCACAACCTTGGATCCAATAATACCTACCCCACACAACACAATTCTATGCTCAGGAATCCCCATCACTAATCTATGGCTCTCTCAGGTTATCCATTTTTCCAAGTGCTTACCATTGTGTGCATAGAAGGCGTCAAACTTGTTATATTGTAATGGAGATCTACCTATAACCTTAATTCATAGCTTCTCAAGCATACAAAAGTGGAAAAAATCAAGGGTTAAATATTACTAGCTTACCCAACCTTAATCATCACTTATATCCATCTCTTTCCCCTTCAAATCCATAGCTCTGGTTCCAAATTTAAATTTCTAGGTTATACACAGTTTGTTGATTGGAAATGGTATGAACAACATGAACGAGATACCCTACGTAGTGTAGAAATGTGTATGATAATAGGAAAAGAAGTGAATGACTCCAAAATATAGGATGTAATGGTGACAAGACAATTGACATAACTTTTTACCAAAGAAGAAAAGGACACTTGCAAATGTCATAGAAGGATATCCATCTCATGTTTTTATAACCACATAAGAGGAACTTCCCAACCAACCTCACACATGCATTAAATTATTGGGTTTAATAGTAAAAATGGAGTAACTTTATCATTTAAAGCACATGGAAGTAATTATATGAGTTCTAAGGTTGACACTTGGCAATAGAGGATTCAATATCCCATAGGACCCCTTTCCTCTTCCCTTATAGAAGAATCATAACCCCTATAGTGATATTTACACAACCATTTTGGACCATTTTATTATTTACAACATAATATTTACACATATTTTGAGTTAGGATGAGAAGCCAACCATACGGTCCAATGAGAAATATTTAAATAATACACGTCTAACCATTCACTAGTCAGGCCTTGGTCTTGAGATCTGCACTAGGAATCCATACTGTATATTAACATCATTTACATAATTTTAATTACATACATTCTGAGCCAAAACTGGGGGTATTTAAAACCTAGAAATTCACATAAAGAATGATGTGGGTCACAAAGACACTTTAAGTATCCATCTTGGTGAATTTGGAAAGACGAGAATGAGAATTTTGACCAGATAAGAAGATGGAGAAGATGTAGATAGTACAAATTCAAGAGATGTAGATAATATTGAAGTTTCATATTATTGTTAATTGAATTTATTTTCTAACCTTGAACCAACTTTCTTTGAAGAAGTTATTTCTAATGATGAATGGAAAGAAGCCATGTAAAATTAATATGATGCTCTCATTAACATGGGACATAAATGTTAGTGGACCCTCCATTTGGAACTAATACTAATAAGATGCAAGTGGGAACCAGTACAGATCAGATGGCTGACTTTACAAGAATAAGAAGATACTTTTGGAAAACAAATTTGCACAAAAGGAATCCATTGATTATGAGGAGACTTTCTTACCCACAACAAAATGGGATGCCATCCACACTTTATTGTCTTTGGTTGCACACAATGGGTGGGAATTTAATCAAATTGATGTGAATATTGCTTTATTGAATGGAGAATTGAAATAAAATGTCTTCATGTCTTAACCATAATGCTTTGTTGTGAAGGGACAAGAAAAAACGGTATGCAAACTCATCAACTCATTATATGGATTGAAAGAAGAACCTTGTGCATGGTATGAAAAGTTAACCAAGAATATTCTAAAATTAAATTTCAAACATTTTAATATTGATGATGCAACACTATTTGCAAACAAAGTTGTAATATCTATTGCATATCTTGTATTGTATATTGTAAATGATCTTTTGATGGCATGGAACAATGAAAGTTATATTGCATCCATAAAGAAAGAGCTGAAGAAAGACTTTGAGATTGAATACTCGGGACATCTTCACTACTACTTGGGAATTGAATTAATTTAGATTCCAAAGTACATATTCATATCCTAGAAGAAGTACTTTGGAAAATTGTTGAACATATTTGGCATGATAGAATGTAATCCTCTCTCCACTCCAATGAAACAGAACTTGAAATTCACATCAAAAGAAGGGAATGAATTTGAGGATGCATTCAAGTACAAACAACTTGTTGGGATTCATATCTACCTTACCACACTAGACAAAATATCTCGTTCATTATTCATATCCTTTCCAAGTTCATGCAAAAATCTTGTGAAGTACATTGGTATGCTAGCACAAGAGTTCTAAAATACTTAAAGGGGACTCAAGATTTTGTACTCAAGCATTATAAGGTGGATGAATTCAAATTTATTGGGTATTATGATTCAAACTTTGATGGTGATAAAGAGGCCAGAGTGTCTACTTTAGGATACCTCATCAGTCTTGGATAAATATTTGTCTTATTGACAATGCACAAACAGCTAGTTCTAGAGGATTTTCCCGACAAATATAGAATATGTGGTTGTTGCAAAAGAAACAAAGAATATTGTGTGGATCAATAAAATACTTAACATTTTTGGAATAAATAGGTGAATTATAGTCCTCTACTGATTTAAACAAAATTTTCAATCAAGTTGGACAATAATTCCATATTCCATGATCAAACTAAGCAAATCAACATGAAGTATCATCTGAATTCAATACCATGCAAAGGCCAAGGTAATTCAATTGAGACATTGTTCCACAAACGAGCAAATTGCATACATCTTCACCAAAGAACTTGGTATAGAAAATCTTGAGAAGTTTAGAAGGATGCTCTAACATCCCTTCGGATTAAAGGGGGGAATGTTGAAAATCTAATCTGTAGTGTCAGGTTTTTGTGAATATTGTAAATACATTTTAATTTACAGTTATACATGTGAGGAGTCGTGTACCTTGACATATGAAAGGACAAAGGTCCCTTCACCTACTGTATAAATAAGCTATACATCATCAATAAAATCATCCATGACTGGAGTTATTTGACAACAATATTGTAATCCAAAATTAAAAGAGGTTTTTTGAAAATCTAGGGAGTTAGCAATGTTCCATTTTTTTTAGAACCTGGAAATGTTGAAGAAAATAGTAGTTGATTCGGGTAAAAAAAATGATATGTACAATTTGAATAGGAAATTAGTAAGTTGTTTGAGAACAATGTAGATGGAATTTTTTAGAGGAAGAGTTTCAAATATCAAAATTAATGGAAGAAATAAAGGACTTACTAGAAAAGGAAAAACCAATGAGTGGATTTAAAGTAGTGCAATCTAGATATTGGTTGGTGATGCAAAGATCAAATTCTTCCAAAAATATGCTAAAGATGGGGAAAATGTAAACACAATTTGGGAAATAACTTTACAATATGTCTCAAAGGAAAGTCCATTTCCAGATATTGTTGCAAAAGGAATAATATATTTCATTTCTTTGTTTAAGGAGTTGAGAATGGATTACATAAATTTTTTTAAGAAGATGGTATATATGTTCACAAGAATTATTGATGGGAAAATGAATAGATTGGAGATGAAATAAATTAGGAAGAGATGAAAACTATTTTGAAATATTTTAAGAATCCTAAAAGTCCAGGACTGGATGGTTGGACAATGGATTTTGACTTAGGATTCTTTGAAATGTTAGAGTAAGAACTAATAAGAGTAGTGGATGAATTATATCCTCTAGATATATCATCAAAGCACTAAATGCTACTTTTGTTGCATTTCTCTCAAAAAGAATGATCCAATATCATTTGATGACAAATAGGAAAACATCTCATCACAACTTAGTTTGTAATCTTATCTCAAAGGTTTTTTATTGAAATAATTATATATTTGCATTAAAGAAAGTTTTAGATGTACTGTTTAACATGATATTACATAAAGAAGAATATTTGGCCAAGGCTCCAAAATTTGAAATTATCCAAAATACAAAAAAAACTAACTTTGATACAATTTGTTTGTTCCTTCGCATAGGAGTTTTTAAAGTTTCTACTAATATATATCCTATAGAACACTCCTAGGATCAAAATAGATGTACAAAATATTTAAAAAAATAAACAAAATCAAGCAAAAACATGCTTGTTGTGAGCTTCTTATGATTATTTTGGAAATGGACTAATGTCCCAAAGAACTTAGTGTACTTATGTGTGTGCATGGGTTGCTTTAGGAATATATCCAACTGAAATTCTCTATTGCAAAATTTTAGAATTAGAACTCATTTTTAGTATTATAATCAACATATGGAGAAAAATGCATTCTTCCTCTCATCTATCAATCTATTTTTTTTGTTGGACAACTATTTCCAATATTTAGGCATGCTCATCAATTTGAATTTCTTCATGGGAGGAAATTACATTTGACGCATTTTCCAAGCTAAGCAAATTAAATATAATTAGACTTCCATACCTCCTCAATGCTTGATGAATCTCCAATATTTCATACAAGATGCAACATCCAAGATGGTTGTGGTCATGCATTAGCAAAAGGAGATAGAATTCAATGAAATTAGAGTTGTAATATTGACTGACGTAGCATGACACTCTATCCCACAACCAAAGAAACCAAAACCTATGAACATGATAATAATAAAATACCAAGAAAGGATCTGTGACATCCACAACCTTGGAGAGTTAAAAGATTTTTTGAAGCAAGGATGAAATTCCTAAGCTAGAATATTGTTAAATAGGTTAGGAATGATCCAACATTTACTCACCAAAGTGATCATAACATGCACAAGAGACAAATATACCTTCATTATTCAAATGTATATATGCAATTAGAGTTCACTGGAATTAATGGCCCATTTTTCACCTATAAACACTTGCTACCACTTGTCAGTTGATTACATTTCCATAATAAACTAGGGAATCAATGCTTAATAACACGATCATGGAATGTGGGAATTCATAAACCTGTCTTTATTTTCAATATTCCTACCTCATAACAAGAGGCTTCATTTACTAACTATTAGCTTGATGATTTTGATCCCTTAACACATGGTAACAACCAATGTATTCAAACAATTTTTCATGATCCAAAATGGATCAATATATGATTTGTCATCAATTTTGGTGCTTTCTAGGTGGAAATGTGGGATGAATTGGCTTGTAGATCCCATTTTAGGGATAGGTCTTACATCACAATTTAGTGGTCCAAAACCTTCTACAGCTCGTCTGAGAGCTTAAATGATGTTTTTTGGGGTCAAAATTTAGGGAGTATAACTCCTACCCTCTCAACGTTGATATTCACTTCGAGAGATTCGACACAAATATCACCTCAATAGGAGTTCATATGAGGAAGTTGTACCTCTCGCAAGGTGACCTATCATGTTGACTACCATGCTACTAAGTGGATTCCACGTTAGCTCTCATTATACGCATATGTGGAGATATCCATGTGTGGAATTTCAAGAAAATTACATGTGGTTCAAAAACCATAATTCTAATCAGGAGTTGAGGTGTGCAAAACCCTAAAATTAACCCTAGATGGCTACAAGGACTTTGTTAAATATTGGGCCACTAGGAGAAGAAGGGATTCCATAATTGAGCAAAATTCGGGGCATATATGTTACAGCATAAAAAAGGAAGTAGGAGATATTGTATTATCCATACAATTCATAGTGTCGGCATAGGTAAATCCATATAGAATACCACTTTCTTTGTATTTGTATCGCATAGTGGAGAAGAAATGAGCACAACATAGTCCTCACTTATAGATAGGTATTTCCCCATGGTTGGTTTCCATAAGGAATTTATTGTGTTATTTATGTGAATTTGTTGTTTTATCTAGACACTTTTCTTTCATGTCATTTTATTTTAGCATTTTGGGGAATTAAGTTAACACAATGAATCTTAAATATTCACTAAACACTACATAACTAGTTTGCAAAAATTTGTAGTATATGTTGCAATGAACTATTCCAGTGGAATATCCATGGTAGTTTATAGATCATATTGGTATCATAGAATTTTTATTTTGGGGTTCGTGCAGAATGCTAGGATCTAGGAGTTGGTGGAATTTTGAAAAAAATATTCAAACCCTAGCCATGGTAGATGAGTAAAGTGGCATACTGAGGGATGAATCAAAATAAATACTTACGACGATGAATATACAAGTCATTGAGATCTATTGGAATATTTTAATCCCCATGGAATGTTCAGAGAGAAATTTTGTACCTTTAGAGAATTTGACACATCTAACTCAAATATGAGATCAAATGGGAAATTGAGTTACACTAAAGACCCAAAAAAGGTGATGAACAAATTGTGAGAGAAAGAGAAATCAAGTTCCAAAATAATTATTATTTCCAATATATATTCAAAGTCGAAGTAAAATGGATATAAATCCCTATTAAGGTGAGATTAATTCTATTAAGTTAATTTAATGGTTGCAACAATGACAAGTTTATTTTAGCGCCCATATTATAGCAGGGAATAAGAGATATCATTTTCCCAACTGAAGTTGAAATTCCATGCCCTAATTCAATGGGAAAGACACATGGAGATGCTTAAGCTAGAGGGTGATCCTAGGTAACTAAGTGGGAGGAATTTAAAACCCTCATCATGTCTTAGTTTTACCCTTTTGGGTATGAAAAAGACCAATGGATCCATTGGCATTACTTCTGGAAACGGCAAGTCCAAAGTGTACAAGAGTACATCACTTTGCTTAGAAAAATAGCCATTGTGTTAGGTGTATATCCTAAGAACCCATATGTGATTCTCAAGTATATGGCTGGACTTTGTAGTCATTTAAGGAAGTAAGTTACACTCTTCAAGCCTGTAACAGTTGTTGAGGCATGTGTGCAAACACTATATCTATAGAATATGGACAACAAGAAAGGGTAGCTAGGTAGTTCCAAGTATAAAAAACACCTATATACTTAAAATGATGGGAAGAAGAAGGAGAGAGTAAAATATAAAAAGGCTATAGCCATGGTACATTAGTGCAAGGATTTTAAAAAACACTGCAATCATTGCAACATTTATGGTCACACTGAAGACAAGTGATGGAAGCAACATCTGAAGTTGAACCCAAAGAAACACAAAATGGATTCTAAGAAGAATAACATAGAACAATGGATTTATAAAACCAAGTAGAGAGTAGCTCAGACATAGATGAGAATATTGTTTGCACTATGGTGTAGAAGGAGGTGAACCTCAGTAGCACCCATCATTAGGAAGAGAAGGACATGATGATAACTCTTCCACATCAAGATTCAAGTCAAAAATACCAAGGTGTATCATTTATTTGATTTTGGTTCATAGGACAATCTCATAGAAGAATAAATGGCAAGTAAGCTTGGATTGGAAGTGCATGATCTTCCTATCCGCTACCCATTGGTATGGGTAAATAAGGGTGTAGAAATTAGGGTCACAAAATAGTGCAAGATTAAATTTGATATAAGTGGATATTATATTGATGAAGTGGAGGTAAATGTAGTACCACTTGATGTTTGTGGTGTAGTATTTGGAAGCTACTACATGTTTATGAGGGATGCAATCTTCTTTAGGAGAGAAAACCAATATCACTTGATAAAGGATGGAAAAAATTTCATCATAAATGCACATAAAGGTAAATTAAGGGTCTCTCTAGTAAGTGCCAACCAAGCAAATAAGTTTATCAATTCAAGTAGAAAGTTTGTATTGATTTTCTTAATACATAACCAGCATGAATGTGAATCGAATTAAGCAAAGGCATCTCTAGAGGGATGTACTAAAGAGAAAAAACACTAGTTTAAGAAAATTTTGTAGTCATACATAGAAGTGTTTTAGGAACCTAAAGGGATACCTCCTAAGAGGGAAGTGGAGCATAATATAAAACTATTGCTTGATTCTTTGTTTCCAAATATGGGGATGCACAAACAATATTTTTTGAAAGCAAAAGAAGTGAAGAAGTAGTTGTATAAATTGTTGGAGTAGGGAATAATCCAACCAAGAACCTTGCTTTGTAGGTAACCTATCATCATAGTAACCAAGAAGGATGGGACTTTGAGGATGTGTCTTTACTATAGAGATCTAAATAAGATCACCCTCGAGAAGTGATACCCATATCCCAAGATTGTTGATTTTCTATACCATTTATTGCATGCTATGAACTTCATCAAGTTAGGTCTCAATTCACGATACCACTAGGTATGAGTGAAGGAAGAATACACTGAGAAGACATCCTTTAAGACTATGAAAGGTATATATGAATGGTTAGTAATGTGTTTTCGTTAAGGTAATGCACTAGCTACATTTATGTGTTTGGTGAATGATGTAATGCTCCTTTTATACATTCATTTGTAATAATGTATTTAGATTATATATTGGTTTATATTCTTACCTAGGAAGAGTATATTTCACATCTCAAGTAGGTGTTAAAAACCCTAAAAAACATCAACTACTAACAAACCTTAAGAAATGTAAATTTACTCATCAATCTTTGGTGTATTTTGAGTATATGATTGGTGGAGGAGAACGTAAGATTGATTTGGTAAATATGGGGGCCATCACCAAGTGGATAACTCCAACAAATGTCATTGAATTTAGGATATTTTTAGGGGAAACACAATACCTTCAAAAGTTCATAGATTTGTGTGTACCTTTGGTTTCACCAATTTGTGTCGTATTGGCCAACAACAAGAGTTTCCAATGGGGAAATAAATAACATAAATCCTTTGAAAAGATCAAATGAAAGATTAGTTGAGCATCAGTGCTCACATTTCCCAACTTGGGAAAGCCTTTCTAATTATATATAGACGTAGGTGGATATGTTATGGGAGTGGTTTTTATGTGAGGAAGAAGGATAATATGTTATCATTATAAAATGCTCCATGGTGGAGTCCTCAACTACCCTACATATGAAAAGGAACTCTATGCCTTGGATCAATCTATTAAGGAATGGAATCACTATATGATGGGCATGATGACCATCATTCAACTAATCAATAGCCACTACCATATTTATAGGACCATAGTAAGCTACAACAACCTCAAACCTACAAGTTGACGGGATTAACAATTCCATCAAATAATCAAATATAAGAAGGGTAGTACAAAAAGGGTGGTAGACATGCTCTCAAGGACACCTACATATGGATCCTTTCTCCCATGATGCATACAAGAAGAAATTAATACATAGAAGGTGAGGAATCTAAGGGAGGTATTTTAGTAGCTACAAGATCAATTCCATGTAGAAGAAGGTGGCATCAATACTAACTATCATCTCCAATATGGGTTACTCTAGAAGTTGTATAGGATTTTTGTTCCTAAAGGTGAGATATTGCAACTTATCAAAGAGGCTCACACCTCCAAAGTTGTGAGGATTTCTAATGTTGGGAAAATAGTTGACAAATTATAAAGGTATGTTTATTGTTCTATATGTAACTCGGTTTATTAGAAGATGCATACTCTATTGTAAAATCAAGCACAACAATATGAAGCCTGGTCTATACCATCCCTTACCTATAACTACAAGCCCATGGAAAAGCATCTCCATGGATTTTGTGGGTGGTCTACCAAGAACTAAGAAGGGGCATGACTATATATTTTTGTTAGTTGCTAGGTTTATTAATATTTTCATTTTCATGGATTGTGCAAAGACTATCTAGGCACAAGAAGAAGAATAAATGTTTTTGAAAAGTGAACGTAGGGATACCAAGTAGTATCATCTCAGATAGAGGTATAATATTTCTCATTTCTTTTTGTATTACACTTTGTTAGATGATAGACACTAAATTGAAATGGTATAAAATTTTCCATCCACATACACATCAGCAAACATAAGTGATGAACAGGACATTGTTTCATCATTTGAGGTGTTATAAATCAAAAGCATCCAAAGATTTGGGATGAGACTTTAATTTACACCCAACACTCTTATAACAAAGTAGTCCACACTTGTATGGGTAAGCCCCCTTTTGAAACTTATTTTGTATATCTTCCACCTTAACCTCTTGATATTGTATATTATCAACAAGGAAGAGTGAGGGAATACACCACAATTAAAGAATTAAATATGATAAATTTATTGGTAATATAAAAAAATCCATTTTCAAGTACATGAGACATTGAAGAACTCATGGATAAAGTACAAGGTTGCTCATGACCAACAAACGGTTGAGGAAAAATGCAAGGTGTCTCTTGAATAAGGAAAGACTATAAGGTTCTAGTAAGAATATAAAGGCACTATAATATGCTCCTTTTTAAGTGTTGGAGAAGGTAGGAGATAATTCCTATAGACTTAGCCTACCACCATATATGCACATTTACTCAATAGAGAATGTGGAAAATCTAAAACTCTTTGAAACACCCATGTTGGACTAGGAACCTAAGCAAATATTACCTTCTACAAAGGAATTCATGCTAAAAGTTTAGGTAAAGTTAAAAAAAGATACAATTTTTTATAAGAAATCTAAAACAACCAATTGAGGACAGTGTAAACTCTGGCATCTTGGGTTGAAAGGAAAACCTCCAAGAAAGGATAAATGATATCTAAGGAGAAGGTAGAGGAAAAAGTTCCTCATATCATCTAGTAAAATATTTTGGGGACCAAAATCCTCCTAAAATGGGGAGGTATTATCCAAAATGGATCAATATATGATTTTTCATCTATTTTGGTGCTTTATGGGTGGAACAATTTGATGAACTTGCTTGCAGGGCCCATTTTAGGGGTAGGTCTTACTTTGTAGATTTGAGGACCAAAACCTTCCAAGGCCTATTTGAGGGATGAAATGATATTTTTTGTGTCAAAATTTACAAGTAGAGTTATTATTCTCTTGACGTTGTTCTGTAGTCCAAGAGATTTATAATGAAGCAGGCACCACCTCAATCAGAGTTGGTATGAGGAAGTTATGCCTCCTGCAAGTTGACGTATCCTATTGACTACCATGGTATTGAGTATATTCCACATTATCTCTCATTATCCACACATGTGGAGCTAGTCACATGTGTAATTTCAAGAATATTGTATAGGGTCCAAAACCCTAACCCTAATAAATATTTGAGGCATGCAAAAACCATAAAGCTAACTTTAGATGGCTACCAATACATTTTTAAATATTGGGCCACTAGAAGAAGAATGGGTTCCATTATTATGGTTATTATATTGTTTCATGGCTGAGAAAGATATAGGGAGTTAATATTAGAGCATAACAAAGGTAGTAGATCCTATAGTAGCCATACATGCCATAATGTCATAGGTAAAACCATAGAGATTGTTACGGAGAGAAATTCCTATGGCTTGGGGTACCACAACAGACAGATAGACTCTAGAAATCAATCTTTCCCAATATGCAATAGAAATAAAATGTCTAACACTAAAGGATCGAACCTCGTACCTTATTTCGGACGGTTGAAGTAGATCCCCGTTGAGCTTTCCAATATTCAGCTTGAATTGATATAATACTTCCTCAACAATAAGTAAACAATACAAGCATACTATATATAATGGTGTTAGATCTATTCTAGCATATATAATCAATAATGTAAAAGCATTTGACATATTCCAATGTATACAATATTCATTCAAATACACATTACTGGACAGGAAAAGATATTTCTATTAATATGAATTAGAGATTACAAGTGACAACCTCTGACGGCACGTCTGCGAACTAGAGAAACTGAATCGCCCACTTGGGCCTCCACCACCTCAATCCTCCATCACTCAGATAGCAAGCTCACTAGCAAAAGGAAATCTTGGGAAGAACACAACAGTGCTCCAAAGGGACAAAGGGATGCAAACTCAAGTATAGTTCTGGCAATAATGGAATATAGTTTCGTTACTCTCAATTCTCTCTTATATATGCCTTCAATGTACCAAGGGGTTCCTTATATAGCTTCACAAGGGATAATGAAGGGTCGAATCCGAGTGATCTCAAGGCATATGGAAGGCCAGGAGTCAAATGAGTCAGATCCAAGTCAAGAAAAACTCCAAAAGGATTTGGATTATGCACACATCCCGATGTACGTGACTATAGGGGTCATATCCGCGTATGTACGCAGTTATCAGGGAAAAATCCGTGTATATCATATTTTATATAGTTTTTAGGGATGAAGAAGGTAAAATCAAAGGATAAAATATGGTCCATGGGGTCTAAAGAGTCTGCAGTGGGATAGGGGAAGGCCATACAAAGTGTGATTCACCTAGAGTGGTGAAATCCGCTATAACAGATGCCCCCTAATGTATGAGATCAGAGGGGTTATACGATGGCCGAAATACATTATAAGTCCATCCCAGAAGTGGAGTGATGAAGGTACCCAAATGGAAGACCAGCCACCCAATTAACATA